>JAVIAB010000051.1:106485280-107085280 GCA_032433765.1 Megaustenia siamemsis
GATAATTTAATCATCCTCCTTCAAACGAAGTTATATATCGTAGATGGGCTTTATTGTGGCTTATAGTAAACAGAAAAATAAGCAGGACAAATCCGAAACAAGTGCAACGTTTCAAATACTTGGGCACAATAATAACATCAGATGGAAGATGCACCACAGATATAAAAAGCAGAATAGCTCAGGCCAAAATAGCATTTCAGAAAATAAAAAATATCTTATGTAACAAATCTATGTCAATGGAAGTGAGAAAGAGAGTTCATCGGTGCTGCATAGAACCAATTCTTACCTATGGAAGCGAATCATGGACAGTAGACAAACAAATGAAAAGACGATTAGAGGCCACAGAGATGGGATTTCTCAGAAGAATGTTGAAAGTTTCCTGAACAGCTAAAAAGACCAATGAGGAAGTTCTCAAAGAGGCCAAAACAAAAAGGGAGCTCTTAAATAACATCAGAAAGAAGCAATCAACATTTTTCGGGCACATCATGAGAAAAGGAAAGTTGGAATACTTGGAAGTAGTATGGGTGGCTGTGAACCCATCCTAAAAGTGCACGCACATGCACCGAAAGACAATAGATTTGGCACCGATACTGCACGAAACTTGCACTAAATCCGTGCAAAAAAAAAAAAAAAAAATTTCGAATTCGCTATTTTTTCGAACTTCATTATTTTTTTTTGGGGGTGGGAATTTTTTTTTTTGGTTCGTCAGTTTGTCGAAACGGTCTACTGTGTCTGAGAGATTAACTCAGGTAAATTCAAAAGATCGTGTACTAATCGTGCCGGTGATCGCCTCTCGCGGTGTGGCGTGACGGTGATCCCCTCTCGCGGTGTGTTAGAGGAAAATATTTGTGAAAGAGTATTTTAAAAGAGTATATTTGTGAAAGTAAAAATTCAGAATTATTTTAAAAGTATATATTTGTGAAAGTAAAAAAAACCTCAGAATTATTTAAAAAAGTAAAAAATAAAAAAAAATAGTCTCCCATCAGGATTCGAACACGGGACTGCGTGACAGGCCAGGCACTTACCACACGGTCCACTTCGTCACTTTGTCGAACGGTCTACTGTATCTGAGAGATTAACTCAGGTAAATTCAAAAGATCGTGGCGTCAAACAGTCCGGCTCAGGATATTTCAGTTAACCAACTCAGGTAAAACCCCGATTGAAAAAAAAAACGGACTTATGTTAAAAATCATTTTGGTGGCGTACTCACGCATCGTGGTGTGCGTGAAAGAGTATTTTAAAAGAGTATATTTGTGAAAGTAAAAATTCAGAATTATTAAAAAAAATATGTATTTGTGAAAGTAAAAAACTCAGAATTATTAAAAATAAAAAAAATTAAAAAAAAGTCTCCCACCAGGATTCGAACACGGGGTCTACTACGTGACAGGAGGCGACATGTAAAAAAATGCTGACAAGCAATGACGTTGAAGGTTAGGTTGTCGAACGGTCAACTGTGTCTGAGAGATTAACTCAGGTAAATTCAAAAGATCGGGGCGTCAAACAGTCGGGCTCAGGATATTTCAGTTAGCCAACTCAGGTAAAACCCCGATTGAAAAGAAAACGGACTTATGTTAAAAATAATAAAATATAATGATGAAAAATCAATATTTAAAAAAACTTAAAATGAAGGGAAATTTAAAATTATAGGCGATCTCGTAACTGATTGGGTCGCGGATCTCACACTACAGTTTTTAGTGATCATGTGCCACCCTTCATGGCCTATCATCATCATACCACACAAAGTATCAACCAGCGAAATTCTCTCTCTCTCTCTCTGTCTCTCTCACATTCATGGTAATGGCGGTGGGCATGTGAGGTGGAGGGGCGGATATTAGGCGACAGGAGGTGACATGTAAAAAAATGCTGACAAGCAATGACGTTGAAGGGGTATTGTTAGGAAAAGGAAAATACGACTAGCTCGCGGGCGGGAACGAGTTGGTTGACACAGGTGTGTTATTGTAGTATCGCTAACATCATGTGCCAGGGTAGCGGTTCTTGGGGAAAGATTATTGGTCGTGTGTGTTATCGCTACCAACATCATCATGTGTCGTGTAGTAAGGTGTGCTAATATTAAATAGTGACGCTCGCTCTCTCTCATTCATGGTAAAGCAAAACAAAATTCTATATTTCACAACTTTATTAATACATCATATATATTACTGTCCGGTTGCTGATAATTTTAACCGTCTGGGTTTCCTACACAACCGCCCTCCATTTTGACAAAACCTTGATCAAAGCTGGAATAGGTAGTCGGTGACTTTGCTGAAACATTCCGGGTTCGTGGGCAGGGTCGGTGTTTATGACAAAGGCCGCGGTCGCCGTTGGGTCGATGCTTGGCGGTAAGTGGTTTCGTGGAATGACACTAACAAGGGAACAACGTCGAACGAAAATATCCGACATCAAAAGGTTGTAAATCTCCCTCGTGTTCATATTCTTCTTCTTCTTTCTCTCTCAAACGGCGAAGTCTGTTAGAATCTGCCTTGTTTTGAACACCTCGAGCACCGAGTCCAACTCGGCGTAGACGATAACTTGTAGGGGAGTAGTGGTGGGAGCCGCAAACTTGAGTTCTATCGACAAGGGTCCGCTTGTGGCTAGCTCAAAATGGGAGCCGTCCAGTAGGCTGGACGAGAGGTCAAAACCAAATAGCCGGATCTGTCGTCTGATTAACAAGAGTGAGGTCCCCTTGGTTAACAAAAAGGGGCGTGTAGTTGATCTGGTTAACAACAGGCGGCGTGTAGTTGAGGTTAGCATAAGCGTTTTCGAGACTGCCTTAACGCCATCTTTAGACAATGGAACTACCCCCTCTGCCTTCATGTCCTATCATCATCATGTGCCACTCTCAACACCATCATCAACCCTTCATGGCCTATCATCATCATCATCATGTGCCACCCTCAACACCATCATCATCCCTTCATGTCCTATCATCATCACGTGCCACCCTCAACAACAGCATCATCCCTTCATGTCCTATCATCAGCATCCCTTCATGTCCTAGCATCATCAAGCCACACAAAGTATCAAACCGATTATTAGTGACACATCATCATGTGCCACCCTCAACACCATCATCATCCCTTCAGGTCCTATCATCAAGCCACACAAAGTATCAACCAGCGAAATTCTCTCTCTCTCTCTCTCTCTCTCTGTCTCTCTCACATTCATGGTAAACCAAAACAAAATAGGCTCATACTCAAAAAGTCGACCTCAAAACCATAAAAATCTACTCACATAGTCATACTAGTTAGACACAACGAGCAGGAAGTTATATTCAAGGTCCAAAATGTTGGACCAAATCACTAAGATTTTACCACCATAAAACACAAATTTAGGCTCATATTCAAAAAGTCGATCTTAAAACTCTACAAATCTACTCCCATACTCATACTAGTTAGACACAACGAACCGATCGTTATTTCTAAAGTCAAAAAAGTTTGGCCAAATCAATAACAATTTACCCACAGAACAAAATAAATATAGACTCATATTCAAAAGTCGACCTCAAAACCATAAAAATCTACTCCCATACTCATACTAGTTAGACACAACGAACCGATCGTTATTTCTAAAGCCAAAAAATGTTTGGCCAATTCGCAAATATTTTACCACCATAACACACAAATTTAGGCTCATATTCAAAAAGTCGACATCAAAACCATAAAAGTCTACTCACATAGTCATACTAGTTAGACACAACGAGCAGGAAGTTATATTCAAGGTCCAAAATGTTGGACCAAATCACTAAGATTTTACCGCCATAACACACCCACGACCTCTCGAACCACACACTTAACATACTTAATAAACCACAAAATCACGAACAACGAACTTAACAAACCACGAACTCACGAATCACAAACGTAACAAACCACGAACTCGCAAACAACGAACCACGACCATACGAACCATGGACTTAACGAACCATCAGCTCGCAAACAACGAACCACAACCCCACGAACCACGGACTTAACGAACCATCAACTCACGAACCACGACCCCACGAACCACAACCCCACGAACCATGGACTTAACGAATCATCAACTAACGAACCACGAACCACAACCCCACGAACCATGGACTTAACGAACCACGAACCACAACCCCACGAACCATGGACTTAACAAAGGTAGCGTCGAGGAGAGATATAATTTGCGGTCTCTTGCTCTTCTGTTCGCCTCTGCTGCTGGTATGTTTCCTAGCGCTTCTAATTGCACATGGACCCATCCTTTTTCGTGGTCGACAGTTGGGTCTGGTGTTCTCACAACATTTTGCTGAAGGCTCGTTGTGTTTTTGATCTGTCTGCCCTGTCACCTAGCCAAACTATTTTATCTGTTGTTTCCTTATATATTCTATGATGGGGGCTATTCCTAGCTTTCTTCTCAGTTCTTCATTTCTGAGCTTATCTCTCAGACTGTTTCATGTCATTCGTCTAACACATTTCATCTCTGAGATCACAAAAATTTTGGCACATACTCAAAAAGTCGACCTCAAAACCATAAAAAGCTACTCCCACATTCATTTAAAAGTTACACCAAAACCGCACCAGATTTGCAACGTGCAAAAACATGCACAAGTTTGACACGCGAACCAGTTTGGCACAATGCACCAATAGACATCCCCATACCAAAAATTTACTTTGATAATCACTTTTATGATTTATACGCCCCTTACGAAGGCTGATTGTTACGCCCCTTAAGGTGCATAAGGTTCGTGGTTCGTTAGTTGATGATTCGTTAAGTCCATGGTTCGTGGGGTTGTGGTTCGTGGGGTCGTGGTTCGTGAGTTGATGGTTTGTTAAGTCCGTGGTTCGTGGGGTTGTGGTTCGTTGTTTGCGAGCTGATGGTTCGTTAAGTCCATGGTTCGTATGGTCGTGGTTCGTTGTTTGCGAGTTCGTGGTTTGTTACGTTTGTGATTCGTGAGTTCGTGGTTTGTTACGTTCGTTGTTCGTGAGTTTGTGGTTTATTAAGTATGTTAAGTGTGTGGTTCGAGAGGTCGTGGGTGTGTTATGGTGGTAAAATCTTAGTGATTTGGTCCAACATTTTGGACCTTGAATATAACTTCCTGCTCGTTGTGTCTAACTAGTATGACTATGTGAGTAGATTTTTATGGTTTTGATGTCGACTTTTTGAATATGAGCCTAAATTTGTGTGTTATGGTGGTAAAATATTTGCGAATTGGCCAAACATTTTTTGGCTTTAGAAATAACGATCGGTTCGTTGTGTCTAACTAGTATGAGTATGGGAGTAGATTTTTATGGTTTTGAGGTCGACTTTTTGAATATGAGTCTATATTTATTTTGTTCTGTGGGTAAATTGTTAGTGATTTGGCCAAACTTTTTTTGACTTTAGAAATAACGATCGGTTCGTTGTGTCTAACTAGTATGAGTATGGGAGTAGATTTGTAGAGTTTTAAGATCGACTTTTTGAATATGAGCCTAAATTTGTGTTTTATGGTGGTAAAATCTTAGTGATTTGGTCCAACATTTTGGACCTTGAATATAACTTCCTGCTCGTTGTGTCTAACTAGTATGACTATGTGAGTAGATTTTTATGGTTTTGAGGTCGACTTTTTGAGTATGAGCCTATTTTGTTTTGGTTTACCATGAATGTGAGAGAGACAGAGAGAGAGAGAATTTCGCTGGTTGATACTTTGTGTGGCTTGATGATAGGACCTGAAGGGATGATGATGGTGTTGAGGGTGGCACATGATGATGATAGGACATGAAGGCAGAGGGGGTAGTTCCATTGTCTAAAGATGGCGTTAAGGCAGTCTCGAAAACGCTTATGCTAACCTCAACTACACGCCGCCTGTTGTTAACCAGATCAACTACACGCCCCTTTTTGTTAACCAAGGGGACCTCACTCTTGTTAATCAGACGACAGATCCGGCTATTTGGTTTTGACCTCTCGTCCAGCCTACTGGACGGCTCCCATTTTGAGCTAGCCACAAGCGGACCCTTGTCGATAGAACTCAAGTTTGCGGCTCCCACCACTACTCCCCTACAAGTTATCGTCTACGCCGAGTTGGACTCGGTGCTCGAGGTGTTCAAAACAAGGCAGATTCTAACAGACTTCGCCGTTTGAGAGAGAAAGAAGAAGAAGAATATGAACACGAGGGAGATTTACAACCTTTTGATGTCGGATATTTTCGTTCGACGTTGTTCCCTTGTTAGTGTCATTCCACGAAACCACTTACCGCCAAGCATCGACCCAACGGCGACC
Organism: Megaustenia siamemsis; assembly: GCA_032433765.1. Taxonomy (NCBI): domain Eukaryota; kingdom Metazoa; phylum Mollusca; class Gastropoda; order Stylommatophora; family Ariophantidae; genus Megaustenia; species Megaustenia siamemsis. The sequence continues at coordinate 106,491,503 of JAVIAB010000051.1, forward strand.
GCGGCCTTTGTCATAAACACCGACCCTGCCCACGAACCCGGAATGTTTCAGCAAAGTCACCGACTACCTATTCCAGCTTTGATCAAGGTTTTGTCAAAATGGAGGGCGGTTGTGTAGGAAACCCAGACGGTTAAAATTATCAGCAACCGGACAGTAATATATATGATGTATTAATAAAGTTGTGAAATATAGAATTTTGTTTTGCTTTACCATGAATGAGAGAGAGCGAGCGTCACTATTTAATATTAGCACACCTTACTACACGACACATGATGATGTTGGTAGCGATAACACACACGACCAATAATCTTTCCCCAAGAACCGCTACCCTGGCACATGATGTTAGCGATACTACAATAACACACCTGTGTCAACCAACTCGTTCCCGCCCGCGAGCTAGTCGTATTTTCCTTTTCCTAACAATACCCCTTCAACGTCATTGCTTGTCAGCATTTTTTTACATGTCACCTCCTGTCGCCTAATATCCGCCCCTCCATCTCACATGCCCACCGCCATTACCATGAATGTGAGAGAGACAGAGAGAGAGAGAGAATTTCGCTGGTTGATACTTTGTGTGGTATGATGATGATAGGCCATGAAGGGTGGCACATGATCACTAAAAACTGTAGTGTGAGATCCGCGACCCAATCAGTTACGAGATCGCCTATAATTTTAAATTTCCCTTCATTTTAAGTTTTTTAAAATATTGATTTTTCATCATTATATTTTATTATTTTTAACATAAGTCCGTTTTCTTTTCAATCGGGGTTTTACCTGAGTTGGTTAACTGAAATATCCTGAGCCCGACTGTTTGACGCCCCGATCTTTTGAATTTACCTGAGTTAATCTCTCAGACACAGTTGACCGTTCGACAACCTAACCTTCAACGTCATTGCTTGTCAGCAATTTTTTACATGTCGCCTCCTGTCACGTAGTAGACCCCGTGTTCGAATCCTGGTGGGAGACTTTTTTTAATTTTATTTATTTTTTATAATTCTGAGTTTTTTACTTTCACAAATACATATTTTTTTAAATAATTCTGAATTTTTACTTTCACAAATATACTCTTTTAAAATACTCTATCACAAATATTTTCATCTAACACACCGCGAGAGGCGATCGACCCCCGCACGATAAGCCGATTAGCACACGATCTTTTGAATTTACCTGAGTTAATCTCTCAGACACAGTTGACCGTTCGACAACCTAACCTTCAACGTCATTGCTTGTCAGCATTTTTTTTACATGTCGCCTCCTGTCACGTAGTAGACCCCGTGTTCGAATCCTGGTGGGAGACTTTTTTTTATTTTTTAATTTTTAATAATTCTGAGTTTTTTTTACTTTCACAAATACATATTTTTTTTTAATAATTCTGAATTTTTTACTTTCACAAATATACTCTTTTAAATACTCTTTCACGCACACCACGATGCGTGAGTACGCCACCAAAATGATTTTTAACATAAGTCCGTTTTCTTTTCAATCGGGGTTACCTGTGTTGGTTAACTGAAATATCCTGAGCCGGACTGTTTGACGCCACGATCTTTTGAATTTACCTGAGTTAATCTCTCAGATACAGTAGACCGTTCGACAAAGTGACGAAGTGGACCGTGTGGTAAGTGCCTGGCCTGTCACGCAGTTCCGTGTTCGAATCCTGATGGGAGACTATTTTTTTATTTTTTTTTTTTTAAATAATTCTGAGTTTTTTTTTACTTTCACAAATATATATTTTTTTAATAATTCTGAATTTTTACTTTCACAAATATACTCTTTTAAAATACTCTTTCACAAATATTTTCCTCTAACACACCGCGAGAGGGGATAACCGTCACGCCACACCGCGAGAGGCGATCACCGGCACGATTAGTACACGATCTTTTGAATTTACCTGAGTTAATCTCTCAGACACAGTAGACCGTTTCGACAAACTGACGAACCAAAAAAAAATTCCCCCCCCCCAAAAAAAAAATAATGAAGTTCGAAAAAATAGCGAATTCGAAAATTTTTTTTTTTTTTTTTTTTTTGCACGGATTTAGTGCAAGTTTCGTGCAGTATCGGTGCCAAATCTATTGTCTTTCGGTGCATGTGCGTGCACTTTTAGGATGGGTTCACAGCCACCCATACTACTTCCAAGTATTCCAACTTTCCTTTTCTCATGATGTGCCCGAAAAATGTTGATTGCTTCTTTCTGATGTTATTTAAGAGCTCCCTTTTTGTTTTGGCCTCTTTGAGAACTTCCTCATTGGTCTTTTTAGCTGTTCAGGAAACTTTCAACATTCTTCTGAGAAATCCCATCTCTGTGGCCTCTAATCGTCTTTTCATTTGTTTGTCTACTGTCCATGATTCGCTTCCATAGGTAAGAATTGGTTCTATGCAGCACCGATGAACTCTCTTTCTCACTTCCATTGACATAGATTTGTTACATAAGATATTTTTTATTTTCTGAAATGCTATTTTGGCCTGAGCTATTCTGCTTTTTATATCTGTGGTGCATCTTCCATCTGATGTTATTATTGTGCCCAAGTATTTGAAACGTTGCACTTGTTTCGGATTTGTCCTGCTTATTTTTCTGTTTACTATAAGCCACAATAAAGCCCATCTACGATATATAACTTCGTTTGAAGGAGGATGATTAAATTATCGAACAAAAGCAGAAATAGAAGAAGAATGATCTCACTCATTTCAGTCATTGGAAGTTATTTGAAGGCATCAGCAAATTGTTAAATCTCCAAATTCACATTAGTCACTAGATTAGAGCACCGACACTATTCACTAGACTAGAGCACTCACGAGTCACTAGACGGACACAGTAGACCGTTTCGACAAACTGACGAACCAAAAAAAAAATTCCCCCCCCCCCAAAAAAAAAATATTGAAGTTCGAAAAAATAGCGAATTCGAAAATTTTTTTATTTTTTTTTTTTTTTTGCACGGATTTAGTGCAAGTTTCGTGCAGTATCGGTGCCAAATCTATTGTCTTTCGATGCATGTGCGTGCACTTTTAGAGTGGGTTCACAGCCACCCATACTACTCTTGGTTACAACAGCCAAATTAAAAGGATAAAGAGATCGCGGTCGACAAAGAGAGAAACTACTAGATAGCTTGGTGTCATGGCATGGAAAACAGTAAACAACAGAACTGATACGATACAGTGTAGATAGAAGATTGTAGAAGGACATGATCGCCTACGCCTACCGGTATGGCACATGATGATGATGATAGTAAGCAGCGATCATGATGTCTGCAATTATCAGGTCAAAACCATTATTTGGTGTGGGGATGCTATCCATGTCCCGATCCTTATTCGCTTTGTCTGATTGAGTAGTTTCCAGGCTGAGCTCGGAGACGTAGAGTGTGATCTGGATCAGGTTGGTTCATGGATCCTGACACAAACAGTCAGTTAGAAATAGTTGGCCGCTTTTAGTTCAAGTGCAATGGAGCGTCTTGGACCCAGTCGAGTAATTTTTGTGACGGGCTATCAGTCGGTTGAAAAGTAAAGAATCAATGTCTCTAGCATATGTAGATGAAGTATATAACGATCATTCCCTACACACATGCGCCGCGTATCTGAATTTTTGTTCTAGCAGTTTTCAATTATTTTAAAGATATTTTATCAAATCTCGCCATTTGTCTCTGTTCTGTGCAAGGAGCTCTATCTCATTGAGGGAGCCGAATCCTGCTGCTCTTGCCTCTCTCATCAATGTTCTTCTCAGTGTCTCTCTGGGTCTTCCTTTTTTTCTCTTACCTGTTGTTTCCCATATGGGGGCTTGCTTTGCTATTCGGTTAGTATCTCTTCTCATCACATGTCCAACATATGGCCATCGTCTTTTCTTTATTACTGAAGATATTAGTGGTTGATTGGCGATTGCATACACATACAGATGAGTTATTAAATGGAGGCATGTACTGGCATGTCTTAACATATGGATGGGAATCTTGGACAATAGGACAACAGAGAAGAAAAACACTGGAGGCTGTAGAAATTTGGTTTTACAGAAGAATGTTGAGAATACCATGGAGATATAAGAAGAGTAATGAAAACGTTCTGAAAGAGGTCAAAGCAAAAAGAGAGCTAATTTCCAATATTAGGAAGAAACAATCATCATTCTTTGGCCATGTAATGAGAAGAGAACAGCTGGAATATATTGTAACAACTGGGAAAATTGAGGGACGAAGAGATAGAAGGAAGAAAAGAGAAAAGATACCAGACAGCTTAAAGAGAATGGCTTGGCAGAAAGTGAACAACAGAAATTATAATTAACTGTCGAGATAGAAAGTTGTGGAGAGATCACCTACGCCAGCAGGCCCGGTACTTGATGATGATGCACTGGCAAGTAGAGTCATTCGTTAAGTTATATAATCTCTTCTTCTCATCGTTAGCCACAGACCGACAAGGCAGGTGCACGACACTGCACATCCTGTAGGACAACAAACCATAACCGTTTTGAATTCCAGAAACCATCCTTCACAAAGTTCCCCAAGTCCACCTACACTACCCATGTCTATTTGATATGTCTTCCGCTACACTGTTCCTCATCTTCTCGTCTTTCTTCAAGAGACAGTTTGACAGTTTTTTTGTGAAAAGAAAATCTGGATCTCTTCTGAAAGTACGACTTATCTAGCATCCAGTATCTGTTTGTATTATCCCTGTGCATTTCTTTATTGATCGACGTCTTGATTGTTTCTTTTGTTTGCTTTAAAGTACACTTGATGATAATCTTTGTTTTACGTAAAAATATTTAGATTTCATGCACTCGTATCTTCTTTGCAAACTGCATCTTGAGTACATTTTAACTATCCTTCGTTTTCTGCTAATTGTATTGCTCTTCTGTTTGCATACCGAAGCACAAGATCGAAATTTGAATTATGTCTATTATTAGTAACGCCATCACAAAAGCAGCTGCAGCGAAATCCTTCCCCAACTCTCATGACCTCAGACGAGATCTCATTGGTGGGATGTTTATTATTAGTAATTTGTTGTGACCGTGCCAAGGTTTTTGTGACGGGTTGTGTACAGTTTTAGCTTCAACCCCAGGTTGTTTACTTTACTGAATTGTTTCGTTGCAGGCCAGTTTGTAATAAATTTGGATTACTGGCATGGAACGCGAGGAAGAATAGCTACTGCGTATATATAATAAATGTTCTATGGTTATACCATTATCATCTCTGTTTTTTGTGTGTGTTCTATTCGTCTTCTTCTTTACGCTCACACGTTAATTGGGCGTAGATGAGCTGTGTCGCTAATTTACGGCAAAGCCACGATATCTGCACCTTTAGGCCCGACGCATCGATCTTCGGCATGCTTGTCATTATAAAACAAGGTTCCAACGACTGAAGTTTCTTCTGTTCTGTGCGAGGTGTTCATCTTGTGCAGCAGTCAACCCCAGCTCGTCTGTTTTATCTTGCACCCATCTCCTTCTAGGCTTAAGCCCTACATAATTATTTTCTTTGAGCCATTGTGTTATCTTACATGACCAAAACATTCTTCTATGTTCTTTATCATCTAGAGATTTCACCTAGAATTTTTAATTTACGCAAAATTGACATTTTTGTTCATTTCCCTGTCCACGGTATTCTGAGTAATCTGTTATTGTCCATGTTTCACGGCCATATTATGCTCCATGAGAAAAAAGTTTCTAGAAACCTTAGTAGCGTTGGTACGCATCAGTCCATTGACATATGTTATGCGGTTGCTTTAATACTTCAATTTATCAATAACTAGAATCAGTATTCTTGTTATCTCCTTGAATGTCTTTCCATCGTTTGTTATCAATGAGCCAATATATTCAAAACTGTCTACTCTTTCACTTATTTTTCCATTAATGCATATTTCAGTTGTTATATTTATTTTATCTATTGTAAAGATTGTTTGTTTTTGCTGCATTTAAACAGGGCTGTTGTTGTTCACTATTACACTGACCTGTTATCAATCTCTCAGTGCTGATTGTTGAGGTGGATAAAAGTACTATATCATCAGTGTATCGTATTTCTGGAAGAGCTGTTCCTATAACTTAAGAGCCTCACATGTTCTTTACTATTCGTTTCTCTGACACTTCTCATTATATTTCCTGCATAAACGTTGAATAAAGTGGTAAGCCGCACTCCCGTCTAACTTCTTGTCCTATACAAAACCAGTCTGATATATGATACATGTTCTCTCCTGCTTGTTAATCCTTATAAACATTTTATCATATGCACTTGATGAAGTGAGAACCGCGATAGCTCAGTGGTTGGTGAAATGGACCACAAAGGACAAAAGGTAGGGTTCGATTCCAACCGACGGCTTCCTGGTTCACCCAGCCTTAAATGGGTACCGGATTTTTTCTGGGAAAGTAAAGCGGCACTGGCGTAATACCGACCACATTACCCCAAAAATCATGTGCCGAAGGTATTGTAAAATGTATGGTCACTAACACCATATTCCCTATACGCCACTTGGCGTGACGGGGCTCTTTACTTTTTTACTTTTTACTAGATAAAGTGAAAATCCCATATCTATCATTATTTTTCACAACCTATGATTTTGTACTAAAATGCTTCTGAGTACACAAAGCATATAAACATATTTCTGTTGTGTACCCCACATTTCTTATTATATTTCTTATATTGGGCATATGATCTCTTGTTTCAATGTTCCTTCAAAAACCAGCCTGAATTATTTCGATTTCCTCTTTTCCAGTTTCCGATGGATTCTTCCCATGACAATTGTGAGTATGATCTTGCTTGCGGCACTGAGTAATGCAACTGGTCTGTAATTGGTGCATTCTTGTTGGCTGTCTTTTATTTATTTATTGTAACAAATATAGCTCGCCGCCAATCCTTCATTCATACCCGGCGGCTGTTCCACGGTTATATCACTTCTACACAATTCACGACTACGAACTATATATATATATTTACTCATGAAAACTTTATTTCAATGTTTGATTTTCTCGTCAAAACCTGTCTCTGTAGTCACAGGACGGCGCATGCTTGAAAGACATCGCAAATGGTAGCTATCTTTTATTAAGTTGCTTAGCTGGTAGTGTGCTCAAGCACAAGTCTATTGTGGTAAGTCGCATTGTTGAAGAGTACGAGTACAGTTCTAATTCGGGCTGTTTATAGTTCTCCATGTTTCTATTGCTGCTCGTTTATGGATTTTTACAAGTGCTTTAAACATACCATTGTCCCTAATTTTTTGTTTCTGTATCAAATTCATGTTTTTATTGCATGATAATTTTAAATTCTCTAATAATTTTTCAGATGCTACATCCATAAACAGTGCCGGATTTGCCTATAAACAAACACGTTATAGTTTAGAGTCACACAATGCGAGGGGCCTCAAATAATTTTCAGAATTTGTTTTGGGACTACTTTTTTTTTTTTTTTATACCAGTGCATGACTTCAAGTTTTGTGAGACATTCTGGTGTTCATTTTTAAAATGGGTAGGGGACCTCGAAGTTTTATTTAGCTTAGGGCCTCACCAAGTCTAAACACGGCACTGTCCACAGCTATATCGATCACGACCCTTTACATAGTCTTGTTCCCTTGTTTTCCTGATCAGTTTCCCTATATCTTTCTATCGTTCCAGACTTATGATGTCTAGTATTATTTTTGCCGTTTTCTTCCAATATATCTCTTTCCTTCTAATTGTCCCCAAATGTTACAATGTTATAAAGTGTTCAAGTTTCCCATTTCTCCGATATGACCAAAGAAGGTAGATTTCATTTTTCATAATCCTGTTTAAGTTTCTGTGTGTACCGACTTCGTTATTTCTTGTTACTCTTTCCTTTGAGCGTCCCATAACTCAACCTTTTTCTGTAGAATCAAACCTTTGCTGTCTCACATGATTGTCCTACTTGCTCACTAATTGCCCATGGCTCACTTTCGACTCACAAGACAGAATCAATTTAATACTGAAGAAAAATGTGTCTTACTTCTATTGAAAGAACCTGATATCGGTTTTACAGGAAATGTAGAGAATATATTGCATACAGAGTTAGCTTCTGTTAAAACTAATAAGCACTAATGAGCATCAGTAGCGAAGAACGCTAATCAAGGAAAAGTTTCGGTTTGTTGTGTGACGACTAATTCATGAATGATGGATATTAAAATGTCTTAACAAAACATTAGTTCGTTTAACTATCTATTTTATTTATTTTTATACATTTCCATATTCCTCTTCTCATACAATCCTAAAGGGCGTTAAACGTAAATGTTTTGGTCTACAGCATGTGACCATATATGATTCTTCCGGCCTGGCACATCCGTATGACACTTTGGGTAGTTGACTGCCTGCCCTCTCGATCACTACTCTCTTGACCAGACTGTTACAGGACTACAGCTGGGAAGATTATCAGCTTTTGCAACATTTTCCTGACACAAAAAGTCATCTATGATGATATCTTTTATCCAGGTGTTGTTGCCTTGTCCCCAGCGCACATTACAGGCACGTTTGTATGAAACACAAGAAAGTAGTGGGGAAAAAGGTTAGCGTTAAACAAACAGAAATACAGTTATGTCAAAGAGAAGAAACATTGTTTTATTTGGAATGCCTTTATTCGCTAAGAAAAAGAAACACATTAGAGAAAGCAGTACATTTGTTAGACGTTACGAGAAGAATAAAACCTGTTAACATTTTTTTGCAACAACGGGCAAGAAAAAATAAACCACAAAGAAAATCTGCGAAAACACTCGTCAACGTAACAAAAACAGTTGACTTGTATTTGTTTTACGCTGACGAATTCTCTCCCTTAGTATACCTTTCTGCGCACGCCTAAATGTCCTGGTTCTTAACAGATCGAGAATCACTTGCTTAACACTTCAGAGCAACGCCTGTTTAAGTTTTGAAAGATAAAAGAGCAGATTGGATGAAACCAGAAAGAAGGCAATACTTATTATTGTCATGCCGCGTTTCGTCTACTTGAGCTTATGGTTATACAAATTAATGAAACTTATATTTGCCCGTGCCACGATGTACATGACATTCGAAACCGGCCAATATGGCGGATAGGCTACAGTAAATGTTAAAAGCTGTATCTGAAAAGTTTTCCTTGTTACAGTTTCCCCATATTGCAAGTCCGGCTTGCTGCCGGAGCTACCGAGTAAAGTGTTCTGTGCACACCGTAAGCTGTGTCTCATACGGATTGTGTTTCGATATTCCTGTTGCTTAAGATGAATGATGATATCGTATAACGGGGAACAGATAGCTGAATTCAATTTCTGTACGGTTTCACCTTATGTCTTTTGACGTGTGTAGAGATTGCTATGATGGGAACTGCAACTACCTTTGTTTGGGAGATGAGATATTAATTCGGATGATTCCACTGGCACGAGCGGTTGAGCAATTTTTTATTTTAATTCGTTTGCAGTGATACCGGGGCCTTTAATAACCATAACAATAACATGACCTTCACCGCTGCCCTCCTATTTCTGTCATGATCTGAAGATCTCAGCAAAATGCTCTAATTCCACATCGATTATGGTCTCTGTTTAATGATGAAAGTAAAAAAAAACTAATATTAACTAACATGTATCTTAATCATACATTACAACATACTCTCAGGATGAAGCACAGGTCCAAGCAACACGATCCTGAATTCAATACTATTTTTGCTCTCTTTTGTTATTATTTGCTTTTACTTTTTTAACTACTCTCACTTCTGACGATATTTTGTTATCCAATTTAAAGATATTATTTATCTCATTACATTTTTATGACTTTCTATTAAAAGAGTTCTTCCTAACTTGTGTCACCTGTGCCCCTTGACACAATTTAAAAAAAAAAAAAACTATCTTCACCGCATTTATCTCATTTTAGGGTACGTCGTATAGAACTGGAGAATAAAGGCCGCTTATTGTTCAATGCAGTCGCCACGAGATGTTCAGGTCAGAGTTTTTACACACAAAAAAACTTACTGGAAGGGAAAATATAAGGTAAATGAGACAGAGAAAGACTAAAGTGGCGTGACAAAATTAATAGGTGGATTGGACAACCATCGCGTATCATCAAACAAGGGAAGGAATACAAGTTACATTTTGATGCGGGCGAGGCACGCGATAAGGATGATCTCTTGACAACTCGTTTCCATAAGTTAATTTCTTATAATGGTAACTGTAAATTATTATAGTTTTATTTCAAATGTCAGCGTTGTAGATATAAATAAATAGCCAAATAATAGATTAAAAATTCAATGAAATAATAAGGTGAACAAACAATGAGTTTATAAATAGGCGCGGACATCATCAATGCCCTCCGAGATTTGGGAAGAGCACAGGACTTCGACAAACACAGATCCACGTCACTTCTTCGGATGATGGAAATGGGAGTTAAGTTGGGCACAGTCAGAAATGAGAAACTTGGTGGCCGTGTAAGAAGACTTATCAAACAACACCGAACTGGAGTCGTCAGTCGCTGGACACTGAGGGAATTGCTAAGGAGGGGATCTGATCACCTATGGACATGTTCGGAGTGCAATGATGATGACCCGCAAATAACTCAATATGCGCTTCTATCTTCTATTTTCTATATTATTAGATATAGTTTTGAGAAGCTCAAACAACGCTAGTCAGCTCAAGGTGGTGACAAATCCATACAACATGTCCAAATATGTTGTACTGGCATTGAATACAAGATGCACCCGACTGGACTACCGACGTTCGGACAACCCGTGTTCGATTCCCGCTGGAAGTAGTGTAAACTGTACTCGTGGTTGGAAAAAAAAATATACCCCCACGGTCGACATGGCCGCTGGCAGAAATGGGTACCATGGTATTACCCTGGGAAGGTGAAGAATATCGTATCGCATTGTGAATTTCGATGCTTGAAGAGACACTATCCAGAAATTTCCGAACATTTCTGGATAGGCGGCCGAGCACATATGGGTGGAAACTCGCGTGCTAAGACGCCGGTTCAAGTCTCGTACTTTACTTTACTTTACTTTACTTTACTTTACTTTACTTTACTTTACTTTACTTTACTTTACTTTACTTTACTTTACTTTACTTTACTTTACTTTACTTTACTTTACATTAAAAGATGCATCTCTTTTCCTAATATATCATACAAAACACCTCAGTAGCAGATGTTCGGTAGTAATTTAACCTGTGCCACAGTCACATTCAAGAAATGTTCCCATCCTTAGAATACTGGACAAATGATATTTTGGTCTGTTGTGACCTTTTTGGAGTCTAAAAATGGTTGCTTGTTCTTTCTTGCTGAACTATACCTCACTGACAAACATAATAACAAAGCAAGAGAGTGGGATATTCTTGTGGTTAAGAAAACAGAGATAACTCGTTGCACCACTCGTTTTAACATTCAATTAAGACCACGACCTTTTACGTGTATCTGTTTTTGACACTGTTAAAGCGTATGCCATTTCCTGAATGTGCATTATCGTACCCGAACGGCTTTGGTATGAACCTTTGGAGCACACGTGATGCATGTTGATATCCGACGTATTAGTGTATAGATTATTGCTGTCTTTAATTTCGTGAAATTGCTGATATTTTGAGATTTTATGACTGGACTTTGATTTACTCTCACGATCGTTGTTGACATTTCAGGCAGCTTTGGTTCGCCGGTATTCGAAGTTGTGACTTCATAGGAAAACAGAGAATAAAGAGCTCGCCATGTCTCAGGCATAATGTAAGGAATACGGTTTTCAGGCCAATATTTGTTTACCGTTTACACATTATTTTAATAATGTCCACACAACGCCAGGCCGTTTTCCTTTCACTAAAAAAAACTATCTAGTACTCATTTAAGGTTGGATGAACTTTGAAACTGGTCGGGAAGGGAAATTAATGATTTCTTGTTTAGAAGGCTATTTCACGAACTTCTGTTCAGTGTGGTTTTAGTTGTATTAATGTATTGTCAGTTAACGCAAAAGTTGAAGGATCTGGTTACTAGTTAGTACAGACAGTCAACATCTGATCACGAATGTGGAAAATGTGAATGCTTTTATCTCTGATTGGTCCACAAGTACGCTGCCTGGTGACGTAGGTGATCATGTCTCAACAACTTTCACTCTCTAAATCTACACTTCGTTATTACTTTTGATGTTGAATTCCAACTAAACCATTCTGTTGTTGACTTCCAACTAAACCATTCTGTTGTTGACTTCAAACTAAACCGTTCTGTTGTTGACTTCCAACTAAACCATTCTGATGTTGACTTTCAACTAAACCGTTCTGTTGTTGACTTCCAACTAAACCATTCTGTTGTTGACTTCCAACTAAACTATTCTGATGTTGACTTACAACTAAACTATTCTGATGTTGACTTCCAACTAAACTATTCTGATGTTGACTTCCAACTAAACTATTCTGATGTTGACTTACATCTAAACCATTCTATTGTTGACTTACAACTAAACCAATCTCTCCAAATATTTAATATCATCTCCCTGATTCTCGCTGGCTCTCTCTCTCTCTCTCTCTCTCTCTCTCTCTCTTCTTCCATCTTTTTTTTTAATGTTCTCCCTGTTTCTCCACTGTCTCTTAATCTATCAATTGTTCTAATTGTCACAACATGTCCCCTTCATGGCATTCTTGCAGGTGGCAAAGACTCGCTAGTCTGGTAAGACTTCACCTCGAGGGGAGGTGAACAATTATGATGTTGGTATAGTCCGTTCAGATTCGTTTGCCGAGATGTTATGATTTATAATTCAAAAAGTTCTTGATGATTTCACATGATTTTTGGCATACGGTGTTAAAATGTCCATGTCACGAGAACATATGTGTTACTCGATGTCTAGCTATAACGGTTTTCTTAAAGCGGCGAATTCCTTTGATCTTTGCCCATGTAACTATTATTTTGACCCTAATCAAAATGTTTTACAGTAATCTAGTGCAACGATGACCCATAGGCGTGTCCATAAAATTTTACTTGGTGGCATGTATACAAATTTTAAATTATATATAGAACTTTTGTTCGTAGAGTCAATTTGATATAGTTCCATGCTCTTGGTGTGAGTTTCCCAAATGTTGTCGCTGCCTTTCAAATACGTACATTTAGTTCCTCATCTAAGGAAAGTGTGGCTGTAATAGTGGATCCAAGATAGCTGAACTTCTGTACTGACTCAAGCAGGCTTCCATTCAAAGTAATGGTTGTTGGTTTGCTTATAACATATTTTTGATTGCTTGGGTGGTCTTGAACAATAAACTGTTTAACAAATCAACTAGGAAATTTTGCAAATCAAACTATTTATCTGTAGACTTAATCAGAGTAATGATCATTCAGAATCAGACGAGTCAAATAGGTCGATTACTGCTTTCGGCTGAACAAACAACAAACCATCCTTTTTCCAATATTCCTCTTCTTGTCGTAACACATGATCCTCACATTTTACCCAGTAGTCTTTATTTATATTTGATAGAGCCTGATTTGTAAGTGTCTCAACATCGCATAATTTGAAAGTTTTATTTGTATATGCTACGTGTCCTTTAACTTTTGCCCAAACTAGTTCTATAGGATTTAAGTGTGCATGATATGGAGGTAGTCTCAAACATCTATGGCCATGTTCTTGAATTAACTTGTCTATTTTAAATATCTTTGTACGTTGTGTCTGTTTTACAAGGCTAAGCAATTCGGGTTTCAAGTAGCTGTCGTTAACTTGTATGTGTTCTTTTATGAGCCACGTTTTGATTGCATCTTTTGTACTTGATGATGTTGGGATTCTATCTTCTACGTTAACTACGTTATGGTATGAAGCATTGTCCATTATCAGACAAGAAGGTCGATCTAATATTGGAAGGATACTTTTCTCGATCCAGTCTTTAAATATGTGCCCATTCATTTCGGAGTGGTAGTCTCTATTGTCTATGGATTTTGAAATGAAAACGAGATGAGCATTCTGCAACAACCCATTATGTCTGCTACCTGCATGTGCAACTATCAAACGTTGCCCTTTACTGCTTGGTACTGATCTTTTAATACTTCCATCTGCTAACTGCCATTCCTTTTCATTTGTATGATGAGCGTTGATCCAAGTTTCATCTAAATAAACAATATCATAATCATTTTCGCGCATTTCCTTCACTTCACGTAAATACTTGCTTCTAAGAGCTACTAGATGTGGCTTCTCACAAATAATGTTTTTTCCACCAGCATACTTTCTAAAGGTGAAGCCTGCACTTCTTAATATTTTCCATAATGAAGTTTTTGATATTTCAATGTCGTTGTTAGTTTTCAGCCAAATCTTCAACTTTCTAAGTGTCACTTCTTCGTTTATATCAAACATTCGACAGATTTCTCTTTTTACTAGGTCCTTATCAAAACTGTCTAACGTTTCTTTCCTTCCTTGCTTTCTTGCATTTGTTGGCAATAAATATCCGCTTCCTTTAACTATTCGATCAAATGAACGTTTACACAAACCTAAAATATGCATTGTTCTCTTCTCAGGGTTTGATAAAGAACAATAAAGATGTCCCTTTTTACGCTCTCTGCAGAAGTATTGAAAAATCTTTATAGCAATGTTATGTTCAGTAAAATATTTTGCCTTTATATTCATTCTCACATAGACTTGCAGAAGATAATATGGATAGTGCCGCCTCCTTTCTGTAAATATTGAGATTTGCCTCTGAATTATGACTCGAACTCGAGTCTACGGCCGTGATTTTGACGTCACATAATTTCCGGTTTCGGCTAAAATGTCATTTTGTGCTAAACGGGAAATTTCATATGTAACATTTCTTTATAAAAATTTATAGTGGAAACATAACTATTTTAGGACGGTGCGCATTCAGCCGTGAAAGTCATGCCTATATGTTAAAGAATCAGCTGTGAGATGTAAGCATCTACATAATCCCGCCGGTGTTTATAATATCGATTAACTTTTTTTAAATATAGGTTAAATAAGGCATCTTTGAAACTGGATCACATTTCTTTGATAAAAAAATATTTTTATAGCGACATTAGTATTCTAAACCTAACTTCAAAAGATCAATGCAAATGAACAATAAGTTTTTGAAAAAAATAAATTAATGTCTAGGCAAACGAATCTGAACGGACTATAACAAGATTTCTTTTTTGCGTTGAAATTTTCTTTTATAAAGAACGCCTTTGTTTCTCTATTTTTTAAAGGCTGTCCTTGATGTTCTCAACATCGTTCTTTCAAACCACGTTTATGTGATATCCAGGAATCATGTTGTCTGTTGTTCTATTGTCCATGATTAACTCAATGATGCCAAGTCTAGCTTAACATAACACCAAAGAAATCTTCTTCTTAGACATTTCTGATTATGTATTTTTTTTAAACCGAATTTCCGTAGTTATGGCAGACACGTAGATGATCACCCGTACTGTTTCTTCCCTCAACAGATGGTGCAAACTATAAATGCCATATGGTCTACCCAAACCGGACGTGACGCCAATTCTCTCCATCAATAATCTAAATAGGGTAAGGCATTAAATGTGTTCCCCTTTTTTCCACATGAAAAATAATAATGGAATATTTTTGAAACAAGAATTGATAATCACCAGTCACTCAATTCCGAAAAAAGGTATTTCTTTTTGCATTAATACTTTAGATGATTTGTTCATTTGCATCCTCCAGAAATATAAAATCCAAATAGTTCTTCTATTTTACATTAAGTTGACAAGAAAAGGCTGTATCTTAAAATATATTTTTTTTTAAAACTTGTGCGGTTAGAAACTGAATATTGCAGCCCCCAAAACTCTCAAATTCGCCAATCCTTAATCTTTTATTTAAGAGCATTATTCTACCATTCATACATAATCATTTATTTTATTAATTCACCGTGAATTAATATTTAATTGTTATATGACTTATCGTTAATCATAAACACATATTGAACATTACATAAATAACATGTTCACATATCAGGAGCTGTTATGGCGGAGTGGTTAGTGCATTCTCTTGCTGACCAGATGGTTGGGGTTCGACTCCAAAGCTTGGTAGAGGGTTTGTTTTGCGAGTGACTCGGCTTTGATGTTTACCAAACTTCTGAAAATTTACACTAGTAATGTTCTTTAAGAAAATAGGACGGCCTGGTACGATGCTGACCATTTCAAGCATAAATAGGCTGATAGTCAAAAGATAATAATATAGGCACAAACACCTTATTTCCCATACGCAAATAGCGGGATTAATACCCTATACATTTTGGGGGCCTCGGTAGCCGAGTTGGGAAAACCACCCGACTGGACTACCGACGTTCGGACAACCCGTGTTCGATTCCCGCTGGGAGCAGTGTGAATTGTACTCGTGGTTAGAAAAAAAAATACCCCCACGGTCGACCCAGCCGCTGGCAGAAATGGGTACAAGGGTATTACCCTGGGAAGGTGAGGAATGTCGGCTCGCATCTGAGTTTCGATGCTTGAGGCGACACTATACAGAAATCTCCAAACATTTCTGGATAGGCGGCCGAGCACATATGGGTGGAAACTCGGGTGCTAAGACGCCGGTTCAAGTCTCGTACTTGACCTTTCTATCTATCTATTGACCTTTCGAGCCGTAACCGGCCCATAGGGCGTAGACCAAGATACACCTTCTCCTATATGGATTTTTTGTTCTAGCAGTTTTCTTTTAAAGATATTTTATCAAATCTCGCCATCTGTCTCTGTTCTGTGCAAGCAGTTCTATCTCATTGAGGGAGCCGACTCCTCCTGCTCTTGCCTCTCTCATCAATGTTCTTCTCAGTGTCTCCCTGGGTCTTCCTCTTTTTCTTTTACCTGTTGTTTCCCATATGAGGGCTTGCTTTGCTATTCGGTTATTATCTCTTCTCATCACATGTCCAACGTATGACCATCGTCTTTTCTTTATTACTGAAGATATTAGTGGTTGATTGGCGATTTCTCTAATTTCCTCATTTGTTTTGAATTCGTTCCATGCTATACCAAGTATTTTCCTTAGACATTTATTTTCGAATGCGTTCAACTTTGTTTCTATATCTCTTGTTGTTTTCCAGCTTTCACACGCATACGTAAGGGTTGATAGTACATTTGATTTGAATAGCCTAAGTTTTGTGTTTGTGCTGATAAGTTTTGATTTCCACAACTGTTCAAGGCTTCTGAAAGACATTGCTGCTTTAGCTATTCTGATTTTAATTTCTTTGCTCGTATCCCCTTCTCGATCAATGTGACTTCCAAGATAGATAAAGTGATCGATCTCTTCTACTGGTTTGTTTTCCATGTATATTTTGTCACCTGTTGGAATTAAACTAGTCATGACTTTAGTCTTTTCATGATTGATCTCAAGCCCAATTTTGCTGGCTATTGATGATAGTTCATTTGTGTTTTCCTGCATCGTTTTTATCTGACTGCTGATGAGAACTATGTCATCAGCAAAGTCGAGGTCCTCCAAATGGTCTCCTTGTATCCATTCGATGCCTTTATTACCAGTGCAGCATTTCTTCATTATGAAGTCCATAACAATTCCAAATAACAAGGGCGATAAAATACATCCTTGTTTAACCCCAGTTTCTATTGGGAAACATTCGCTCAGTCCTTCCTCTGTTCGAACTGCACATGTGTAACCATCATACATGTCTTTGATAATATTTATGATTGTTGATGGTAAACCATATTGCTTCAGAATTTTCCACAAAGAATCTCTATGATGACTTGACCTTTACCTTACATTTATGTTTACTCAGTCACATGTTCATCTATGGCACATTTTTTAAAAAATTAATGAAAGTATTACTTGTATCTAATGAGATGGTAAAATATGAAGAAAATATATATATATATTATACAATTAAAAATAGAATATATTTCCGGAAGCAGAATGACACAAATTCCAAGGGAAACTATACGGGGCAACCGAATTACTTATAACAGACAGCTGCCTTCATGAGAGAGTACTGAATCCTATTCTGAAAGAATCATGATCGCAGAAGAAGAAGAAGAAGAAGCAGAAATTCCAAAGGTATAAGTAAGCCAGAATGAGTAGATATAAAAAACAGTAGCTGTAATATTGTTTAAAAAGAACATGCTAAATAGGAAAATAATAGTTAATCACTTTTAAACACAGTCACCTGCACGCGTTTAATGTAGGAGTATCAGCGCTTCGGATATCGTCTAGATAACGAAAAAAAAATATATATTCTGCTTGATTCTACATTGTAGTTGTATGTGGTACAGCTTCTTTTGTCTATTAGTCCGTTATGGTTATGGTTAGTCGAAGGCCACTGTACCACCGCAAACGAATTAAAATCCATAATTACTCAACTATCAGTGGAATCATCCGAATTAAAATTCATCTCATTTTACAAAAAAAAAAAAAAAAAAAAAACTATCTTTACGACACTTAGTATCATTGCTGGTGTATGTCGGGAGGCTCACGATAGACCCAAATGGATAAAGGCCGCTTGGTTAAAGCATCGCCACGACGTGTGAGACTGGTTTTTTTATTTCACACCCGATAGAAAAAATCATTTCTGTCTACTGCGGGTTTCGAACACCGTACGCCGGCTTTTCAGCCCGCGAAACGGTGGTTTCAGTCGCACGGCCATGCACACCCCACTCATCTCATTGGAAGGATCCAAACCAAGAAAGGCAGCTGCAGTCCCCTTCATAGCAGCTACAGCACACACCAATAGACATAAGGCCAAGCGGTACGGAAAGTGAATGCAGCTGAACTGTCCTTGATCATATATTATCATCATTCATTGTAAACATCGGAACCCTTTATACACACACCCACACACACACGCGCATGCACGCTCGCATGCACACAACCATACACAAAAGCTTTTTTTCGAATAAAAAAGAAAGAGGTTTGCCAGAATCCTTTCATCCCTTCCAATGAAACTATTTAAAAAAATAAAATCGTGATATACCAGGCCTCTGATGACCTTAGTGTACTTACATTTGTTAAGAGAATGATCAAAAGAACGATTCACATTTCATGACCTCCCCTCTTCTAAAAACTAAAACCTTTAAAATTGAAGTTTTCTCACACCTTAACAGCCCAATAAAAAATCAAATTGTCTAATTGTTATATTTGTCCAATAGTCAAACTCATAAAGCGGTTTTTTGTTGTTTTTGTTGTTGTTATATTGATAAAGTTGATGGAGACGGTTCTTTTATTCGAAATGAAAGAGTGATGTAGATTTGACTTCAATATTCGGATGGGAAGGGAGGTAGATGGAGCTACTTCTGAAAACTAGTTGCGGATATCTAGGGAGTAAAGAGTACTGTAAGTAAAGTACCCCCGTCACGCCAAGTGGCGTATAGGGAAATATTGTGTTAGTGACCCTATATTTTACAGACCTTCAGCACATGATTTTTGGGGTAATGTGGTCGGTATTACGCCCGTGCTGCTTTACTTTCCCAGAAAAATCCGATACCCATTTAAGGCTGGGTGAACCCGGAAGCTGTCGGTTGGGATCGAACCCTACCCCTTGTCCTTTGTAGTCCAGTTCACTAACCACTGAGCTATCGCGGTTCCCCACAGAGCACAGTGCTAATCTTTATTACACTTTAGCGTCAGTACTATTTTGTAATTATATATGAATATATACGAAACAAGAAAATCACTGGAATCTGTAGAAATGTGGTTTTACAGAAGAATGTTGAGAATACCATAGACAGCTAAGAAGAGTAATGACAAAGTTCTCAAAGAGGCCAAAGCAATGAGAGAGCTAATTTCCAATATTAGGATGAAACAATCATACTTTTGGGGCCATGTAATGGGAAGAGAACAGCTGGAATATATTGTAACAACTGGGAAAATTGAAGGACGAAGAGATAGGGATGAGCAAAGAGAAAAGATGCAAGACTGCTTAAGAGAATGGCTTGGCAGAAGGTCAAGAACAGAAATGATAGATAACTGTCGAGATCGAAAGTTGTGGGAAGACATGATCACCTACGCCAGCAGGCTCGGTACTTGATGATGATGATGATGATGATGATGATGATGATACTAGTCGTTCTCAAATGAAACTAGTACCAGTGGCTTTATTACAAACATAAAACATATGTAAGGCACATCAGCTGGTGTGTCTGAATTAAAATAAAGCAATTATTATGAAGCAATTGCTCATCAGGGAGCCGCGATAGCTCAGTGGTTAGTGAACTGGACTACAAAGGACAAGGGGTAGGGTTCGATCCCAACCGACGGCTTCCGGGTTCACCCAGCCTTAAATGGGTACCGGATTTTTATCTGGAAAATGAAAGCAACACGGGCGTAATACCGACCACATTACCCCAAAAATCATGTGCTGAAGGTCTGTAAAATATAGGGTCACTAACACCATATTTCCCTATACGCCACTTGGCGTGACGGGGGTACTTTACTTTACTTTTTTTAATTGCTCATCAGTGTTCTTTAGAGAAAATCGTCATAGACATTTAGACAAGCATTCCACTGATTGGATAGACGACGGATGCCGTCCGGAGATACAATAACTGGTTGCTTATTGATCCACTTTGTCTGCATCGGAGACGAATCGTTGTCTTTTCAGAGATTTGTTAAAAGGTCAGACCAAATGAAAGTCACATGGTGACAGATCGAGGCTGTAGACTGCTATCTATCTATTGACCTTTCGAGCCGTAGCCGGCCCATAGGACGTAGACCAAGATACTCTTTCTCTTATCTAAATTTTTATTTTAGCAGTTTTTCAATCCTTGTAAAGATCTTTTATCAAATCTCGCCAGTTGTCTCTGTTCTGTGCAAGCAGCTCTATCTCATTGAGGGAGCCGATTCCTGCTGCTCTTGCCTCTCTGATCAATGTTCTTCTCTGTGTCTCTCTGGGTCGGCCTCTTTTCCTCTTACCTGTTGTTTCCCACACGAGGGCTTGCTTTGTTATTCGGTTATTATCTCTCCTCATCACATGTCCAACATATGACCATCGTCTTTTCTTTATTACTGAAGATATTAGTGGTTGATTGGCGATTTCTCTAATTTCCTCGTTTGTTTTGAATTCGTTCCACGCTATACCAAGTATTTTCCTTAGACATTTATTTTCGAATGCGTTCAACTTTGTTTCTATATCTCTTGTTGTTTTCCAGCGCCCACATGCATACGTAAGTGTTGATAGTACGTTTGATTTGAATAGTCTATGTTTTGTGTTTGTGCTGATGAGTTTTGATTTCCACAACTGTTCAAGGCTTCTGAAAGACATTGCTGCTTTATCTATTCTGATTCTAATTTTTTTACTTGTATCCCCTCCCCGATCAATGTGACTTCCAAGATAGATAAAGTGATTGATCTCTTCCACTGGTTTTTTTTTTTCCCATGTATATTCTATCATCTGTTGGAATTAAGCTTTTCGTGATTTTCGTCTTTTGCATGATTGATCTCAAACACAGGCTGTTGGGTGTTGCAAAAAATTCCTACCGTTTCCTTGTTAACTCTTCCTGCACAATTTCGCATCATGTGGACGAGCATTTTCGTGCAACAGAATGACACACGCCGAAGTATGCCAGCTCTCCTATTCTTGATTACCGTATGCAGGTTGTCTGGGGTGTCTTTGTAGCTGATGGCATTTATGTTCACACCAGGTTCTTTAAGGTCTGTCAATTTTTATGGTTAAAAAATGCGGTCAGTACAGCCTTACCAACGTAAACCTGTAACTTGAATTTCTTAGGCTTTTGTAATCTGGTGTCTCCATTGCAAGTTCGCTGTTTTGCTGCACGGCTATATGTGGTGGCACCGTGACTCATAGCCTGCCACTATGGACAACAGAAATGCATCACTTTCATCTTCGTATCGCAACAGATGGTTCAAAGTCCCCCGCATGAGTTCTGCCTTATGGTGGTCAGTCAGCATCGATTGAACCCATTGTGAAAACACCTTCCTATAATTCACTTGCTTCCTAATCACCATTTAAGCTGTCCCAAGCAACAAAGCGAATTCCTCTGCTGACGAACGTTAAGCCCCGACGACGGTCCACCCATATTGCTGCATCAATCTCAGCGATGGCTTCTTCTCTCGTAACAATATGCACCTGACATGTCCACGGAAGATCTTTCGTAAACTCCTGTCCTTCTCTAAACATTTGTAACCAGTCCTTCACTGTAGTGTTAGACACACTTTTGTCACCATCCACTGCTTGCATTCGGCGATGAATGTACTTGGCATACTACATTTTTTAGGAACTGAATCAACGATCGCTGATCAACCTTGGTCGGGTTCCATATCGCACCAATGACCTGCAGTAAACCAAATAAATACTACGTATTGTAATGAACACATACACAAACGCTCATTGGTGAGGGTTTATTACGTCAGATGTGACATCATCGTGCCTCCTACGTATGTCTAGTTGGCGCAGCTCGGGCGGGTTTCGTTTGAGGTTGCCTCATGTAAGTATGTGCGTGCCTGTGTGTGTGTATGCGTGCGTGCGCGTGTGTATGCATGTGTGCGCGTGTGTGTTTGCTTGGGTGTGTGTATGTGTGAGTACATTGAAAGCTTACTTGAAATGTCTCGTTTTTATTTATATTTAATAATTAGCTGGAAGTGCCGATATATACTCCAGTTTTGTATCTTTGCTATCGTTGATCTCATGAAGTTACTCTTGTATCATTCATTAATTTTATTTCTTAACACCCTTTCTGTACAAAGCATTTCATTTCTTTGAGAAGAAAGCTCTGTTGATGCGAGAGATTTATTTGGATTGTGAACCAAAATAGACAACTTAATTATCATTTACACATTTACAAACATTTGAGGAGAGAAGGAATGCCGTAGGAGATAAATAACAGACCAGGTTGAGCAATTATAATACTGCAAGACTCGAAATAGATATCAGCAGAGAATGAGCTCTACAGTCAGACCAAAGTTCACCGGAAACGAAATAGTTTGCTGATGAGGAAGAACGTGCACAGAATTCAGAACACAGCTACCAGCAGCAGAAACCATCATTTTTTGGGACAAGTACGTGCATGGCAGCACCAGGGTGTACAGTTAATTGTCATATTTCCACAAATAAAAAAATGTGAAGCCAAACATGTGGTCAAACTGCTGTCTTGAAACTTGAGGTATTTAGAATGAATCGTCTAGTCGGTAGAAAATGACAAGAACAGGTGGTGTGTGTAACCAGTGTTGGAAAGTAACTAATTATCATACACGGTGTGTGTAACCAGTGTTGGAAAGGAACTAATTATCATACACGGTGTGTGTAACCAGTGTTGGAAAGTAACTAATTATCATACACGGTGTGTGTAACCAGTGTTGGAAAGGAACTAATTATCATACACGGTGTGTGTAACCAGTGTTGGAAAGTAACTAATTATCATACACGGTGTGTGTAACCAGTGTTGGAAAGTAACTAATTATCATACACGGTGTGTGTAACCAGTGTTGGAAAGTAACTAATCATCATACACGGTGTGTGTAACCAGTGTTGGAAAGTAACTAATTATCATACACGGTGTGTGTAACCAGTGTTGGAAAGGAACTAATTATCATACACGGTGTGTGTAACCAGTGTTAGAAATGAACTAATTATCATACACGGTGTGTGGAACCAGTGTTGGAAAGGAATTAATTATTATACACGGTGTGTGTAACCAGTGTTGGAAAGGAATTAATTATTATACACGGTGTGTGTAACCAGTGTTAGAAAGGAATTAATTATTATACACGGTGTGTGTAACCAGTGTTGGCAAGGAATTAATTATCATACACGGTGTGTGTAACCAGTTATTGAGTTATTGAGTTATTTGCGGGCCATCATCATTGCACTCCGAACATGTCCATAGGTGCTCAGATCCCCTCCCCAGCAAGTCAAGCAGTGTCCAGCAACTGACGACTCCAGTTCTATGTTGGTTGATAAGTCTTCTTACACGGCCACTAAGTTTCTCATTTCTGACTGTGCCCATCTTAACTCCCATTTCCATCATCCGAAAAAGTGGCGTGGATCTGTGTTTGTCGAAGTCCTGTGCTCTTCCCACATCTCGGAGGGCATTGATGATGTCCGCCCGATCCATTGGTTGCCCATCCGTGTAACCAGTGTTGGAAAGGAATTAATTATTATACACAGTGTGTGTAACTAGTGTTGGAAAGGGACTATATATATTTTTATAATTATCATAAACGGTGTGTGTAACCAGTGTTGGAAAGGAATTAATTATTATACACGGTGTGTGTAACTAATGTTGAAAAGGAACTAATTATCTTACACGGTGTGTGTAACCAGTGTTGGAAAGGAACTAATTATCTTACACGGTATGTGTAACCAGTGTTGGAAACGAACTAATTATCATACACAGTGCGTGTAACTAGTGTTGGAAAGGAATTAATTACCATAGACGGTGTGTGTAACCAGTGTTGGAAAGGAACTAATTATTATACACGGGGTGTGTAATCAGTATTGGAAAGGAACTAATTACCATGCACGGTGTTTGTAACCAGTGTTGGAAAGGAACTAATTATTATACACGGTTTGTGTAACCATATTTGGAAAGGAACTAATTATTATACACGGGGTGTGTTTGTATCCAGTGTTGGAAAGGAACTAATTATTATACACGGTGTATGTAACTAGTGTTGGAAAGGGACTAATTATTATACACGGTGTATGTAACTAGTGTTGGAAAGGGACTAATTATTATACACGGTGTATGTAATTATTGTTTGAAAGGGACTAATTATTATACACGGTGTATGTAACAAGTGTTGGAAAGGAGACACTTCCGGTGTGTGACTGTTCTGGCAACACGATGCAATTTTCGATGGGAGTCAAATTTATATTATAAGTGAATTTCAATGCCCGTGGTAAAAGAAATTCAAGCGTTCTTGTGCTATTTCGAACGGATGTATTTGTGATTTATTCGATCATGTAACAACAAAGGAAAATCACTAATTCAGACAATTCGAGCAGCTCAAGAACGACAAATGATATAAACCACGACACCTTTTTGGTACCAGTGAAAAGAGAAATAAAAGAAGTTGGAAAGGAACTAATTAGTATACACGGTGTATGTAACTAGTGTTGGAAAGGAACTAATTATTATACACGGTGTGTGTAACCAGTGTTGGAAAGGAACTAATTATTATACACGGTGTGTGTAACCAGTGTTGGAAAGGAACTAATTATTATACACGGTGTGTGTAACCAGTGTTGGAAAGGAACTAATTATTATACACGGTGTGTGTAACCAATGTTGGAAAGGAACTAATTATTTACACGGTGTATGTAACCAGTATGGAAAGGAACTAATTGCCTTACACGTCACAGCTGCTTGTTTTAATATAAAAGTGGTATTTTCGCTTTAGTTGTGGAAATGTTGCAGAACTTTTAGGTGTAGATGTATGTGGGTGGAGTTTGATACATTCCACTCATTTTTAAGATTGGTATTTAACGGATGTAGTTTCATATTGAGTCACCACACACAAAACTTAACATATTTTTAACTTCTTTCTGTTTTACCTTTCAGGTTGACTGGACGAACTTGTCGAGCTTAGGGTCATATCGGATTAATTCCATCACTTTGCGGGATACATTATTAATAACAATCATGAACTTATGTGAGAATTGAATCTATCATCAACCTATTCTTATGGTCCAGTCCGAAAACCTGTAAAACTGTTTTATCGAGTTTCACAAATCTGGTAGTAGTCTTTTCTGTTGGAACAGAAATGTGGTGATTTCCCTTTTGTTGTTCGCTTCAATATGACTAAGAGTAATAAATGAAGTCATTGATTATTTGAATGGCAAAGAAAAGGACGTCAGCTGTGATGACTGCAGAGTTAACTGTGTTTACAGAGAACTCCCGATCCATCCATATAAACTCATCACTGCAAACATCCCCAATTCTCAATTTTAGATAAATCAAATTCCGCTTCTCCTCATTATCAAATATGGATCGCCATGACAGTCAATCAAAATAATCTCCAGTATTTTTAAATATAAAATGACCATTTTTTTTTCATCGAAATTGTCATTCTTCTAACGGATAACAATAATTCTTTCAGCAACAGGGAACATTTACAATTATTTTATTTTTCAAGGAACATAAGCAAAATGTATATGATCAGTTTTCGTGGATCATTACAGTTCCAGTAGGCCTATGTATGGTTCTGCTAACAAATATTCATTATGAACACGTTACATTCTTATATAAACGACACCATTTAAAATGGGAATAGGAAAACCGCGGCTTAATTACAATTTATACTAAAATAAACAGCAGCAATGGGATTTTTGAAATTTAAAGATCAGTGGTTTATAAAAAAAATGTAAAAAATAAAAAACTATCTTTACGACACATAGTACCATTGCTGGTGTATGTCGGGGGGCAACGATAGAACCCGAGGGGGATAAATAAAGGCCGCTTAGTCTATCAATCGCCACGACGTGTGCAACGATTTTTATTTCACCCCCGATAGAAAAAATCCTTTCTGTCTACCGCGGGCTTCGAACACCGTACGTCAGCTTTTTCAGCCAGCGGAACAATGGTTTTAGCCGCACGGCCATGCGCACCTCGAGTGATTTGGTTGTACTAAATACGATTGCGGTAGTTGGTAGGATTTTCATGAATACATGACGAGTGTAGTTTACAATGTCCTGAACAGTTGTGTTAGTGTCACACTGAACACACCAGAGCTAGAGGAAACTGAGCAACTGTTACGACTTTTTGTAAGTCTAGCCTAATTATAAGGGAAACTAAAACTTTACTGGCTGTCTGGTTACTTTCTGCAAAGCTCATTCATTATGGAAACAAGAGCTAAACAAAATGTGGTGGTTACCGTATTAACCCTTCTATCTAACTTAATCTCTTTTGCGTTAATTATTACGTCGCCACGGCTGAGACATTTGGCCAAATTCCACATCATCGCAAACATGAGTGTTGTGAATGTGTTATCATGCTTAGTATTCTTTCCTCTGGACACTCACGAATCATTAGTAGAGGAATCTTCAAAAATAGATCCAGTATTTAGAGTGGTTCTTAAAGGAATTCACATGTACTGCATGCCTTCTATTCTTGCGGTTAATCTTATTTGTTTAGGAATTGATTATATTGTGAATAGAGTGCATACGATGAGACTACAAAGGACGGTAATCACGTCTGCTGTTAGCATTATAATTTCCTGGACTTTTAGTCTTCTATCTCTACTTCCATTTTTCTGTGTGGAACGTTCATTGTGCAGTGGCATCCAGAATAAATCTCTGGACTTAGAAGGTAAGACTACTTATGGTAATTTAAACAATAATACAGACTTATTTACGGCTCTAGATAGCCAACAGTTTCGGTGCAACATTCCGGTGCCGGTGTCACTTATTTTTCTAATTTCGTTTTGGGGGTTCTTCCCCCTATTATTTGCACTTTGTACTGCAATATGTTCTGTGATGTTTCACAATGTATACAAAGTTCTTCCAAAATATGTGATGGAGCAGTACTATTCGTCTTCAAGTAATGAGACTACTCCGGCGAGAGAGCTGATCAGCTTGCTTGATACTGTGGTGTCTACGGTGATCATGATTATTTTAAACTTTCCTTCTCTTGTCGGGAGAATTTTAAGTTTGGCTTGTAGTTCAGATGGTCAGTGCTTCTTGTCCGAACCAGAGAACCGCAGCGCAGAGCTGGCTCGCTGGTCTTTTGCATTCATTCTACCAGCGTTGTGGATGTTGGATGCTGAATTTAGAAGAGCCTTCTCCTTATTTTGTAGCAAGTTATGCTTTGGTTCATGTATTGTTCAGTATTAACATCCAGTATTAACAATGATATCCACTATTACTGCAGATACTGTCATCATGAATTTAAAGCGTTTTTTTTTTTTGTATCTCTGAGTGTAGGTTTTTTTTAAATAAAAAAACACAAGACTATTCTATAAAGTGCTTTTTTCTTATATTATATTTCTCCTTCTGCCACCGTTGTTATTTATTCTACCTGTCCTTGACCGATGACAAGAGCCAGTTGCCAAAACGCATTGTACGTCATTAATAATAATTACAAACAAAATCTCTCCATTTAGTTCTGGACATGGTCATTCTTGGCAAAGTATTTTAATTATAAACACCATTCTTATCACTGTATTCCTCCAATCTTCGTTAATGTGTTTTTTGAGTGATAGTTTCTATGTCCTTTTCTTCTTGTATTCATCATAGACGTGCTTGTATTCATCATAGACGTGCTTGTATTCATCATAGACGTGCTTGTAATAAATGTGACGTATTTGGAGATCCTCTGAAACTCCATATATCTGTGATTGCCATATTAAAACTTTGGAGCAATACATCTTTCTTAGGTTGTTAAATATGAGACAGTCCTGCAGTATACCTTCCATAGTTTCTCTTCCTGGTGACAAAATCGTTGCACTGTTATATTGTTAGGCATGTAACCCAGTGCATTCGATTTCAGCATGTTTGTGTTTCGTTTTTCCTGGTCCCGTCACTTTGACCTGTCGAAATTGGGTATCCCTTGATGGCAATTAGGGAGCCGCGATAGCTCAGTGGTTAGTGAACTGGTCTACAAAGGACAAGGGGTAGGGTTCGATCCCAACCGACGGGGTCCGGGTTCACCCAGCTTTAAATGGGTATCGGATTTTTTCTGGGAAAGTAAAGCGGCACGGGCGTAATACCGACAACATTACCTCAAAAATCATGTGCTGAAGGTCTGTAAAATTTATAATCACTAACATTATATTCCCTATTCGCCACTTGGCGTGACGGGGGTACTTTACTTTTTTTTTTTTTTTTTTGTTACTTGATGGTATTTCTACCAGAAGAGCAGCTCTTGGGGATATGGACGTTTGGGCTACACTACCACGTTGTAGTGGAGACACGTCAATGGAGCACATATACACAGATGTTCTACTGGTAAGGTTTCAATGCATAAAACCTCATTTCATAGCAGAACAATCTATTGAGTTATAATGTTGCATGGTATAAGATCTGATAGGTCATGACTGAGACTGTCAAGAGTTAGCTCATGCCAGCTCCGTAGTTTGATCATATAACTTACATGCACACAGGGGTGTATCTAACTACATAAGTTTCTGCATGTGTTTATTGATTCTGCTTTCATTACATGTTCTAAAGTCTGTTTAAATCTATGTTAGAATCACTGGGATGATTCTTTTTTTCTTATTTTCCACTAGATGACTCTTAATATCAGCGTATGTGCTTTTATTATCTGCTTGTTCATCTATTCTCCATTTTGACAAATATAATCTGTGATGTTACTCAAATTCAGCCCTTCATACACCACTTACTGTTTGAGTAACTTATCAGTTGAAAGGATTGGAGCATAAGAGAATGGTGGGCATGATATTTGGTACTTGACTGTTATTTATTTCACTAAGTATTTTTCTTGTTAATGCCATTTTCTATCCCAAACGGTTCTGATGGATGTGTGATGCCACTTTCAAAAAGTTACATAAATCAAGGTAGGGCAATATGTTAATTTAGTACTTCTCTTGAATATAATCACACACTATGATGACAATGAATTAGAATATTGTTTAATGGTCTGTTGAGATGACAACAATGAAACTTTGACTGCCTTATCTCATTCTGAGTCTTCCATTGGTCTAGTTAGGTTGACGAAAATGGAACATTGACTGCCTTATCTCATTCTGAGTCTTCCATTGGTCTAGTTAGGTTGACGAAAATGGAACATTGACTGTCTTATCTCATTCTGAGTCTTCCATTGGTCTAGTTAGGTTGACGAAAATGGAACATTGACTGCCTTATGTCATTCTGAGTCTTCCATTGGTCTAGTTAGGTTGACGAAAATGGAACATTGATTGCCTTATCTCATTCTGAGTCTTTCATTGGTCTAGTTAGGTTGACGAAAATGGAACATTGACTGCCTTATCTCATTATGAGTCCTCCATTGGTCTAGTTAGGTTGACGAAAATGGAACATTGACTGCCTTATCTCATTCTGAGTCTTTCATTGGTCTAGTTAGGTTGACGAAAATGGAACATTGACTGCCTTATCTCATTCTGAGTCTTCCATTGGTCTAGTTAGGTTGACGAAAATGGAACATTGACTGCCTTATCTCATTCTGAGTCTTTCATTGGTCTAGTTAGGTTGACGAAAATGGAACATTGACTGCCTTATCTCATTCTGAGTCTTCCATTGGTCTAGCTAGGTTGACGAAAATGGAACATTGACTGCCTTATCTCATTCTGAGTCTTCCATTGGTCTAGCTAGGTTGACGAAAATGGAACATTGACTGCCTTATCTCATTCTGAGTCTTCCATTGGTCTAGTTAAGTTGACGAATGTACTGGACCACTAAGTAGACGAAAATATAGTACGGTGTAAATCACTAATAAATAAACAAAGAAAAAAGAAGTATTACCTTTGTTAAGTGTCATTATGTCTGTTGTTATTATTATTATTTTATTCAACGAAATCATTAGCACATCATCGATGACACCAAATTCACCGTCCGTATTTTTTAGTCAATTTTAGTATATTCTTCAGATTGAATCTATGAAATTGTTAATGTCAATAAAGATATCTTTACGAATGTCTTTCTTTAAATTCACATATTTGTTCTTGTTCAACCTATTTGTTTTTCGTTTCCCCTGTTGTGTTTTATTTATTTAGTTTTTGTTTTTGCAGCGACCTATTGTTTGTTTTTTTTATTACGTGTGTATCGTCTCTCTACGCACCAGAAATGCCCATCGTTAACTTGGTCTGACAATAGAAGTGAATCAGGGACAATCGAACAACCGAGAAGGAAATCAATAGAGATCACAGAAATGTGTTCATACGAATGTTAGAAATACCATGGACAGCTAAACAGAGAATGTTCTAGAAGAGACCAAGCCACACACAAAAAAATTGTTGCCAACTTCAGGAAAAAGAACCATAATTTTTGTTAAAAACTGTAATCATTAGAAGACAGCTAAGAAAAATGTAGAGAAGAAGAAATATATTGAAACCGAAAATATGCGAGGCAGTTGAAGGCAATGCTTTTTGTAGGAAGTCAACAACAGAACTGATAAACAGCTATGGGGATAGGCAGTTGTGAAGATATATGATTATTTATATCAACAGTCAAGATACTTGATGATTATGATAACAATGGTGCTAAAATAATCTCTGTTCACGGTTGTCAAGGAAACAGCAATAACATCCACTACTATCTGTCATTAAATGAAGCTGGTCCGGTATTAAATATGTTGTTCATAAATTATCATCATCAAGTACCAAGCCTGCTGGCGTAGGTGATCATGTCTCTCCACAACTTTCGATCTAGACAGTTATTTATCATTTCTGTTGTTGACCTTCTGCCGAGCCATTCTCTTAAGATTTCTGGTATTTTTTCTCTTTGCTTACCTCTATCTCTTCGTTCCTCAATTTTCCCAGTTGTTACAATATATTCCAGCTGTTCTCTTCTCTTTACATGACCAAAAAATGATGATTGTTTCTTTCTAATATTGGAAATTAGCTCTCTTTTTGTTTTGACCTCTTTCAGAACGTTTTCATTACTCTTCTTAGCTGTCCATGGTATTTTCAACATTCTTCTGTAAAACCATATTTCTACAGACTCCAGTGATTTTCTTGTCTGTCGTCCTAATGCCCATGATTCACATCCATATTTTAAGACTGGCTCTACATAACATTTAAGAACTCTTTTTCTTGTTTCTATTGTGAAAAATTGATTGCATAGTATCTTCCTAATTTGTTGGAAAGCTGCATTTGCCTGAGCCATTCTACATCTCACCTCTTTTGTACATCTTCCGTCTGAGGTTAACAAAGTTCCCAAATATTTAGATTCATTTACCTGTTTTAATATTGTTCCACTTATCTTTATTTTGCACTGAGGTGATGTCTTTTTCTTTGTTGTTACCATTACTTCTGTCTTTTTGCTATTAAGGCTGAGTCCTTTATTTTTGCTTTCTTTTACTATAATGTCTAACATTTCCTGAAACTCATTTTCACTCTTAGCGATTAAGACTGTATCATCAGCGTACCTTTATATCTATATTATGACCTCCGAATGTTATTCCAGGCATGTCCCTTATGGATCTTAAAATAATCTCACTATAAATAGTAAACGAATCTGGTGACAGCACACAACCTTGCCTAACACCCTGTTTTATTTGTTGAAACATTCCCAATTGGTTTCCAGTTCTTATGACCGCTGTTTGTTGCCAGTACATGTTCTTTATTATTCTTAGATCTTTGCTGTCTACGTTTATGCTTTCTAAAATTGTGATTATTTCTTGGTGTTTTACTTTGTCAAATGCTTTGGTATAATCTATGAAACATAGGTGTAGATCGGTTTTCACCTCTATGGCTCTTTCTACTTAAGATCTAATGATGTATGTGGCATTGCTTTTTCCTTTATCTGTAACAAAACCACACTGTTTATCACTAATGTCTGGACTGATTTTGTTTCGCACTACTTATAATAAATTATACTTGGTGGATAAAATAGCGATTTTTTTTGGTATTAGAAAGTAATATTACTGCCACTCGTATAAACGTAATCTACTAAAAATCCTATTGCTACAGAACTAACGAAGCTAATTAAAGGTAATCCAGGCAGTGTGGGTTTCCCCCTCAGGTACTAAACAGTGTAGGAGATTAATAAAAACACTGTTTTGGATGTGCTATATTAGTCACATGATTTAAGTGAAAAGTCATAAGCGTCAAAACATAAAATTGAGATTGTAAACATATTTACTATTTCGGATTCAGCATTGTCAACAATATTTCATTGGATGTACGGTAAAGCTGCAAGAAAAGTGGGTCCTGTGCAAGTGCTGAGACTGGATACGAAAACATCGTCCAACATAGAGAACCTACAATCTTGAATAAGCTGTGCATCAACAATCTTGGCCATGTTAGCATCGAGAATAAGCTGTGCATCAACAATCTAGGTCATGTTAACATCGAGAATAAGCTGTGCATCAACAATCTTGGTCATGTTAGCATCGAGAATAAGCTGTGCATCAACAATCTTGGTCATGTTAACATCGAGAATAAGCTGTGCATCAACAATCTTGGTCATGTTAACATTGAGAATAATCTGTGCATCAACAATCTTGGTCATGTTAACATTGAGAATAAGCTGTGCATCAACAATCTTGGTCATGTTAACATCGAGAATAAGCTGTGCATCAACAATCTTGGTCATGTTAACATCGAGAATAAGCTGTGCATCAACAATCTTGGTCATGTTAACATCGAGAATAAGCTGTGCATCAACAATCTTGGTCATGTTAACATTGAGAATAAGCTGTGCATCAACAATCTTGGTCATGTTAACATCGAGAATAAGCTGTGCATCAACAATCTTGGTCATGTTAACATTGAGAATAAGCTGTGCATCAACAATCTTGGTCATGTTAACATCTAGAATAAGCTGTGCATCAACAATCTTGGTCATGTTAACATCGAGAATAAGCTGTGCATCAACAATCTTGTTGGTCATGTTAACATCGAGAATAAGCTGTGCATCAACAACCTTGGTCATGTTAACATCGAGAATAAGCTGTGCATCAACAATCTTGGTCATGTTAGCATCGAGAATAAGCTGTGCATCAACAATCTAGGTCATGTTAGCATCGAGAATAAGCTGTGCATCAACAACCTTGGTCATGTTAGCATCGAGAATAAGCTGTGCATCAACAATCTTGGTCATGTTAACATCGAGAATAAGCTGTGCATCAACAATCTTGGTCATGTTAACATCGAGAATAAGCTGTGCATCAACAATCTTGGTCATGTTAACATTGAGAATAAGCTGTGCATCAACAATCTTGGTCATGTTAACATCGAGAATAAGCTGTGCATCAACAATCTTGGTCATGTTAACATCGAGAATAAGCTGTGCATCAACAATCTTGGTCATGTTAACATTGAGAATAAGCTGTGCATCAACAATCTTGGTCATGTTAACATCGAGAATAAGCTGTGCATCAACAATCTTGGTCATGTTAACATCGAGAATAAGCTGTGCATCAACAATCTTGGTCATGTTAACATCGAGAATAAGCTGTGCATCAACAATCTTGGTCATGTTAACATTGAGAATAAGCTGTGCATCAACAATCTTGGTCATGTTAACATCGAGAATAAGCTGTGCATCAACAATCTTGGTCATGTTAACATCGAGAATAAGCTGTGCATCAACAATCTTGGTCATGTTAACATTGAGAATAAGCTGTGCATCAACAATCTTGGTCATGTTAACATCGAGAATAAGCTGTGCATCAACAACCTTGGTCATGTTAACATCTAGAATAGTCAAACAAGACGACTATCAGCAACGCAGATGCTTTGTTTCAAAATCGTGTAGTGGTTATCCTCCCTGGAATAGTGATTTGTGGACTCTGTATATCTCAAGCAGGGAGCACACTCTGGTGAAATAAAATCTAGGGAGAAAAACAAATACATGACACATTTTTGAAGAAGAAATTAAAAGAAACACTTATAAAAACTTTGCAGCAGCTGATACCATATGGATCATTAGAGGTGGTTCCGCCGTCAAGCAAGTGGTTCGGTCCTTTCATCATCATGTGCCATACCGATTGGCGTAGGTGATCATGTCCCTCCACAATCTTCTATCTACAGTGCATCGTATCAGTTCTGTTATTGACTGTTTTCCATGCCATGACACCAAGCTATCCAGTATTTTCTCTCTTTGTCGCCCACGATCTCTCTTTCCTTTTATTTTGCCAGTTGTAACCAAGTAATCAAACTTTCCTCTTCGCATGATGTACCCGAAAAATGTTGATTGTTTCGGTCCTTTAGCCTTTTGAAATTCTTAATTTAAACATTTTTTTTGGGGGGGGGGTGGGGGGGGGGGGGCGCCTGGGTCATGACTCCCAGTCAATAGTCTCTTGCTGCACTTTGAACATCAACTTGAATACTTTCTGTTCTGTGGAGTTACCACCCCTGACCGATATCTCATTACGACTGAGATATCTTGATTGACAACCTACCTAGGGAAAGAAAAACTGCTGATAACTAACTCACTGGATCGTTTGATGCAAAACACAACACGGTGGAATGTGATAACTAAATTACTGAGAAGGAAGAACTCTCCACAGGAGAACAGAATGAATAAACTCCACAAGAGTTACCTCAACCGTATTCTTGAGCAATTATATAAATTCTGGAGTGTTCCACAACGAAGTGTGTGGTCGTGTCGTGATTCAAAGAACCAACTCGCAACTCTGCCATCGTCAACTGCGATCACTTAAACTGAATGTAGGACCAGCGAATTAAACAAAAAAAAAACAACTAATGCATTATACTACTGCGCCTATTCTGTACAGTAAGATCATACTTAGATCTATAAAGACATATTTTGAATATCAAATGGTGCTCATTAAAGCAGGAACATTGCTGATTATCCAACAACTTATGGCCCGGTACTTCTTTTCAGTCGGGCACAATTACGACTTATCTTGTAAGTAAGTGTTTGCTGCATGCCATAAGGTGTATGGAGAATATGGTCTTTGTGTCCATGCTTTTGATTGGCGGACATTTCCAGTTACCTTCGATAAGCAACGCAATTTAAACGATACCCCCCCCCCCACCTTCCACCCTCCAACTTTAAAAATTATATATATTCACATTTATAGTTACTTACCTACGTTTCTATAATTCACACACTGCTTTAGAATTGCTTAACGTGCATTATTAATCTGTTAGATGTATACTGGATTATGTAATGTGATTGTTTAATTGAGATACTTATGCCTGTTTAATTTATAAACTGTACCATTTACTTTATTTGATCTTGTATTCACATTAAATAATGTTTAGGTTTCTTCCATTGTATACAATTTTATAAAGAAAGAATAAACATAATTAATGAGTAAAGGGGGAGTATTACTGAATTGTTAATACGTGACCACTGTTAGTCAGGTAAAATTGATAATAGGGCTCAATTCTAGAACTAAGAGTTCAGGGAAATCGATACTGAACCTTTATAAGCAATTTGAATTAAACTGATTATACAGTCCTAATTGATAAGAACGAAAAAAACGAGTTGCAGAAAAGGCAATTATTATTATTACTATAGTATCGGAAGTTAGAATTAAAAGAATCAACGGCACAAAGACAGAAGTAAAGATAGTGTCAAGATAAATGATTGTGCAATGCACTTTTAAATTAAGTAACAGTTTTAGAACAGATTATTCAAGTACCTGGAAACATGCTTCAGATTAAGACATAGCTTTATGAAACCTTGTAATGACGAGACTAATGTGTTCTGTCAGCAAAAATGTACGTCATAAATGAAAATATCTTAATTCCAAGAATAAGAATTAAGCAAAGATGTGTGCTATCAGCAAGTAAACACAAGCGATTACACTCTCAAGCAGATCAAACAAATGCATGTGTGCACTATCACGTGATCCTTGCCCGTGTTTGCTGTCAAATCATAAGGAGATCGATGGCGGAAATGCTCCGAGTACTCGTTGCTGGATGTAACGTAAATCTTTACTGACAATGGAAAATTAGGTTTTAAAATATTAAAATGAGAATCTAGAAGGTAAACAAATCATTAAATATCGTCATATCCTGAGTAATCAAAATGTTACTTTGCAGACAAAAACAAAATAAATAAAAAATCTATAGATATACAACTGTATGCCACCAATGACATGGATAGTTCTTGAAAGACACAAGCATGATGCTAAATTATATAAAATCTTAGAGACACTTTCATTGATCATATCAAACCTTAAAGAATTAAATGGGCTAGACACGTGATTAGAATGTATGGCCCCTTTCGTCTTGTCAGACGGTCTATTATAGTGGAGGCTATTGTGTATTTTTTTTTAGGTTTTGTTTTTGTCGAACAGTTTCTCTCGTGGCTAATTCTACCAATATTTGACAAACACACACGGTCACAGAATGAACAAGTTAGGCCTATAGGTCCACAGGGTTTTCAAAGTGATTAGAATAAAACACAACCAATCTGCAACGTCAGCACACTGCATGAAAATATGATGAGATTACTTCCGGGTGGTTGTAACGGTCGGCAACACTATCTCCATGTGAGATTGCTGTCGAAAACATATCAAACATCTTGTCTCAGAGTAACACTCAGGCCAGGTAGCAATACAGGATTGAACACAGATTCAATCTAATTGTAGACGAGACGCACTCACTATTTTTTTTTACCACTTCTCCCAGGCAATTAAAACATGATGACAAATATATCGTACTGCCTTAGACAGGACATTTTTGCCACGAGGACGTGAACTTCCGGGCAATATGGTGGATAGGCGGCAGGAACCATTGAAGGCTATGTCTGAAAGGTGTCATTGGTTGCAGTTTCCTCATATTCCAAGTCCGGCTTGTTGCAAGAGCTACTGAGTTAAGTGCTCTGTGCACACTGTGAGCTGTGTGTTTCTTCCGTTTTGATCATGTTTCGATGTCCCAATTGTTAACGATGAAGGATGATATCGTATGACAGGGAATAGTTGACTGTGTTCACTTTCTGAGCTGTTTCTCCTTATGTCTTTTGGCGTGTGCTGAGGCTGCTACGATGGGGACTACAGTTACCTTTCTTTGTTTGGGAGATGAGTTAGTAATTCGGATGATTCCACTGGCATGGGCGGTTGAGCAATTATGGATTTTAATTCGTTTTCAGTGATACCGAGGCCTTCCATAACCAATAACCAATGATGAGATTACAAGACTAAAGGACACACAGTATCGGGTGAATATACGAAAATGAGAAACTAAATAAATTTAAGATGGCATTTAAAGGTTCACAACTTGCAATGTTGCAATGGGAGCTGATGAGGTGACCAGGGACAAGTTGATGACATACCTCGGAGTTAAGTTTGATCGCAGCCTGTGTTTTCGGGACCACGTCAACCATGTGATAACAAAATCCCGCAAAGGATTAGCCGCCTTGAAGGTCATGGCAGCTGCCAACATCGAGCAGAGGCTACTTACTCTTCTGTTCCAGGGATTAGTCCTCGCACCAATCGAGTATGCCCTGGCCATTCTTACTGTCAGTACGACTCAAATTGATAGGCTGGAGAAAATACAAAATGAAGCCATGCGCATTATCCTGGGATGTACGAGGGACACTCCCTGTGTGGCAATGAGGTATCTTCTTGACTTTCCAACCATGGATGACAGAATTAAGATCTGGAGAGCACGAGCATACCTGAAGATTAGTACAGATACAGAGCATCCATTGCACCACGTGCTCAACACAGAGAAAGGTACCAGGCTAAAAAGAGGCAAATCATGGGTGGGCCGAGCAGAAGATGTCATCAAACAGGTCTGTGGGCTTACCAATCTCAGCGTTGGTGAGGAGTGGATACCGGTGCCTACGTCATTCAAGGGGACTTTCTCATGTATTGTCACACTCGACAGGAAAAGTAGGGAACAGAACCCGGTCGTGGTTAATGCTGAGGTCAACGGTCTCATCTGCGATAACACCGATGAGAAAGATGCAGTCATCTATACAGACGGATCTGTAAGACGACACGAAAGAAGTGCATGGGCATTTACAGCACGTTCGGCAGGCATAATAGCCAAGGAAGACAGTGGTGCATACGCCATGACCACGAGTAGCATGACAATGGAGGTGATGGCAGTGACCAAGGCATTCAAATGGTTAGAGTCACAAGACTACATCTACGCATGTATACTGAGTGATTCGATGAGCATGATAAAAAAAGTGGAGGCGGGCTTTGTACGCATGCATTGGGTAGAGTCGTTGCAGAAATCCAAAATGCGTAAGGTCACCTTTGTCTATGTCCCTGGACATGCGGGAGTACGGGGAAATGAAAGAGCGGACAGGTTGGCTAGCTGCGCTGTCGTTAAGGACGGGCAACCGATGGATCGGGCGGACATCATCAATGCACTCCGAGATGTGGGAAGAGCACAGGACTTCGACAAACACAGATCAACGTCGCTTCTTCGGATGATGGAAATGGGAGTTAAGATGGGCACAGCCAGAAATGAGAAACTTGGTGGCCGTGTAAGAAGACTTATCAACCAACATAGAACTGGAGTCGTCAGTCGCTGGACACTGAGGGAATTGCTGAGGAGGGGATCTGAGCACCTATGGACATGTTCGGAGTGCAATGATGATGACCCGCAAATAATTCAATAACTCAATGTTTAGAAAGCTAAACATCTCCTCTCTTTACCACCCCACATTACACGCAGCAGCGTAAAAGAAGAAAGAGGAAGAAGAACGAATTTATGATGACATTCAAACATTCTTCGGAACTCTGTTAAACGTAATCACACAACGTTAATATTGAATTGAATATTTTTAAAGTTGCAATATTGAAGACACTGAACAGATGTGGGATTAAGGCAAGCCTATGCAAAATAAAGCAAATAGTTTTATTGAAATCAATGAAGTTATAAAAAAACAGAACAAATCATCTATGCATGGCCCCAATCATTTAAATAAACACGTAGAGAACAGGACTCCATGTGGTCAACCGGAGGATAACGGTCTCATCTGTGATAACACCGATGAGAAAGATGCAGTCATCTATACAGGCGCATCTGTAATACGACACAAAAGAAGTGCATGGGCATTTACAGCACGTTCGGCAGGCAGAAGACAATGGTGCATACGTTATGACTACGAGTAGGATTGACTATGGAGGTGATGGCAGTGACCAAGACATTCCTCTGGTTAGAGTCACAAGACTACACTCACGCCTGTATACTGAGTGATTCGATGAGCATGATAATAGTGGAGGCGGGATCTGTACGTATGCAATGGGTAGAGTCATTGCAGAAGTCCAAAATACGTAAGGTCACCTATGTCTACGTCCCAGGACATGCGGGAGTACGGGGTAATGAAAGAGTGGACAGGTTGGCTAGCTGCGCTATTGTCGAGGACAGTCAACCAATTGATCGGGACATCATCAATGCTCTCCGGGAAGTGGGAAGAACAAAGGGCTTCCACAACCATGAGTCCACGTCACTCCTTCGAATGAAAGAGATGGGAGTTAAAATGGTCACAGCCAGAAACGAGAAACTTAGTGGGCGTTTAAGAAGACTAATTAACCAACACAGAACTGGAGTCGTTGCTGAACACTGCGAGACTTGCTGAGGAGGGGATCTGAGCACCTTTGGACATGTTCGGAGTGCAATGATGATGACCCGCTAATAACTCAATAACTGAGGAGGGGATCTGAGCACCTATGGACGTGTTCGGAGTGCAATGATGATGACCCGGTAATAATTCAATTTAAATAAACATAGGAAAATTATGCAACAGTTCAGAACATTAAATTAAAAAAAAAAAAAAGTAAACGAAGAATATTGAACAATAGTTAGACAAGTGGGAAAAAACGAGTTGGGTTTTAAATGTCAAAGAAACTATTCAAAGATGAAAGAATTCACTCCCGTCAAACATATGGAACATTACCTTTCTATGAAAATAAAATAATAAACACATAGGGGGAAATACACTTAAAAACCTCTACGCCCAGCAGGTGCACATGAAAAATATGCATGCGCTGATAAATAATTGGTTTGGAATGATTCCACAAGATTAATTCAATATGTCCGGAAGAAAAAATGAACTTAAATATTACAAAGCTAGATACTTCGGGTGGGCTAACAAGCAAAATAATAAAATCTTGTTGTAATAGAGGAGTTAAATCTGTAAACAATATTTTCATAGGAATGGATAAAAAGACGTTTCAGTAAAGGATAGCGATTAAAGTCAAAAAATTATCTGCTTAGAAAAAAGTAGTGTCAGAGAGAGAGAGAGAGAGAGAGAGAGAGAGAGAGAGAGAGAGAGAGAGAGAGAGAACAATATATTCGAAGATTCATGACCTCTAAGTCATATTAAAAACGTATACTCAATGAAAAGGAGACTACGTGTCAAAAGGCCAACCCAGAAAATAGGTGCATTTAATGGACAAGCGGGGAGCCGCGATAGCTCAGTGGTTAGTGAACTGTACTACAAAGGACAAGAGGTTGTGTACCGGATATTTTTTTCTGGGAAAGTAAAGCGGCACGGGCGTAATACCGACCACATTACCCCAAAAATCATGTGCCGAAGGTCCATAAAATTTATGGTCACTAACACCATATTCCCTATACGCCACTTGGAGTGACACGGGTACTTTACTTTTTTTTTTTTTAATGGACAAGCGGATATTTTTTCTTACAGATATAATTATTTACATTACCACTAAAGTAATTAATTACATTATTACCGTTCACCGTAGCTTCTCTCTAGTTCAGTGTATTCACGCCAGCGCTTGACAATCCTGCAGATACTAAGGGGAAAAGAAATCTATACTTCCAGTGCATCGCTACTTTAGAACTCATCTTGCACATTCTATAAATCTTCAGCTGGTCATACTTTAATTTGATTGAGAAAATAGATTGATTCAACACTGATGCTATGATATTTTGATATTTTAAGACCATCATCACTGCACACCGGAAGAATCACAGGTGCTTTGATTCCCCCTTCGAAATATCGAGAACCTCAGAGAAGAACCCTGACCCACGTGCAGGAACTCCGTGTACGTCCTGGATCTATCGGTTTTTCTACTTTTTTTTTGGCTGACAATTTTGTCCGGTGTTATGGTCTGCTTTCTTTCGATTTTTACATGTCAACGGTTCATTACGGTGCTCGAGTGCACACGGAGCCACATGTTTATCGCCGTTATCCGAGAGGACTAGACATCGGATCTCACTACCCAGTGACCACGAGAGGGTAAAGTCATGAAGAAAACACAGATTCAATTTCATTACTTCTGAAAAATACCCCCGCTGGTAGAATTGAACCCGGACCTTACAGTCTAAAGGCTGACGTCCTACATTTAGACCACCCAGTCCTCCACTGTATCCAACAGTAATGACCCATCCTTATGTGTACGTTGATTTTCCCGAGTAATAATTTCCAGTGCTACAGTTGTCTTTCGTGACTGCTCCCTCCACGTTTGAGAATAATCCTCGACATTAGTGAAGACATTTTTGAACTTCTCAGACCTCACAACAATTCTCTGTTCTTGCTTAGTGTATTGCTGCAAAGGTACCACCATATTGTCCAACTGTTTTCCAGGTTCCTGTGTGTGTTTCAGACATGCCAATCTCTTCTAATGGTAGTTCAGGGCCACCACCCCAGCACACAATATTTTCGCTACAAGATTTCCCACTTAGAGACCCTTGAATTCCATAATTTTCTTGGTTCATAGAATGACGGCGCAAAGAAAAATAAACGACAATTTACCAGGTTTTTAACCAAAGTGTACTGTTACACAATTTTTAATTCCTAAGGTAAATTTTTGTCTCGATTTTAATAAGTCATCACCAAACATATACATAATTTAGAGCATATGATAAGATGCTCAACAAACAGCATTGCAAAAGAATATTTACCAACAAAAACTGATGCTTTAATATAACATTTTATAAATATTATTTATTTAAGTAAAACTGTTGTCACTTATTGTGATATTCATTCAACATCAATAACCAAATTTGTCATTCAATAAAAAAAAAAAATTGTTAAAATGTTTAGAAGCAACAGGTACAGTGGTAGTGAGACGGAATTAAGTTATGTTAAGATATTTTTCCCCAGATAAGTTTATTGCACCTGACAAGTTTTATTTATTAAGTCGACTTTTAAAAAAAAATGACAATCTCATCTGGCAAATCCGCCAAGGCGACAAAACTCCTGTCATGGCTCCAGTAGTGTATCTTTTTTATTACAATTTATTCATTCTATTATAATTCTATTAGTGTTACGTACAAAAGAAAAGAAAAAAAAAACATGAGCAAAGTTGTTGCATTTGGAATTTTCCTGATATCTGCAATACCGTGGATAAGTTTTATTGTTTGGAACAACAATAATCTCCTGAAAAATCAACGATCTGTAGTTTTGTGTGGAATAGTTAATTTTTGGCTTGTTCTGGCTATGGCTTGCGTTCTGTTCAGTCGATATTTTAAAAATATTGATCCTATGATGTATGGTAAGCAAATTGTAGCAGCTATATATGGTAATTTCTATATCTATCTATATATATATTGTTAATAAGTACACAACTACAGACTGGCAGTCCCAGAATATTTATATTATATGAGTATGGGATTGTTATAATAAATGATAAAATGTTATTATTATATTGATAATATTAACTATTGATTGTTTGTTCATTTCAACAATTTACAAATCATCATATGGCATATGGCTCTGCTAAGAGTGAAAGTGAATAATAAGTCGCTAAGAACTTTAGAAGTCAACAATGTCAACATCATCAAGTGACATGCTGGTTGGCGTAGCCGATAATTTCTCTCCCCATCTCGGTCCTTCATGCTTATCATTATTGTCATAATTTCAGTCGGCGATCTTTTATTTTATTGAGAGTTCCCTGAACTGAACTGTTAAAAAGACCAACGTGGAAATTCTGAAATAGGCAAATACAAAACTCCTAAAAATACATCAGAAGAAACAATCAACATTTTTCGGTCACATCATGAAAAGAGGATTGGGTGGAAAAGGGGGGGGGGAGGCTTGTTAGTCTCGAGACAGAGAGGTTATGGGTTCAAATCCCGGCTGCACCGGTTGGGATTTTTATTTATGATTTCTCTCTGCAGCAACCCTCAATTTTTCCAGTTGTTACAATATGTAATATATTCCAGTTGTTCTCTTCTCATTACATGGCCAAGAAATGATGATTGTCTCTTCCTAATATTGGAAATTAGCTCTCATTTTGCTTGACCTCTTTCAGAACATTTTCATTACTCTTCTTAGCAGTCCATGGTATTCTCAACATTCTCTGTAAAACCACATTTCTACAGACTCCAGTGATTTTCTTGTCTGTTGTCCTATGTCCATGATTTACATCCATATGTTAAGACTGGCTCTACATAACATTTAAGAACTCTTTTTCTTGTTGTGGCGATTCATGATTATACAAAGAAGTTACTATGGTGATTTTATCATGACATTAACTAAGGCAATATCTTGACTTGAGACACAGACTTTTATCCACAGATGCTTTCTCACTTACTCAGTGAGTATGTTCAGAAAAATCAAAATGAGTTGCGCTTGAAGCCAGTCATCGGAATCTTTGAATAGGTTAAGCTGATTAAAATATGCTTCATTCTAGTGCCAGAACATTTAGGTGTTGGAGGGAGTGAATAATCTGATAGACCTGCTTAGTTAGCTGTTGTGGAAAGTGGACGAGCAGTGGACTGGGTTGACATTCTGTATACTCTCAAGGAGGCAGATTGCGT
This sequence comes from Megaustenia siamemsis, assembly GCA_032433765.1. Lineage (NCBI taxonomy): Eukaryota > Metazoa > Mollusca > Gastropoda > Stylommatophora > Ariophantidae > Megaustenia > Megaustenia siamemsis. Next base: position 106,535,578 of record JAVIAB010000051.1, read on the forward strand.
TAGTGATTCTGGAAAGGAATGTGAATCTACAACCTTGGATAGACTACAAGGATGTCACATCAAAGAGGGATGATGCTAAACTAGAGCTCTATGCAGGTATCTGAAGAGGACTGATAAATCATCATATAAGTGGGGTTGTCTGCTGCTATACATTAAGGGAGATAGTGAAGATGGTATCCAAGCACTTATGGAGTTGTCTGATGTGCAGTGAGGATGATCTATCAACTAACTAACTAAACTAACTCGCTGCGTGTCCAGATCTATAGATGTGTGATAAGAGACCATGAATTATTGTTGTCCTTCTAATAGCAGTAGTATTTTGTCCCTCCATGTATATTGAGATTTTAATCCATCATTTTTTAAACTTCTGAAAGATGAACTGAAAATTAATCATAGCTACTTTACTTAGTGATATCATCTAGTGCAGTAACTCGTCATTCTCCTTCTTCTTCCTTTCAGAAAGGAGCAAAGGTCATCAACAAACACTTTCCATTCTCTTAGGATTATTCCATGCTCCCCAATCATCTTCATCTCTGCTTCCACCTGTATTCTTCAAGAATATTTTGGTCTTACTCCTTGTCTCTTCCCGGGGGATTCCAAGAAAGGGCCTGTCATGTAACTTTTCATTACTACCTCAGTATTCATTCTCATACAAAATGTCATTGTCACATAATTTTATTATGCTCTGTTATTATCTTTCAATTCACACTTGCTAGAAAGTTTCATTCTGATCCTACTCTATGCACAGTTTCATGAATTAAGTATAACATCCTCTTCATTGTAATCCATCTTGACTGCTTACTTCTAGGGAGCCCCAGGAGCTAAGTGATTAGTGCATATGTTACTGATAAGAAGAGTTTGGGTTGAATTCCAAGATGTGCTTAATTTTGTATGGACTGACAAAGTTTTAAAAAAAAATGATTACCTGAGATTTTTCTGGTAAGTTAAGATGGTCCAATATGATACTGACTACATCACTTAAGAGACATGGAAAGAACCTTTACTTTTTAATTTACTTTATTTGTAGGCCAGATTTCTTATTACATGAATTTCCTGCTGAATGTTATGGTAGAATACTATATCTCTCCAGCATTTTACAGAGTCCCAAAGAATGACAGATGATAGAGAGAAATGGAGAAGGTTGATGAAGTCTATAAGTAGTTCCTCAATAACCTCCATGATTATAGAATGAAGAGAAGATGCCTCACTGGCATTCCTATTACGGTTCAAGATTGTTTGATATCTGATGTGTTTTGTTAAGTGTTTGCCTTTTAACATTTTCCTTTCACAGCTTTTGACTAGGACCAGCTGTATGTTTTTTTTTAAAATGAAAACTAATCATTGCATGTGTATCATTACCATAGTGTTAATATCTCTAATAATACAGGTCAAAACAGTTTGCATTTATCTGTCTAAAATGAGAATCTATTTGGTATATAATTGTACAGTCTCAAAAACATTACAGATAATTAGAAAAAAGATAGGGGTAAAGGCATCAAGATGCATGAAAATAGTCTTGAGCTAATGATAATAATGAAAATTTATTTCAAAAAGAAAGGAAAAGTGGTATGGTAACAGCTTTATGTAGGTGAGAAATGAAATAAAAGTGGAATGACGTTTCGGTCAAAAAGGCCTTCAGCTGGAACAACATACAGCAACACAAAAATATATTGGGATATTCACAGAAATCTAACTACATGGCGATAATATTCTAGACTCTCAAAAAAGGAAAATACGTTACTTCCCTGCAGTCCAGAGCTTGGTTGGACACCGACTGGACTGAAATTAATATGGCCAGTGAACAGGGCAGGACACAGGTGTGAGTGAAATACAGTAAAAGGGGAAGGGTTCTAAAAATACATGGAGGAGGGTACAAGAACCCAGACTATTATTGCTGGATATGAGTTGATTCCCATTAAGTAAATCCACATGGAAAACTTTATTAGCGTACCCAAGCAAATATATAATGAATCTGTTTATATCTACAACTATAGGTGTGCACACTGAAAATAAGTGCACAAATGCATGTGTACATGATCGTAGAATTATTTCCTGTAGTTAATCATCTTGTTGCAGTTGTTGCATTTCTTTATTTCATAGCATAAAATTGTATTCCCTGCCGTAGATTTCCAGGAATATGTTATCCTTCCCTATGTCATCTTAAATGCATTAGATTGTTTGTTTCCTCCTACCTGACACCCAACCAATGTTTGCAAACAACACACTAACATTAAAAGAAAAGAAAACCAGGATGGTTAATTAATTATAAACATTTTAATGTTTTACAGTGATCACCAACTGTTTTGAATGTTTAAAATCAAATGAATTGAAAAAAAAAAATTACAGTGATTTAAAAAAAAAAATATAAAAGTAAAACTATGAAGCATTTTTTGTTTTCAGTTTTCAGTTTGTTTTCATGTGATGCATCATTTAGTCTTTTCACTGTTCTGGACATGAGTACCTTCATCAACAACAATAAATACCTAAATATGACAATTTTGAGGCCATATCTGAAAACAGTACACGGAGCAATATTGACTTATTGGAATGGAACTGTCCACTATATATTGTGCATTGCAGCTGTTACTTTGTATACTTGCAGGTATATGCTATTAAAAAATTAATTATATACCACTGATATTCTTTTTTTGTAGCAAAAAATGTGGTCTAAAATTGTCATCATCAATGACATTGCCTGTCTAATAGAATTGTTGAAAACTCTCCTCGACTGAATTCTTAAAAACATTTTTAAACTTCTTGTGCTGCTGACCAGTTCAATGCAATTCTTACATGTGATCTGCTTTCACTTGTCCACTGCATATTGTTTGAAAGGCCTTGTAAATCTCAGGCTTAACTGTATGTGATTGGCATAATTAAAATGGCATTATGTGAATGTATTCAGACAGCCTGGATTAACTCAGTCTCCACCGTTTAGTAATGACTTGTGACGCCCAAGCTCCATCATGAAGGTGTTAACTGCCAGTCTGAATTATCTTGCTGCATTGTCTGTTTCTGTGAATATAGTCTGCAAGCAGTCCTTGATATCTTGAGCTCATTGTCTTTTAAGCTGACCTGTGCTCATGTTTACAAGAACTATATTCTTCGTTATTGATCTTTCGTGAATTTTGGTATTTGATGTGGCCAAAATGTGTAAATTTTAATTGTTTTACTAAGCTCAATAGTCAATTTTAATTGTTTTACTAAGTCAATAGCCAATTTTAATTGTTTTACTAAGCTCAATAGCCAATTTTAATTGTTTTACTAAGCTCAATAGCCAATTTTAATTGTTTTACTAAGCTCAATAGCCAATTTTAATTGTTTTACTAAGCTCAATAGCCAATTTTAATTGTTTTACTAAGCTCAATAGCCAATTTTAATTGTTTTACTAAGCTCAATAGCCAATTTTAATTGTTTTACTAAGCTCAATAGCCAATTTTAATTGTTTTACTAAGCTCAATAGCCAATTTTAATTGTTTTACTAAGCTCAATAGCCAATTTTAATTGTTTTACTAAGCTCAATAGCCAATTTTAATTGTTTTACTAAGCTCAATAGCCAATTTTAATTGTTTTACTAAGCTCAATAGCCAATTTTAATTGTTTTACTAAGCTCAATAGCCAATTTTAATTGTTTTACTAAGCTCAATAGCCAATTTTAATTGTTTTACTAAGCTCAATAGCCAATTTTAATTGTTTTACTAAGCTCAATAGCCAATTTTAATTGTTTTACTAAGCTCAATAGCCAATTTTAATTGTTTTACTAAGCTCAATAGCCAATTTTAATTGTTTTACTAAGCTCAATAGCCAATTTTAATTGTTTTACTAAGCTCAATAGCCAATTTTAATTGTTTTACTAAGCTCAATAGCCAATTTTAATTGTTTTACTAAGCTCAATAGCCAATTTTAATTGTTTTACTAAGCTCAATAGCCAATTTTAATTGTTTTACTAAGCTCAATAGCCAATTTTAATTGTTTTACTAAGCTCAATAGCCAATTTTAATTGTTTTACTAAGCTCAATAGCCAATTTTAATTGTTTTACTAAGCTCAATAGCCAATTTTAATTGTTTTACTAAGCTCAATAGCCAATTTTAATTGTTTTACTAAGCTCAATAGCCAATTTTAATTGTTTTACTAAGCTCAATAGCCAATTTTAATTGTTTTACTAAGCTCAATAGCCAATTTTAATTGTTTTACTAAGCTCAATAGCCAATTTTAATTGTTTTACTAAGCTCAATAGCCAATTTTAATTGTTTTACTAAGCTCAATAGCCAATTTTAATTGTTTTACTAAGCTCAATAGCCAATTTTAATTGTTTTACTAAGCTCAATAGCCAATTTTAATTGTTTTACTAAGCTCAATAGCCAATTTTAATTGTTTTACTAAGCTCAATAGCCAATTTTAATTGTTTTACTAAGCTCAATAGCCAATTTTAATTGTTTTACTAAGCTCAATAGCCAATTTTAATTGTTTTACTAAGCTCAATAGCCAATTTTAATTGTTTTACTAAGCTCAATAGCCAATTTTAATTGTTTTACTAAGCTCAATAGCCAATTTTAATTGTTTTACTAAGCTCAATAGCCAATTTTAATTGTTTTACTAAGCTCAATAGCCAATTTTAATTGTTTTACTAAGCTCAATAGCCAATTTTAATTGTTTTACTAAGCTCAATAGCCAATTTTAATTGTTTTACTAAGCTCAATAGCCAATTTTAATTGTTTTACTAAGCTCAATAGCCAATTTTAATTGTTTTACTAAGCTCAATAGCCAATTTTAATTGTTTTACTAAGCTCAATAGCCAATTTTAATTGTTTTACTAAGCTCAATAGCCAATTTTAATTGTTTTACTAAGCTCAATAGCCAATTTTAATTGTTTTACTAAGCTCAATAGCCAATTTTAATTGTTTTACTAAGCTCAATAGCCAATTTTAATTGTTTTACTAAGCTCAATAGCCAATTTTAATTGTTTTACTAAGCTCAATAGCCAATTTTAATTGTTTTACTAAGCTCAATAGCCAATTTTAATTGTTTTACTAAGCTCAATAGCCAATTTTAATTGTTTTACTAAGCTCAATAGCCAATTTTAATTGTTTTACTAAGCTCAATAGCCAATTTTAATTGTTTTACTAAGCTCAATAGCCAATTTTAATTGTTTTACTAAGCTCAATAGCCAATTTTAATTGTTTTACTAAGCTCAATAGCCAATTTTAATTGTTTTACTAAGCTCAATAGCCAATTTTAATTGTTTTACTAAGCTCAATAGCCAATTTTAATTGTTTTACTAAGCTCAATAGCCAATTTTAATTGTTTTACTAAGCTCAATAGCCAATTTTAATTGTTTTACTAAGCTCAATAGCCAATTTTAATTGTTTTACTAAGCTCAATAGCCAATTTTAATTGTTTTACTAAGCTCAATAGCCAATTTTAATTGTTTTACTAAGCTCAATAGCCAATTTTAATTGTTTTACTAAGCTCAATAGCCAATTTTAATTGTTTTACTAAGCTCAATAGCCAATTTTAATTGTTTTACTAAGCTCAATAGCCAATTTTAATTGTTTTACTAAGCTCAATAGCCAATTTTAATTGTTTTACTAAGCTCAATAGCCAATTTTAATTGTTTTACTAAGCTCAATAGCCAATTTTAATTGTTTTACTAAGCTCAATAGCCAATTTTAATTGTTTTACTAAGCTCAATAGCCAATTTTAATTGTTTTACTAAGCTCAATAGCCAATTTTAATTGTTTTACTAAGCTCAATAGCCAATTTTAATTGTTTTACTAAGCTCAATAGCCAATTTTAATTGTTTTACTAAGCTCAATAGCCAATTTTAATTGTTTTACTAAGCTCAATAGCCAATTTTAATTGTTTTACTAAGCTCAATAGCCAATTTTAATTGTTTTACTAAGCTCAATAGCCAATTTTAATTGTTTTACTAAGCTCAATAGCCAATTTTAATTGTTTTACTAAGCTCAATAGCCAATTTTAATTGTTTTACTAAGCTCAATAGCCAATTTTAATTGTTTTACTAAGCTCAATAGCCAATTTTAATTGTTTTACTAAGCTCAATAGCCAATTTTAATTGTTTTACTAAGCTCAATAGCCAATTTTAATTGTTTTACTAAGCTCAATAGCCAATTTTAATTGTTTTACTAAGCTCAATAGCCAATTTTAATTGTTTTACTAAGCTCAATAGCCAATTTTAATTGTTTTACTAAGCTCAATAGCCAATTTTAATTGTTTTACTAAGCTCAATAGCCAATTTTAATTGTTTTACTAAGCTCAATAGCCAATTTTAATTGTTTTACTAAGCTCAATAGCCAATTTTAATTGTTTTACTAAGCTCAATAGCCAATTTTAATTGTTTTACTAAGCTCAATAGCCAATTTTAATTGTTTTACTAAGCTCAATAGCCAATTTTAATTGTTTTACTAAGCTCAATAGCCAATTTTAATTGTTTTACTAAGCTCAATAGCCAATTTTAATTGTTTTACTAAGCTCAATAGCCAATTTTAATTGTTTTACTAAGCTCAATAGCCAATTTTAATTGTTTTACTAAGCTCAATAGCCAATTTTAATTGTTTTACTAAGCTCAATAGCCAATTTTAATTGTTTTACTAAGCTCAATAGCCAATTTTAATTGTTTTACTAAGCTCAATAGCCAATTTTAATTGTTTTACTAAGCTCAATAGCCAATTTTAATTGTTTTACTAAGCTCAATAGCCAATTTTAATTGTTTTACTAAGCTCAATAGCCAATTTTAATTGTTTTACTAAGCTCAATAGCCAATTTTAATTGTTTTACTAAGCTCAATAGCCAATTTTAATTGTCAATTTCTTTGAGAAACTTTTGTTCTTTTGAAAGAAAATATTCTTCATGTATTGTGGGTGAAAGTTCTAGTTCTTCCTCTTCAGGCAGCCTCAACCATTGTCATTTATTAATCCTTTTGTAGAGTTTAGTTGATGTTATCACTACATTTTCTTTTGGCTCTGTATTAGCTTTGTTCTAACAAGTGATCACGTTTGGCACTGTTAACTTAAGGTGGGGATGAAAATGAATTTTGTGACATTTATTTGTGCAAATTGACACTATTGTAATTTATGTTGTAAGAAAGGAGCCAAATCCCCATGGACTTCATGGTCAGTGAGCGTGCAAAAACAATCATCTGTATCCTATCAAATGAAGTCAGTCCTCCACTTCGGTGGGACACTCAATCCAATCACAGTCCAACTGATGGCAAATTTGCAGTTGAAAACAGACAGTTGAAACATCCCATCCCTGAGCAAAACCAGGATCTGGTACCATTCTGCTAAACTCCGTAGCCAGTCACCTGCAGCACTATCTCAGCAAACACGTTGATTTTGTGGTCAGGTGAATGTGACCGATCTAAGGATGTCTCCACAAATGAAAATCTAAACCACAAAAAATCACATTAAACCACACTTTAAATGCCACTAGTCCTGAACCTGATTCGACTCAGTGGCCATCTTGGCCTGTCGCACCAACCGAAGACAATATGTTCAATCTGTATATTTTATTAACCTCACTGAATTGAGTGTCAATTTTCTGTTCATTTTACTGTCTTTTGAGACATTTTTTCCAGATGTTTGAAATGTGTTAACTGTTTTATATCCTGTTATTATCTATATTTAAGTTATGTTTCTTCCTTACTATTGTCATGCCCTCTGTTTTCTTCTATGTGCTAATTTTCATGTGTTTTTTTGTTCTACATTCTCAAATCATGCACAGGAGGTGTTATTTTAATTGTTTTAGATGTATCTGCTATTAGTATTAAGACCTGATCATCTGCAAAAAGTAGTTCATTCATTTTATTTTTATCCCTGGGTGTGACATTGTAAAATATTCCATAGAAACTCATATTTCATTGTATTGAAAAGATTGTCTAATTTTAAATTGAAGACAGTGTCATTCATTAAAAAAAAAAAAAAAAAAAAGTAAAGTACCCCCGTCATGCCAAGTGGCGTATAGGGAATATGGTGTTAGTGACCATAAATTTTACAGACCTTCGGCACATGATTTTTGGGTAATGTGGTCGGTATTACGCCTGTGCCTCTTCACTTTCCCAGAAAAAAATCAGGTACCCATTAAAGGCTGGGTGAACCCGTAGGCCGTCGGTTGGGATCGAACCTTACCTCTTGTCCTTTGTAGTCCAGTTCACTAACCACTGAGCTATCGCGGCTCCCTGTAATTCATTAGGTGTCCATTAATTATAAATTATTGCTGTAAATTTTCCATTACTACTTCATCTTAATTATTGAGCCCTTATTTTAGTATACAAGTTCCTCATTTAGTTTAACATTATTTTGTTTTGAAGTGAATCATTAAAAGCTTTGAAGTCTAAATTTTTGTATCATGTAAATTTCAGAGACAGTCATCGGGAAGTTGGGCTGTATTGGGCAGGATCTATGCTCAATAGCATGATTGTTATATTGCCAGCATGCATTATAGGTCAGTTTTGTTGTTAACGTAAAAAATCAAAGTATTATACACCTCTCAGTTAAAAGCATTTGCTCAACCAATTTCACATAAAAAGTTATTAATTATTGTAACCAAATGGTATGTAATATATGGCCACTTATAGGAGCTGTTAAGACACCCAAACTCAACAAAAAGACATCTTTGTGAATATATATCTTATCAGAGGAAAGAAGAGGAAGAACAATTGTCAACTTAACTCTTTCCGTACGGAAGCTTTTTATCGACGCAACGGAAGAGATTTCAGAGACAAAATTGTTCATGGTTTTAAGAATCAATCTACATATTTATATTTATCTAACATATAACATATTATATATGACTTTTTAGATAATTGAACAAGGAATTATATTTCATCAATATCAAGATGATACAATACATGTAAAAAGAATATAGTTTGATGGCGTTCACACTAATCAAATTGGGCAAAACGTCTGAAAAGAGTTAAATATAGTGCATATTGAACTTCCATTTATATACATACATCTGAAAAAAAAGTAATACAATTATAAATAAGCTTATCCTTCCTGTATATGTGTAAGAATGTAAATTCGAGGTTAACTCTTAGAAGTCCTTAGTTTTTTTTTTTTTTTTAAGTATTTTGAGATATTTCAGGTTCATATTTGTGGACAACCACTGAAGTCAATCTTTGGTTTCAGCCTAGGCTTATTATATATTGCTAAATAGGAGATTGGATGAGCTTTTGTGTAGTGTGAATGTTTTTAGAACTTAATGTGACCTAATTTCTTTGTTACTAAAAATAAATAAGTAAAGTAAAGTAAAGAGCCCCGACACGCCAAGTGGCATGTAGAGAATATGGTGTTAGTGACCAAAGATTTTACAAACCTTCGGCACATGATCTTTTGGGTAGGCTCTTTACTTTTTTTATTTTTATTTTTTTTTTTTACTTTTCCTTGGTACAACATATTTTTAACTCTGCTGGAAATCCCCTTTGATTTTCTAAAATGGTGTTAGAAGCTAATGATTTTTTCTTTTAATAAATTTATAAACAAATGAAAAGAAGTACAACAAAAGTATGTCAACTTTCAAATGGCGTTGTGCTGGACAGAAATTAGTATGCTCTTGGGATTAAATTTTTGTAAACTAAAATTGAAAAATATTAATTTTTTAAAAACATTTTATTTAAGTCTGACACATTTGATATTATGTGATTTCTTATAAAAACAACAACAACCCACCCCCAAACATGCATGGTAGCTTGTAAATGACACAGATAAAAATGACACGCCTGCCAGAAGGAAAACTCTGGTGGCTATATATATATACCTTGGACAATTGGGAGTGAACATTTAAAGGTCCATGTTCTCAACACAACCTGGCCGTTTTATTTTCATAAGAAAATATTACTATGAACAGATAACAGTCCTGAAATGCAGGTACTCATAATTAAAGAGGTAAAACGACATATACTACCTTTCCCTCATCTAACAAACAATAAAATGCCAAACATCAATAGAATGGTGAAGTGCTGATAGGATATGAAGCTTCTGTCTTTGTGGACATTACATTAGAATTAATAAGACATGAAAACAACAGATAATAAACATACAGTTGTAAGTAAATTTACATATAGCAATTACAACAAATCTCCCGTGTGTTACCGGGGCCTCATTATGTGGGATGTAAAGAATAGTGACACTGTGACCCCCCAGGCATGTCATAAGAGGCTACTAAGGAGGTTGATCGATGGCTTAACAAGCTATCATTGCAAAAAGCATTGTTATGGAAACAGACCATAGATTTTAGAAGCAGTGATCTCTGCAATATGTGCCATTTTGGCACGCAAGGTTCTGTTTTTGAGATTGTGGTTCTGCCCTATTTGCCGTCTTCGGCTCGAAAGTACAATAGATAGATAGATAGATAGATAGATAGATAGATAGATAGATAGATAGATAGATAGATAGATAGATAGATAGATAGATAGATAGATAGATAGATAGATAGATAGATAGATAGATAGATAGATAGATAGATAGATAGATAGATAGATAGATAGATAGATAGATAGATAGATAGATAGATAGATAGATAGATAGATAGATAGATAGATAGATAGATAGATAGATAGATAGATAGATAGATAGATAGATAGATAGATAGATAGATAGATAGATAGATAGATAGATAGATAGATAGATAGATAGATAGATAGATAGATAGATAGATAGATAGATAGATAGATAGATAGATAGATAGATAGATAGATAGATAGATAGATAGATAGATAGATAGATAGATAGATAGATAGATAGATAGATAGATAGATAGATAGATAGATAGATAGATAGATAGATAGATAGATAGATAGATAGATAGATAGATAGATAGATAGATAGATAGATAGATAGATAGATAGATAGATAGATAGATAGATAGATAGATAGATAGATAGATAGATAGATAGATAGATAGATAGATAGATAGATAGATAGATAGATAGATAGATAGATAGATAGATAGATAGATAGATAGATAGATAGATAGATAGATAGATAGATAGATAGATAGATAGATAGATAGATAGATAGATAGATAGATAGATAGATAGATAGATAGATAGATAGATAGATAGATAGATAGATAGATAGATAGATAGATAGATAGATAGATAGATAGATAGATAGATAGATAGATAGATAGATAGATAGATAGATAGATAGATAGATAGATAGATAGATAGATAGATAGATAGATAGATAGATAGATAGATAGATAGATAGATAGATAGATAGATAGATAGATAGATAGATAGATAGATAGATAGATAGATAGATAGATAGATAGATAGATAGATAGATAGATAGATAGATAGATAGATAGATAGATAGATAGATAGATAGATAGATAGATAGATAGATAGATAGATAGATAGATAGATAGATAGATAGATAGATAGATAGATAGATAGATAGATAGATAGATAGATAGATAGATAGATAGATAGATAGATAGATAGATAGATAGATAGATAGATAGATAGATAGATAGATAGATAGATAGATAGATAGATAGATAGATAGATAGATAGATAGATAGATAGATAGATAGATAGATAGATAGATAGATAGATAGATAGATAGATAGATAGATAGATAGATAGATAGATAGATAGATAGATAGATAGATAGATAGATAGATAGATAGATAGATAGATAGATAGATAGATAGATAGATAGATAGATAGATAGATAGATAGATAGATAGATAGATAGATAGATAGATAGATAGATAGATAGATAGATAGATAGATAGATAGATAGATAGATAGATAGATAGATAGATAGATAGATAGATAGATAGATAGATAGATAGATAGATAGATAGATAGATAGATAGATAGATAGATAGATAGATAGATAGATAGATAGATAGATAGATAGATAGATAGATAGATAGATAGATAGATAGATAGATAGATAGATAGATAGATAGATAGATAGATAGATAGATAGATAGATAGATAGATAGATAGATAGATAGATAGATAGATAGATAGATAGATAGATAGATAGATAGATAGATAGATAGATAGATAGATAGATAGATAGATAGATAGATAGATAGATAGATAGATAGATAGATAGATAGATAGATAGATAGATAGATAGATAGATAGATAGATAGATAGATAGATAGATAGATAGATAGATAGATAGATAGATAGATAGATAGATAGATAGATAGATAGATAGATAGATAGATAGATAGATAGATAGATAGATAGATAGATAGATAGATAGATAGATAGATAGATAGATAGATAGATATAGATAGATAGATAGATAGATAGATAGATAGATAGATAGATAGATAGATAGATAGATAGATAGATAGATAGATAGATAGATAGATAGATAGATAGATAGATAGAATAGATAGATAGATAGATAGATAGATAGATAGATAGATAGATAGATAGATAGATAGATAGATAGATAGATAGATAGATAGATAGATAGATAGATAGATAGATAGATAGATAGATAGATAGATAGATAGATAGATAGATAGATAGATAGATAGATAGATAGATAGATAGATAGATAGATAGATAGATAGATAGATAGATAGATAGATAGATAGATAGATAGATAGATAGATAGATAGATAGATAGATAGATAGATAGATAGATGATAGATAGATAGATAGATAGATAGATAGATAGATAGATAGATAGATAGATAGATAGATAGATAGATAGATAGATAGATAGATAGATAGATAGATAGATAGATAGATAGATAGATAGATAGATAGATAGATAGATAGATAGATAGATAGATAGATAGATAGATAGATAGATAGATAGATAGATAGATAGATAGATAGATAGATAGATAGATAGATAGATAGATAGATAGATAGATAGATAGATAGATAGATAGATAGATAGATAGAGATAGATAGATAGATAGATAGATAGATAGATAGATAGATAGATAGATAGATAGATAGATAGATAGATAGATAGATAGATAGATAGATAGATAGATAGAGATAGATAGATAGATAGATAGATAGATAGATAGATAGATAGATAGATAGATAGATAGATAGATAGATAGATAGATAGATAGATAGATAGATAGATAGATAGATAGATAGATAGATAGATAGATAGATAGATAGATAGATAGATAGATAGATAGATAGATAGATAGATAGATAGATAGATAGATAGATAGATAGATAGATAGATAGATAGATAGATAGATAGATAGATAGATAGATAGATAGATAGATAGATAGATAGATAGATAGATAGATAGATAGATAGATAGATAGATAGATAGATAGATAGATAGATAGATAGATAGATAGATAGATAGATAGATAGATAGATAGATAGATAGATAGATAGATAGATAGATAGATAGATAGATAGATAGATAGATAGATAGATAGATAGATAGATAGATAGATAGATAGATAGATAGATAGATAGATAGATAGATAGATAGATAGATAGATAGATAGATAGATAGATAGATAGATAGATAGATAGATAGATAGATAGATAGATAGATAGATAGATAGATAGATAGATAGATAGATAGATAGATAGATAGATAGATAGATAGATAGATAGATAGATAGATAGATAGATAGATAGATAGATAGATAGATAGATAGATAGATAGATAGATAGATAGATAGATAGATAGATAGATAGATAGATAGATAGATAGATAGATAGATAGATAGATAGATAGATAGATAGATAGATAGATAGATAGATAGATAGATAGATAGATAGATAGATAGATAGATAGATAGATAGATAGATAGATAGATAGATAGATAGATAGATAGATAGATAGATAGATAGATAGATAGATAGATAGATAGATAGATAGATAGATAGATAGATAGATAGATAGATAGATAGATAGATAGATAGATAGATAGATAGATAGATAGATAGATAGATAGATAGATAGATAGATAGATAGATAGATAGATAGATAGATAGATAGATAGATAGATAGATAGATAGATAGATAGATAGATAGATAGATAGATAGATAGATAGATAGATAGATAGATAGATAGATAGATAGATAGATAGATAGATAGATAGATAGATAGATAGATAGATAGATAGATAGATAGATAGATAGATAGATAGATAGATAGATAGATAGATAGATAGATAGATAGATAGATAGATAGATAGATAGATAGATAGATAGATAGATAGATAGATAGATAGATAGATAGATAGATAGATAGATAGATAGATAGATAGATAGATAGATAGATAGATAGATAGATAGATAGATAGATAGATAGATAGATAGATAGATAGATAGATAGATAGATAGATAGATAGATAGATAGATAGATAGATAGATAGATAGATAGATAGATAGATAGATAGATAGATAGATAGATAGATAGATAGATAGATAGATAGATAGATAGATAGATAGATAGATAGATAGATAGATAGATAGATAGATAGATAGATAGATAGATAGATAGATAGATAGATAGATAGATAGATAGATAGATAGATAGATAGATAGATAGATAGATAGATAGATAGATAGATAGATAGATAGATAGATAGATAGATAGATAGATAGATAGATAGATAGATAGATAGATAGATAGATAGATAGATAGATATAGATAGATAGATAGATAGATAGATAGATAGATAGATTAGATTAGATTAGATTAGATTAGGATAGATTAGATTAGATTAGATTAGATTAGATTAGATTAGATTAGATTAGATAGATTAGATTAGATAGATAGATAGATTAGATGGATAGATAGATAGAATTACAACAAAGTTGGCTGGTACCACATGGAGTGTTGATCCTGAAAATGTACACACAGGCAGAGTTAGATTTGTTTTAGAATTTAGCACCACAGCCTGGGCTACAACTGCATATTTCAAATCTTATAGTTTTCTAAAATTAAATATTCTGCATCATAAATGAGTACTTCAGTCCAGACAGATAAATTAGATGGAAAATGTGAGACTACAGTCAGTGAAAGACAGGCAATCTAGTCGAATCCTAAAACAAGGTGAAAAAATTCAACTGGTTAATAGAACATCCCAAACAGCAGAGAATAAATAGTCTAGAAAGAGCAAACTTGTCAGAAGTAACTGTGGCCTTGCTAAAGGAAATGAAGTGAAAATTAGTGCTTTTATATAGAAAAGGTTTGAATACAAAATTAGATTGATTGCTAGTATTAGAACTAAACTGCTCAGCTGTCTTTGCCAATTCATATTCAGTTTAATATTTGACATTTTAAAAATTTTTTAACTCCAAAGGAAGATAGCAGTTTTTATTAATGAATAGCTTAGCAGAACAAAAGGATGGAAATAGTAAAACAAAATTACTAACACAGAACTTAGGGGAAGTACTAACACCACTACACAAATACCTATGGTAATGGTGGCACAGGATAGGATACACCCTATGAAAGTCACTTGAGGCATGACAGACATTTTTGTGGAAAACTCAGAGATAAGAAACAAATATAACAGACAATTACTTGGAGAAGAGAAGTGGAAACGAATATGAGGAAGATGTGAAATGATCTTAAGAAAAAGCCACAAAACAGGATGGCTTGGGAAATATTTGTTGAATACACTGTGTTTCGTAAAGAGTGGAAAGAGAAAAAGGAGAATATCTTTTATATTTAGCAGTTGTACTGCGTACAGCCTATATTATCCACAACATAAGTTGTTACTGTTGCCTTTTTGCAAAATAAATATTTTCTTAGTGGCTATCAATAAATAGCTTCGTTTATCCACAGGTGCTGAGACAGTAAATATCCCCATACTTTTCAATGTGTTCTATATTTTGGTCCCACTAGCTATGATTACTTACTACATTGATAAGCGACCTTCTTATTTGACAACATACCATAAGGCAAGCATTACATTTTATTTTTAAATATATATATTTGCTAATATATGCATAGCTTTTTTTAAAAATTGTTTAGTTTATTTTAGATCACAGGTCACAATCAATGCACAATGGACAACTCCATAGTGCTCTGATCTCCTTCTTAGCATGTTTTTCAGTAAGAAGCATGCCAGCCACATGCTAGCGAAAACACTGAAGATTGTTTAAGCTCATGAACTCTGAAGGACTGTCGAAGACCTGAACTCCAACCTCCATAGTTGCCTCTTACACCATGTGTGGCAGGGACAGTGGCTCTATTCTTTTCTTCCCTGCCTGTGACGAGGTCCCTAGTAGCCACACAGATGTGACATTTCCTGCACAGCTCTGAATATAATATTTATAGAATTTGTAAGACAATTATCACACCCGTTTACACGTCTCCATATTTTATAAACCTACAGATAACCATTCCTATCTTCTCTATTCCTCTTTGCACCCTCGGACCTGTTGTGATTCTATACTTTTCTCAACTTCAGTGCCTTTGACGCCCTGCGATCAAGATGACGACTTTCTCCGTCAAGCCCACCTTATGGTAGAATTCTTTCGTCATCATCTTTAGCTGGAATCTGTCCTGCAATCTGCTCTCATAAAAGTTCTCCGTATTACCCACACTCTAACTCTTACCCCTCCCTCCACCCTCCTTCAGATGGAACTGTTCTCTCTCTTATCCATCACCCTCACAATGTAGCAGCTTTCCTGAACCTGAAATGACATCTACCTATCCTTCACTCTGACGCTACCACTCACCTTCTATTCTCTAACCCACCATTGATGCCTTTTAAACCTTTGGACAAATTGGTTAGCTGCCTCTGTAACCCTGGCCAGAACCTCCTGGGTTCAAACTAATGTAACAGATTATGTAAAACATGCCCTTTCATACTACAGACTCTCAAAGTCTTGTTCCCGAATGATCCTTTTGATATGTTGGAAGATATTACGTGTATTTCCCTGAATCTCATGTACACCATCATCTGCCAACAGTGTATTAAAATATATATTGGTCAAACAGGCCGACACTTAGGAGATAGAATCTGTGAACACTTATGTAACATCAAACATGATTCTGGCACTTCTGTCTCCTTCCATTTCAGGCCATAATACCTCTGATGACTTCCTGGTTACTGGCATCATCTCTTGTTTCTCTGATACCGACAGTCGATTCGTGCTGAAGAGCTAACTCATAGCCTGTTATGGCACTCTCTAATCGAGAGGATTAAACTTTTCACTCTCTTCTTTAATCACTGGTCTCCTCTCATTTTTTTTCCTGTGTCCTATCCCTATTCCTCCATGTGTTATCTTTATTACCTTTCTTGATCTTCTTCCCCCTTGGCACCCCAATCCTCTCTCACTTTTCCTCTTCTCATTTTCTTCTAGTGACACCTTTCATTTATTCAATTTGTCACTGTTTATTTCCTTTTGGTCTATTTAAATCCTACCTGCTCCATTGCCTATTTATCTTTTAACCAGATAGGTTAATCCTGACAACCTTCTTTTCCAACCATTTTTTAAGATTTATGTTGTGTTTAATCTATATACAGTAAAGTCTCGATTATGCGGTACTCAATAATCCGGAATTCTCAATTTAACGGACTTTTTTTTTTTTTAATTATTATAGGGAGAAAGCTTGAATCATGTTTTGTTCAGTTAAATTAAATGCCTTTATCCGGAAATCGAAAACGCTACAACACGGTTTGTGCGCTGCGCTTACTTCTACAGGCTCTATCATTACACAATATTGCGTTTACAATAGTGTATTTACAGTAATATACTTCAAATAGGAGCGAACATATTTTATTCAATCCAGACATTGTGTCTCCAAATATTCCAAGTAAAAGCGACAGACAGTCTATATCTTCACTTTTTCCCCCGACTAAATGTTTTTGTCGGGAAATCTTAGTCGTGCCAAAAACACTTATCTACATGATTTTACAAATTTGCTTAATTTTCTCATAGCCTGCTTTAGATCTAAAGTTAATCATGAATTTGTCAAAAATATGGCGTTTGACAGTCTGACCGAACATTAGAAGCAGACGTATTGTTTGTGAAAATTGAAGAGCCCATAACTTTGATGATTATAAATCAAAGGTTGAGCAGCCGGCGTGCAGTGACATAGAGATGGTGAGAAGAAAGGGGGAGGGGTTCAAAAATTACCGACTGGAAATTCAAAAAGAGTAAGATACAGAGTTTAACGTTAGTTTGTCTCAGACATTTGTGCAAGCTGAAATTCGTTCCATCAGTATAAATTATACATGATATGCTATAAACGCATGTGTGCATACTTTTTAACGGAATACATTTTTGTGTTAAATAATGGCCTCTGCGAGTGCAAACCACACCTCAATTTCCCGCAAAGGTAAACGCAAGCGAACTGTATTGACACTGAACCAGAAGATTGAAATCGCTAGTAGACTTGAAAAAGGCGTTAATCGCAACGTTTTGATGACTGAATTTGGCATAGCCTCTTCAACATTATATGACATACGAAATCAAAAAGATGAGTTGTTTAAGTTTGCGTCGGAGTCTGAAAGCAGCAACAATATACACCAGAGACGAAGTATGAAACGGCCAAAATTTGAAAAACTCGACAACGTCCTTTATGTGTGGTTTTTAGAAAGAAGAAGAAAAGGAATGCCAATATCAGGACCCATGTTGATAGAGAAAGCTAGTGAATGTCACACGAATTTAAATATTTCTGAGCATTGCAATTTTTCAATCATGTTTTTTCATAAATTTTGAGTTTGGTTTTCTTACTCTCGATTATCCAGAAAAATTCAATTATCCAGAATGGGTTCTTCCACGAGCATTCCGGATAATCGAGACTTTACTGTAGTTTGTATGTTATACCTGATAAAGGCTTTTGCCAAGGCATAGTTTACCTTATATCTTTCTATTCCATTTTCTTCATTATAACCCATCTGTTTGCTTTGATTAACTTTTGTAGTGTTATTTTTACATTGAGTTATTTGTGGGTCATCATCATTGCACTCCGAACATGCCCATAGGTGCTCAGATCTCCTCCTCAGCAAGTCTTGAAGTGTCCAGCGATTGACGACTCCAGCTTTGTGTTGGTTGATTAGTCTTCTTTTTATTTTTACATACATCTATCCATGACTGAAGCAACCTCCTCATGCTTGACATCTTTACTTAAGTTCTTGTGCAAAATACTTTACAACTATATAATTATCAATTTGTTACATTTTCATCTTTATTAAACTTATTATGATTATTTGCTCCTCTATTATCACACTGCATTTAATTTTACACCTTACTTAAAAATTTCATTGAGATGTTTCATCATTTGTTTGAACATTTTCATGAAAATATAAATTATATAAATAGTTTTTAGTTTTTAAAGCGCACTTAGTTTTACAAAAATGCATTGTTTTTCTTTAATAAATGTAAATAAATTACCATGCCTCTTCTTCTGTGTTCACTTGCCAATACCCCTCTTCATAATCCACCCTCAAAATTATATTAAATGGACATAGATGTTTTGAGTTGTCATTTTCCAGCAAGCTGAAATGTATTTAATCTGCATCAGCCAGGCATTTTTACATACTGGAGTGACTTCCCTGTTTGATTCCTAATCTCCAGAGCAGATTATTTCAGAGACTCCGTGGGGAGATAGAGTAGGAGCTTGATCAGCTGTTGTTGCTGAATCTGACTCAAGCAGTCAACTTTGTATTAAGGGAAACTTTCAGCCCAAATGCTGTTGGATATCAATCACCAAACATGTCTTCTATTATTTCCCAACTGTGGCAAATTTGTTTTAAACTGCCATCTCCAAGTTCACTCAGCTTTGAAAATGGGTACCATAGATTTTCTTTGAAAAAAGTAAGTCAGCCCAAAAATCATACTGATGCCATCTTCCATAAATTTGTGGTTTAGTTAAAGTTGTGGTAAAGGTATGAATATTAACACTGATGTACCCAGTATGGCACAAGGCATGATGTACATCTTTTATTTTAACTTTGTACATGTGTTCAAGAACTATTTTATTTTTTGCGTTGATGATTTACATCGTGAGTTTAGTGATGTTTAAAAATTAATGTAAAATTATTTTAGAAATTATGATTTTAATAATCACATAGTTTTTAAAAATGAATTTCTTAAACAGTGGGGTCCTATCTGGAAAAGAAAAACAGATTTGGTGTTTCTTATTTACTACCTGGCAGCCATTGTTTTATCTGTGCTTCGAGGATTGGTGAGTGATACTTTTAAGTTTAGGAGAGTTATTTGCATTTGATGTTGAAGCAGAGAATCTTGAATTAAAATGTCACTCCAATAATGAACAGCTGTAAAGTTGTTTTTTTTTTAAATATTAGTGTAAAGTCATCATCACCATCAAGTGCCAACTCCACAACGAAGGTTGGCTACCATAGAGCACCATTCTGCTCTGTCTCTTGCTTTGATGGTGCAGGTTGTCATAGGCTCATTTGTCCATCTTCTGATGTTACTCGTCCATGTTAGTCTTGGTCTGCCTCTGCCTCTTTTACCTTGTATTTTCCCCTTCAAGATTACTTTTAGTATGCTGTTGTGTCTTTTAACATGGCCCAAAAATTGCATTTGTCTTGTTTTAATTGTGTTTAGTCATTTTCTTTTCATTTTAGTTGTTTTAAGACTTCATCGTTTGTTTTGTTTTCTTTCCATCAAATTCTACCTATTCTTCTATATATCCACATCTCAAAGACTTCAATTCTCTGTTCTGTTTTCTTGTCTAGTGTCCATGTTTCTGCACCATATAGGAATGTAGAGAAGATGTAAAATTTTGCTATTCTTAGTTTTAGCCCTGGTATTATTTGTTTTGATGTTAGTGTATTTTTCATGGCATTAAAATTACTTTTTGCCATTCCTATTCTTTTGTTTATTTCAGTTGTACATTTTCCATAACTGGCTATAGTATGTCCAAGGTAGTTGTAGTACTGAACTGTCTCCAGATCTATTCCTTCACTCTTGACATCCACTTGTGGATTTTGAGTATTTTCTTTGCTTATGATCATAGTTTTAGTCTTTGATATTCATATCTAGTCCATATTTTATTTGGTCATGTTTATTTCATGAAGTAATTGTTGCAGATCTTTAGGATTTTCTGCTAGTAGTACATTGTCTGAAGGTTAGAACTACAATCCCACTTTATATTGGATTCATAGATTACGAAAAGGCATTTGATAGTTTAGACAGAGGAATGCTTTGGAAGTTGCTGAGTCATTACAGAATCCCCATAAAGTTTATTAACCTGATAAAAACAATGTATGAAGGAATGAAATGTAGTGTGATGCATGAAGGGCAGCTTACAGAAGCATTTGAAATAAG
The DNA here is from genome assembly GCA_032433765.1 of Megaustenia siamemsis. Classification (NCBI taxonomy): domain Eukaryota; kingdom Metazoa; phylum Mollusca; class Gastropoda; order Stylommatophora; family Ariophantidae; genus Megaustenia; species Megaustenia siamemsis. Next base: position 106,556,831 of record JAVIAB010000051.1, read on the forward strand.
AACAGGAGTAAGGCAGGGATACCTTCTGTCTCCATTTCTCTTTCTACTGGCCATAGATTGGATTATGAAAATAACTCAAAACAACAGAAATGGAATCCAGTGATCACTGACCAAGCAACTTAATGATTTAGACTTTCCTGATGACATAGTTCTCCTATCACATAGCCATCAACAGATACAGGATAAAATGAGCATATTTGATGAGAGATCACAACAGCTAGGACTGAAAATTAATAGAGATAAGACCAACATTATGAGAATTAATGCATTAACATATAGAAGTCCAAAGAAATTAGGTTAAATACAAAATAAAAAATTTTCAACTCCAAATGTTAAGTCAGTCCTATTATATAAAGTGACTAAAGTCATGAAAAGCTTAATTCCAACAGACGGCAAAATATACATGAAAAACAAACCAGTGGAAGAGATCGATCACTTTATCTATCTTGGAAGTCACATTGATCGAGAAGGGGTTGAAGCAAAGAAATTAGAATCAGAATAGCAAAAGTAGCAATGTCTTTCAGAAGCCTTGAAAAGTTGTGGAAATCAAAACTCATCGGCACAAACACAAACTTAGACTATTCAAATCAAAAGTACTATCAACCCTTACATATGCGTGTGAAAGCTGGAAAACAACAAGAGATATAGAAACAAAGTTGAATGAATTCGAAAATAAATGTCTAAGGAAAATACTTGGTATAGCGTGGAACAAATTCAAAACAAACGAGGAAATTAGAGAAATCGCCAATCAACTACTAATATCTTCAGTGATAAAGAAAAGACGATGGTCATATGTTGGACATGTGATGAGAAGAGATAATAACCGAATAGCAAAGCAAGCCCTCATGTGGGAAACAATAGGTAAGAGAAAAAGAGGAAAACCCAGAGAGACACTGAGAAGAACATTGCTGAGAGAGGCAAAAGCAGCAGGAATCGGCTCCCTCAATGAGATAGAGCTGCTTGCACAGAACAGAGACAAATGGCAAGATTTGATAAAATATCTTTAAAAGAATTGAAAACTGCTAGAACAAAAATTCAGATAAGAGAATGAGTATCTTGGTCTACGCCCTATGGGCCGGCTACAGCTCGAAAGATCAATAGATAGATAGATAGAAACATGGAGAACAACAAAATTGATAATCATGAAGATACAGACTTTCATTAATGGATGCTTACACAGAATAAAAGGATGGAAATGGCAGGACAAAATCTCTAACATAGTTATTGTAACATAGTTATGGAACCTATCTTTTTATCATTATTTAATCTATTTGATTCCTCTTCTTATCTCCAGGGCTTTTCCATGTGTATAGTTTCCTTTTCTCTTGATCAAAGTAGGTGTTACATATTATCAGCCTGTTTTCATCACAGAATTGTACTAATCTTTCTCCTCTGTCATTTCTTTTTCCTAAACCATGATTTCCTATAATGGTCTTATATCTACCTTTTGTAAGGTCTTACATATCTTTATAATTATATTTGTAATAATTTTGCTAAGTTTTCGCCACACACATAAAATTATGCAGTTTCATCATATTTTTTAAAAATAAAATAAAATAGCTTTCCACAGGAATAAACAATACAATTTATAAAATGCAATAAATTTTTTTTTTAATTACTTAAATATTGGGAATAACTGATACTTACAACACTGTCTGGTTTATGCAAAGATTAACAGCCCTTAAAGGTGAATACAATGTCGGTTTATATAATTCCTGTTTTAAAACTGTTCATCTTTAAATGAAATATCTACATGTATTGAGATACAAAGACTTCTGCAAGACATCCTTGAGAGGCTTATCAAGTAGTACAAAAAGAAAATAAAATGTAGCAGATGATTGTAGCACATGGAGAGCAAATCTAAGACGTCATACACAACAGTCATACATGAAATTAAGTCAATGTTAGAAGACAAAAGATGCAAGAGTAAAGAGGCCTTGTAAAATAAATGTGCTGCATTCATTCTGCTGCCAGAACTGCCATTCAAAGATTGGCAGAATCAGCCATGAGTAAAACATAGTGTCTGGCAGCTACTACTTGAGATTAACAAAAGTTTGCCTTCAGTTATCCCAAGAGAAAAAAAAACAAAAACTATTTATATATGTGAGTATGATTTATGTAAGTTTTGTTGATCTTTTGTAAGGTTTTCAGTTGCCTAGTGTACAGATTTTAATTACAAATGTTAGCAGGTCTGCATCAATCCATTAATTGGCATAATCTACCTCTTTGTGATCAGGTTGGTCCTAAAGTGCTCCTGTTTTTCAAATCATAAAAAGTTTATAGGTTCCAGTAGCTCACCTCTTAAGCACAATTATATCTTCTTTAGCATTCACCCATTAAGTGAATGTATTGTGTCACTAATTTAAAACAGTCCACGATATCAGCACCTTTTGTCCTGACTCATCCGTTTTCATAGATTTCGTAGATTATTTTATAATTGCTTATTTGCCCTGGAAGCAGCCATTTTGGCCTACTCTTTTCAACTGTTAACTGCCAAGGTTCTTTAATGTCCACAGAATGCACAAATGATATGTTTATTGATGTTATCGGAGATGGCTAGACATCAGATGTCTCTACTCAGAGATTAGGGGAGAGTAAAGCCACATAGAAACCATTGATTCAAAGAGGAAAATTCCCACTGTTTGTGGAGCTGCAGTTGGATTACAACAACTTCACATTTATATGCATTTTTTTTGCCTTGGCCCTCTAAGAAATTAATTCTAGCTTGACAGTAATAAATTAATTCTAGCTTCACTGTAATTAATTAATTCTAATTTGTCAGTAATAAATTAATCCTAGCTTCACCTATAGCAGGAAAATAGTATGACAGGGAATTGCACACCAAGGGATGAAGGATGGGGAAGAAAAAAAATTAAGCACAGGAGTATACTGAAGAAGAAATGACGAAATAGGAATCTATGGCGGAATTTGTATGACGTGGAGATAAAAACGGTTGTGAAGAGATTACGAAGAAAATCGGTTAGACATTAGCAACCGAGGAGAGCGGACGATGTATGGAAGATAAGACCTAGACATTGGCAGCTGTTGGAACGCTGTGGAGTAGTAGGAAATATAATGAAGACTAAGACATTGGCAGCTGTTGGAACGCTGTGGAGTAGTAGGAAATATAATGAAGACCTAGAGATTGAAGATAAGACTTAGACATTGGCAGCCGTTGGAACGCTGTGGAGCAGTAGGAAATATAATGAAGACTTAGAGATTGGCAGCAGTCGGAACACTGTGGAGCAGTAGGAAATATAATGAAGACTTAGAGATTGGCAGCAGTTGGAACACTGTGGAACAGTAGGAAATATAATGAAGACTTAGAGATTGGCAGCAGTTGGAACACTGTGGAACAGTAGGAAATATAATGAAGACTTAGAGATTGGCAGCAGTTGGAACACTGTGGAGCAGTAGGAAATATAATGAAGACTTAGAGATTGGCAGCAGTTGAAACACTGTGGAACAGTAGGAAATATAATGAAGACTTAGAGATTGGCAGCAGTTGGAACACTGTGGAACAGTAGGAAATATAATGAAGACTTAGACATTGGCAGCAGTTGGAACACTGTGGAGCAGTAGGAAATATAATGAAGACTTAGAGATTGGCAGCAGTTGGAACACTGTGGAACAGTAGGAAATATAATGAAGACTTAGAGATTGGCAGCAGTTGGAACACTGTGGAACAGTAGGAAATATAATGAAGACTTAGAGATTGGCAGCAGTTGGAACACTGTGGAACAGTAGGAAATATAATGAAGACTTAGAGATTGGCAGCAGTTGGAACACTGTGGAGCAGTAGGAAATATAATGAAGACCTAGAGATTGGCCAGGGCAGAGAAAGATAGAGATGGACAGCAGTTGGAATTATAATGAGTAGTTAGAGATTGAGAACAGTTAGCATGAAACAAGACGATATTAACAGATCCAGAATGGATTAGTAACAATTAAAAGCCGAAATTTAGAATTAGGTAGGATCGGTTCGATGGGGAACGGACCAATATAGAATAGCGGCAATATCAAAATTAGAATATTTTAGCACCATATAGTTAGAGAAGAATGAGAGAGTGAGTATGGAATATAATAATTGTAATCGTAACAGACTGAAGATACATAAATAATAAAGGCTGCCAATGAAAAATATTGCCGATGTCTTGAGTTGATGATTAAGTACAATTTTGTCTCAGGTAAGGGTCTTCGTCACTTAGGGTCTCACCAGTGTTAAGTGAACGCCTTGGAGTTAACGATCAAGAAGGAGTCAGAGAAATAACAAAGAAAAGAAGAACAGAATCCTCAAGGCACGGAAACTACGAGCATAAAATTAGAAGGGAAATAGAGGTTGTCGCGGCACAATGGCGGAGGAACGTTAACGGTCAAATTAATACTCTTCATAGAGATGATCACAGGAGGAGAGTATGAGCAAAAATACAGAAGAATCAATGAAATACAACCCCCTTCACACCAAGATGGAAGCTTGTTCACGTCCGAGCCGTGGTGTAAACAATGTTGACTTTGAACATCATGCTATCTGTTATCACAGCGAGTTGGCGGATTTTTAGAAATGTAACCACGGGTTTGATAAGAAATGTTTGTACACAGTTCATTAACCACCGCTGTAGATCAAGTCTTTATTCTGCTGGCTTCGTTCGCGGCCTTGGAAGTTAATGACCTAATTTGTGCAGCCGGTTGGTTTGGGGCGAATTGTACGTTACAATGTCACTGCTATAATGACTCAGTTTGTGACAAAAACTACAGGGACATGCCCAAACAATGACAGTTGTCAGCACGAATATTTCGGACCCCAGTGTCAGTACTTGGATCTCGTTTACAAATACGCCCAAAAATCTGAACCTACTTTCCTGTTTGATAACAACACCACATGTAATCCGGACACAGATTCTACATCAGTTGAGGCAACTCTCAATCAATCTTTGCCGTTCTCCTGGTTTAGGATTTATGTGAATGACTTAACAGATCCGGACAGTTTCACGGTAAAACTAAATGGTTCTGCTCTCATGAAACAATGAATCAAGGTTTGTAGTTAATTTGCACGAGATTGATGTCTTTTGCTCTGGGGCTGGTCTGATCAACAAGTTACGGATTGAAGGGGCGATAGTTGCAAATATCTGCTCCATCTACATTGACGGGGATCGGAATGTGGCTCTCAAACAAAACACAAACCAGACCGACACATTTAATGCTTGTCATACAGGAGACGTTTCATGAAGAGATCGATCACTTCATCTATCTTGGAAGTCACATTGATCGAGAAGGGGATACGAGCAAAGAAATTAGAATCAGACTGGCTAAAGCAGCAATGTCTTTCAGAAGCCTTGAAAAGTTGTGGAAATCAAAACTCATTAGCACAAACACAAAACTTAGGCTATTCAAATCAAATGTACTATCAACCCTTACGTATGCGTGTGAAAGCTGGAAAACAACAAGAGATATAGAAACAAAGTTGAACGCATTCGAAAATAAATGTCTAAGGAAAATACTTGGTATAGAATGGAACGAATTCAAAACAAACGAGGAAATTAGAGAAATCGCCAATCAACCACTAATATCTTCAGTAATAAAGAAAAGACGATGGTCATACGTTGGACATGTGATGAGAAGAGATAATAATCGAATAGCAAAGCAAGCCCTCATATGGGAAACAACAGGTAAAGAAAAGAGGAAGACCCAGGGAGACACTGAGAAGAACATTGATGAGAGAGGCAAGAGCAGCAGGAATCGGCTCCCTCAATGAGATAGAACTGCTTGCACAGAACAGAGACAGATGGCGAGATTTGATAAAATATCTTTAAAAGAAAACTGCTAGAACAAAAATTCATATAGGAGAAGGTGTATCTTGGTCTACGCCCTATGGGCCGGTTACGGCTCGAAAGGTCAATAGATAGATAGATAGATACAGGAGACGGATGTGGACCAGAGGCCGCAGTTAATGGCAAAACAAAGACCAATCTTTATGACAATGACTGCACACACACACACACAATTGAGAAGTGAAACCAATTCTGTTTACTGGTATCTGAACTTTGCCATGCCCCAGAAGACTCACACCATTCAAATTTATCATCGAGCTAGAACTATGATTTGGGTAAAGAATGCCACTCTAAAGGCTTTCTCTGACAGTGGCGGTGTAGTGTTCCAGTATAATGATATATCATACCCAAACATTCCTGTGAACACTATGGTTGTCACCACACAAGCAACAATGGCACACATTAAGATTGAGTTCTCACCTACCATTTCGCAGGCCGACAGTACACTGACGGTGAGTGAGGTGCAAACATTTACAGACACCTATTGTCCGGATGGGCAATCTGGGTCGTTTTGTGTAGTGTGTAGTGGGTGCTGCAAAGGCTACAACGTCATCATCGGTACGTGTCACGGCAACTGTTCACATGGGATCTATGGACACTACTGCTCGGGTCTTGTCTTAGTGTCTGTCCTTTATGTGAGGAAAAATCCGAAAAATGCCTACAATGTAAACGTCCTGGCTACACCTGTAGTGACACTTGTCCCGATGGTAATTTTGGGCTACAGTGCAAATAGGCGTGTTCTGATGGCTGTGACATCATTTGTGACCCGGAAAGTACAGACTGTATGTGCAAGGACACGTACTACGGATCAGACTGCACTCTCAAATGTCCGGACAACTGTTTCAACAACACCTGTGAACAGTCAACCGGGAACTGTACATGCAAGGGAACGTTCTACGGGTCAGACTGCACTCTCAAATCTCCAGACAACTGTTTGAACGAAACCTGTGAACAGTTAATCGGGGTCTGTGTCTCGTATGTCGATGATTCCCACGTTAAGAAGAGTCTGCCGACTACAACAAACCCAAGCATATGGTTACCTTAATGTGTTTCTGTGCTGGACATGGTTCATTTCTTGGTGTTTTTCTGTGAAACCATGGCTCATATCTTGATGTGTTTCTGTGCTAGCCATTGCTCATATCTTGATGTGTTTCTGTGCTAGCCATGGCTCATATCTTAGCTTGTGTGTATGTGTGTGTATGCTGGCCATGGCTCATATCTTGGTGTGTGTCATGTTAGTCATATCTCATATCTTGGTGTGTCCGTGTTAATCATGTCTCATATCTTTATGTGTGTCTGTGTTTAGTAATATCTCTTATCTTAGTGTGTGTCTGTGTTAGTCATATTTTTGTGTGTGCATGTCTGGGTTAGTGATATCTCATATCTTTGTGTGCATGTTTATGTTAGTCATATCTCATATCTTTGTGTATGCATGTTTGGGTTAGTGATATCTCATATCTTTGTGTGCATGTTTATGTTAGTCATATCTCATATCTTTGTGTGTGCATGTCTGTGTATGTCACATCTCATATCCCTGTGTGTGCATGGCTATGTTAGACACATCTCATATCTTTGTGTGTGCATGTCTATGTTGGTTTTATCTCATATCTTTATATGCATGTTTATGTTAGTCATGTGTCATATATCTTGATGTGTGTCAGTGTTAGTCATGCCTCGTATCGCTGTGTGCATGTCTGTGTTGGTCACATCTCATATCTTTGTGTGTGCATGTCTGTGTTAGTCACCTCTAGTGACTCGGGCAGATGGTGCTCGTAAACCTGGGAGGGCCGACCATCTAAGGGCAGAATCCTCCTGCAGAAAAGATCATCTGCTGCCTTGCAGGAAGATTGGGAACAATCAAAGGCTAAGGAATGCAAACCTGCATAAAATGCTGGCTGAAATCAGATGCACTGGGCCACTGGCGCAGAACACAGTGCAACGTTTTAACGGGTGTTCAATCAGAGTGGATCTGGCAGACTATAATTGTGACTGTCTGTGGGGGCGATCAACACACTTAACCTGACAGCTGACTTCATGTGAGAGTCTGGAATCCTACTCTGATTGAGTCCTGATCGCAGAGAGAGAGAGAGAGAGAGAGATCCTAGCTTCACAGTAATTAATTAATTCTAGCTTCACATTAATTAATTAATTCTTGTTTCTCAGTAATTAATTAGTTCTAGTTTCTCAGTAATAAATTAATCCTAGCTTCACAGTAATTAAATAAATCTAGTTTCTCAGTAATTAATTAATTCTAGTTTCTCAGTAGTGAATTAATTCTAGCTTCACATTAATTAATTAATTCTAGTTTCTCAGTAATAAATTAATTCTAGCTTCACAGTAGTTAATTAATTCCAGTTTATCAGTAATTAATTAGTTCTAGTTTCTCAGTAATAAATTAATCCTAGCTTCACAGTAATTAATTAATTCTAGTTTCTCACTAATTAATTAATTCTAGTTTCTCACTAATTAATTAATTCTAGCTTCTCTGTCATAAATTAGCTCTGGCATTTGAATGATAAAATATAGTTATGAGTAGTTTATCCGTTCTAGTATCTTCATTGCAAAATAGTCCTAGCATCTCATTTATAAAAAATAGTTTTCAGCAATTAAATAGTTCTAGTATTTAAATTCACTAATAATCTTAGAACTGAAGAGATTAAAATGGAGAACAAAATTGGGAAAGGAAAGTGATGAAATCCTGTTGTCCAGAAATGAAAAGTAGAATATCGACAAATCAATGAAATAAATATGTTTACTCAATGATTACTCTTTCAAATGACTGCTGTTAGAAGATAAAGACATGAGTAATTAACAAAGAATTGCTGAACATAAAGAAAAAGTCAATTTTTTACATTTGTTTTTTTGTATTTGCACTGCTTTTCTAATATTTAATGTCTATTCTATTTGTTTAAATTATTCCCTCTCTTTTTTTAATTACTTAAGGCTGTTCTTGGTGATCAGCCCTCTTATTTGAAGGATTATATTGAAGTGTATGAACCCTATCTAAAAGACGAGTCCAACTTTCCCAAGTTTCAGGTAAAGTCTCTGATGTCATATATACATCAAGTTAAAATACCTGATTGTGACCATTTAATTAAATAATGAGTTATGCCCCCTTGATGCCGAAAGGCAAATGAGGAAGGAAAGAAGAAGATAAGTGAGTTTTATTATTAGGTTAGCTCAACAGAAAGGGATGAATTTTGTAGAATATAGTGTAGAGCTGTGAAGTATTCAACAGTCTAAAACTATACTTAATTAATAGTAAACTCGTCATAACAAACTAAACTATTGTAATGAAATAAATTGTGAAAGGGTGAACATTTGTTAAACATATTCATTTAACATTGTTATTTATTTTAATGTTGTTCTTAGCAAGTAGTAATAGAGGATATGTTGATATTTAATTATATATAATTATATAATGTATAATTATATATATATATATGGGAGCTGCAATAGCTCAGTGGTTAGTGAACTGGACTACAAAGAACAAGGGGTAGGGTTCGATCCCGATCGCCAGCATCCGGGTTCACCCAGCCTTAAATTGGTACCGGATTTTTTTCTGGGAAAGTAAAGTGGCACGGGCGTAATACCGACCACATTACCCCAAAAATCATTTGCTGAAGGTCTGTAATACATATGGTCACTAACACCATATTCTCTATACGCCACTTGGCATGACAGGGACTCTTTACCTTTTTTACTTTATATATATATATATTTAGGTCAAGAGACAGGATGGGTGGGAATCCATTGCAATCCAGCATTGATAAGGTTAAAGCTTATCTAGTTTTAGTTATAACATAACATTATGGAATGCAAAGTGTTTGGTAGTCCCTGACTGCAATGAAACTGACTCTGGATAGAATAGAACAGAGCACAGGTCTTGCAAAGACCATTCTACAGAGCACAGTACCAAGCTAAAGAAGATAAGGCAGAAAGAGGAAGAGATGAAAAAACAATATCAGAGAATACAAATGATTAATCTTCATCACATCTCAGAAAGCAGATTTCACTTGTGAAGATTGGAAGGAAATTGATGGAGCTGGGTGGTCTGGAGATTAGCCATCGGCCTCTGGACAAGAAGGTCCTCGGTTCAAATCTGGGAATTTTTCACTTCAAATCTATGGTTTTCTCATGGATTTATCTTCTCCAGTGAGATTGATGTCGAGTCCTTTTGAAAAATGTCAAAAAACAGGAGGTCCTATGTGTACTTGCACATGTTAAAGAACCCTTAACACTTAAAATTCTAAAAGAATAGGTCAGAAAATAGCTGTTACCCCAGACAAAAATTGTTAAGTAGACCTACCCATGCAGATGTGTTGGGACTTACTGGTGCAGGAAAATTACCAACACAACACATCCATGCCCACATAACAAACACTAAAAGGAAAGAAAAAGGAAATTGTGAAGGTGTCATCAAGAGTACTTCAACGACCACCATGGTTGTGGATCTAATTAATGAAAATTTGACGTTAGAATCTATATTATTAGCACTCAAGGAAAGATTAGAGTCACTATTGCTTTGTAGCTTCTGCATCACAGATTATAATGCTGTGTTACATTTCCTAATTGACAGGCCTTAACTTATGAGTATCTGTATGTGGCATATTATATGGCCACAGTGTATGGTCTCATTAGCCTTGGTCAACATTGGATGGCTGACTGGGCACTCATTCATGCAGGAGCTGCTGCCCAGGCAAGTAGATTCACATCATTATCAAGTAGACTCACATCATCATCAAGATGCCTGTATGGAAGAGGACATTGATCTCTATATTGTCAGTTTAAATGTTTCTTTTTGTTTGGCGGTGTTGCTTGCTCTATAAGTGTAGTTTATAAGGAGTCTGTATGGGTCCCTATGTCTTCTGCGCTGCTGCTTCTTTCCCCCCCCCTTTTTTTTTTCCTTATAATTATAATTTTTTTTTTCTCAAGATTTCTCTAAGGTAATGCTGCCTTTGCTATTCTGGTTCTGACTTTATTTTATTTTTCTTAGATCACATACATATATTTAATTTGTTGGGTGAATATTTACCCTCATTATTGTAGTTCATTTGGTTTTAGTATTTTATCTGTTTTACCTTTGTTGCTCATTTACTTTTTATCCCTATTTTCATCATGTTGCTACATTTATGATTCAGCCAGGTTTCTTTGTCAGTCTTTATTCAGTATCTTATTCTTTTGAAAGAGGAATGAGCACCAAGTACTTCATCTTTTTGATCGTAAATTGTGAACATTTCACTAGTCATCTATAGTTTCCTTACAACCTATTTTTGCTTAATATTTAAAATTATAATTTAGATAGCTTTTACCATAATTACTATTATATTATATTCTTAACTAAAATCTAACATTTTCATTCCTTTTATTTATCTTCATTCTTTACTTTTACTAGATATTTTTATCATCAGAGTGTAAACAGAATTTGCAAAAAACTACAGCAAAAGTAAACTTTTAAAATAGTGACGTTAGTTATTAGTCACAGAAACTGAAAAATCACCATTAATTTCATAACAATGCCACTAGATTTAACTAAACGTTTACATTATAAAATATTTATATAGAATCTTTGCTACGCATATGTGGGAACTAAAATTGTTTCACCTAAATTGACTCCACTACAGTAATCATTAACTGTTGTAAGGGCCACAACTCACATACATTAACCAGAGTGAAGCAGCAAGTAATCCATAAGCTGTTTGTTATTATGATAATGTTTTTATATTCAATTTTGATGAAACTTAATTTTAAATGCTTAAGAACATAACTATGGTGAATGGAAAGTGTTTAGCATCTTTATACATGAGCACTAGCAGACAACAAATAATGCTTTGACTATATAAATTAGAAAAGATGATGGTCATATGTTGGACGTGATGAGAAGAGATGATAACCGAATAGCAAAGCAAGTCCTCATGTGGAAACAACATGTAGGAGGAAAAGAGGAAGACCCAGAGAGACACTGAGAAGAACATTGATGAGAGAGGCAAGAGCAGCAGGAATTGGCTCTCTCAATGAGATAGAGCTGCTTGTACAGAACAGAGACAAATGGTGAGATTTGATAAAATATCTTTAAAAGAATCTAAAACTGCTAGAACAAAAATTCAGATAAGAGAGGGAGTATCTTGGTCTACACCCTATGGGCCGGCTACGGCTCGAAAGGTCAATAGATAGATAGATATAAATTGCTGAGTAACAAAAATCATAACACATATTAAATTATTTCTGACTCTGTAAATGAATATAATGTTTTAAGGGAGTGAAGTATTAAACTTAACTATACTAGGCCACATTATTTGGAGGTGAGAGGGGGCCAATGCTCATCTCTGCTGTTGAATACCTTCCCCTATTTGTACAAGATGGAGAGAATCAGTAGCATAGTGGTAATGCTCTGGTTTGGCAGTATCAGTATTTGTGAAGAGGGATTCAAATGCAGTTGTGTGCTCTTCTTCAGCTCAGCTGAAAGAGGAATGAGCACCAAGCACACAGAGAGAAGGAAAATTAATAACAGCAAGGACGAACTCGTCCCTTTCCACCCAATTAAAAAGGTTGTGGCAGAGCAGTCAGGATAAATATTACATTTCTCTAAGAAGACAGGAGAGAGTGTCAGGCAGGGATTAAATCTTTATGTCTTTGATGAAACAGTTCTTGAGAAAATTCTCAAGTTAAAATTGAACAGTTGAATACTTTGTATGTGTTTCATTTACTTTATGAGATCAATTTTATTGCAGTCCACCTTAATTTCATTGTAAGTAATTATAACAAAAATTAAGCATGATTGTAAAACAGGGATGCAAAATTACAACAGCAGAAGATACATCGACTGATACTGCTTTGTATTATGTTGTATGTGTTCAAATGATTACTCAAGAATTCCCCACAGGGTAATAATCTTTCACTAATGTCCAAAATAAAGTCTATGAAAATTTATAACATTTTTTTAAAGTGAGTAAAAAAAAACTATAAAAAATAAAAGTAAAGAATAGTGACACTGACCTTCCAGGTATGTCGTAAGAGGCGACTAAGGAGGTTGATCGATGGCTTGACAAGCTGTCATTGTAAAAAGTATTGTTGTGGAAACCGCCATATATTTTAGAGTAGTGATCTCTGCAATGTGTGCCACTTTCGCACGCAAGGTTTCTGTTTTTGAAATTGTGGTTCTGCCCTGTCTTCGGCTCGAAAGGACAATAGATAGAAAAAAAACTATGATTTTGAGGAAAGGTGTTTCCAATTTGCAATTCATTTTTGTACTCTTACAACTGGATTGTGTTGATCTGTGTTTTTTACTGTGTGATCCAGCACACTTATTTTTAGCATGCGCGTTTGTGGCTGCTTCTGCAGCCTTTGGTTTTCCAGGACAGGCTTGAGTGTTTTAATGACAAAGACTTCCAGTTCCAAGATGGTAGAACAGAGTTTGTGTTTCATTGACCACTGCAGGATTTGTATTTGGAGATTGATTTACTCTTTGATGTAGATCGCTTCGTTAAAGTCAACTTGATGATCCACTCTACAGATTTGTGCCGGTGCCATGGAGTTTGTGCACCTGGCATCAGTCCTTTTTAGTAAATCAGGTGGGTGTGAATGCAACCTTCCTCTGTCATGAGGTTGAGTGCTGTTCAATAGCTGGCATAGGATTTGTTCAGCATCAATTACTTTCAGTTCCTTTATGTAGATTGTTGTGCCAAGTCAACCAAAGGTTCCACTTTAGGGATTCTGCATCGGCTCTAAGGTGTTCATGCATGTGGCTGCATTCTTTAGAAATAAAGTGTCATGGGTGCATCCATTGTTGACAATCTTGAGCATGCTATGTTGTAATGATGGACGATTATATATCCCTAACTGTATCTCAGAAAGAAAGGCAAGATGATAACGATTTTGATGCAGTTCATGAATCTACAGCCCTGATGCACCTGCTGGATCCTCATGTTAGTCAAGAGAGATGTTGCCTAAATTCAGGGGAGCTCGTGAACCACTTTATTGTTTTACACTGCGTAATTTGCGAGGGAGGAGATCTGAACATTTATAGACAGTTGTTTGATATGTGATGATAAACAAAAGTATATTTCAGTAAAATTTAAGAGATGTAAAAATATGTATTAATGAGGCTCTTTATTTCATTACAGGCACAGTTCAGTTATATACTTGGATCTATCCATCCTCTGATAACCAAGGATAGTCTCTCACTAAATACAGGCGTGCCTACACTTGTGTTTTGGGTGGTCAACTTGACTCTTTTTGTTGTGCCTCAACTGTTTGCTCTGTGGTGTCAGAAGAATCCACATCTATATGGGCACACCTACACTATTCATCTGGCAACACCTATACGTGTAGACAAACATGTACATATTGTTGAATCAAAATATTTATTTCCTAATGTAAAAAAGTTACGATGAATGACATACATTTCACATTTGGTCACAAGTCTAAATTTTAAAACTTTATGTATATGTAGTAGTGAAATTCTTTAATAGATGTTTTTTTTGGTTTCCTTTTCAGTATTCCCAAGTGGATTCTTATTAAAGGATATTGCAAAGAAGAATGAATAGGATCTATCTATCTATCTATTGTCCTTTTAAGCCGAAGACAGCACTATCTATCTATTGTCCATTTAAGCCGAAGACAGCACTATCTATCTATTGTCCTTTTAAGCCGAAGACAGCACTATCTATCTATTGTCCTTTTAAGCCGAAGACAGCACTATCTATCTATTGTCCTTTTAAGCCGAAGACAGCACTATCTATCTATTGTCCTTTTAAGCCGAAGACAGCACTATCTATCTATTGTCCTTTTAAGCCGAAGACAGCACTATCTATCTATTGTCCTTTTAAGCTGAAGACAGCACATAGGACAGAGATTCTAGGCTCTTATGTCCAATGATCCTTGTTATCAAGCATCGGACCTTGCACAGGACCTGCATTGTATCTCGCCACACAGCTCAGGGCGAGTCGCTCAATCTTGGCGTGGGAGCTGATGCCTGCTGTTGTTGCCTCCTGCCTCAATGTTCTTTTTAGTGTTTCTCTAGGTCAGCCTCTTTTTCTTTTACTCCCTGGTTCCAATTTGAAGGCTTGCTTTGAAATTCTCATGTTGTCTATCTTCATCACATGGGAAACATATGACCACCTTCTTCTCTTGATTATATATAAAATATATTGTTGGATGGTTTATCATTTGTATTATTTCTGCACTAGTCTTGAATTCATTACCGGATATATAAAGTATTTTTCCGCAACATTTGTTGGAAAAGCATCCAGTTTGTTTTCTATTTCTTTAGTTTTTCCAGCATGATTAAAACTGTACTTTTTTTTAAAACCCAGGCATCTTATATAAAAGGCAACTTAGAAGGGTTTCAGTATTACAATGTAGACAAATTATGCGGAAAAAATAATAAGCACAAATGCTTCAGTTTTAAAAAAGGCACCACTTAGACCTTGTAGGTAATATGGTAAAGGTAAAGTACAAGACTTGAATCGGCACCTTGCACGCCAGTTTTTCACCCATATGTACTCAGCCACCTATCCAAAAGTGTTCTGAGACTTCTAGATAGGGTCGATTCAAGCTTTGAAACTCACGATGTGAGGTGGCATTCCTCACCTTCCCAGGGAATATGGTATTAGTGAGTACCCATATGCATTTTTTTTTCATTGACCATTGATTGCTCTGAGAAAATCTCTGGTGCCAATTTTCAGAGACTGGTTGGGCCCTAATGGTGTGCCAATATAAGTATTTCCATAAAACTTTTATATTCAAATAAAAACCCACCTGCATTGGTAAACCCAATGTCTCTATATGAATGAAATAGGAAGAATATGATATAAGAATAAATATGATATAAGAATCTCAGATATAAAAAAAACCATACTTATGTCATTGTCAGCTACTATACAAATTTTGTTCATAGTGTTACTATATTAATGTTTTTTCGTTATGTTAAATAAATGATTAGATGTGTGTGGATTCTCATGAGCAATGGTTTATAAACATCTCCAGAAGTGATGTTCATTCTGTCCTCTGTCACATTGATTTCTTAGTGTGAAAAGCACAGCCAGGGTGCCAAAGACAAATGTATTATTATTTGTACCCAGTATATAACCACTGGGAACTACTATTCGTGCTGTTTCGTCCAATAAATGTTTGTCTACAACACAAGTATTCAGCCCTACTGGGAGATACTTGCATTAATAGGAAAGTACAAATATACAATTTATTTCCGGTCTGTGATCGTTACCCTATGCTATAGTCATTGAGAGCGCCTTTCGTGCAAGACACTGCTGCAATAGCCAATTTTTTAGTTGGCTGTGTGGCAGTGTGCCAAGCGTTCGGCTTCTCGTGGCAAGGCGCGGTGCCACTGAGTACGGGTTCGATCCCACTTCGGACCATATATTGTTCTTCGTTTTTTTCTATTGTTGTTTGTCTGTCAATTTTTCCGAGTGCTAACACATACTTCTTTGTTCTATTATTGCCAAAGACAAAGCATGTCAGCTACAGTACAGGTTTTAGAAAAATGTCAGAACATTCAAACATGAGTTTTGGCCACTCAACTGACTCATCTTTTGTCATGATATTGTTCCTATCTCTATCATAAAGTAAAAGATTAAAGAGCCCCGTCACGCCATGTGGCGTATAGGGAATATGATGTTAGTGACCATAAATTTTACAGACCTTCAGCACATGATTTTTGGGGTAATGTGGTCGGTATTACGCCCGTGTCGCTTTACTTTCCCAGAAAAAAATTCGGTACCCATTTAAGGCTGGGTGAACCCGGATGCCGTCGGTTGGGATTGAACCCTACCCCTTGTCCTTTGTAGTCCGATTCACTAACCACTGAGCTATCGCAGTTCCTCTATCTCTATCATGGCTTACTCAAAAGACTTCAGCTTAACAGAAGAAAAATGCATAGACAGAGCTCTGCTGTTTGCCTGAAACATAAGAATTTTGGTGATATTTGTATATATTTTGCTAATCCATCTTTATTGATAGTCTTTCTTATTTTGAAGTTCATTTAATTATTATACTTGTGGAATGAGATATTTGTTTGCTTGTGGTCAAAATGAAACCAATTCATTTGCGGCTTCTAAATGTAACTCACAATTGATATCAATCCTTCTATATAATATCTTCATTCATGATTTTTGTCTCATTATACTGAATATTCTTCTGTGACATCACATTTCAATTATGAATCACTGACATGCTGATCTGTCCATATTTGACATTAATAACACAGTATTGTCAGAATGACTGTTGTTAAATTGTTATTTCTTTTATATAAATCTTTTAATTTAAAAAAAAAAGTTATTAAATGTCCAGATATTTGGTTTGTTTTGATGTAATTTTTTAAAAATATCATCTCTTTCATTGGTTCTCCTTAAATACTTGAAATCTTTAAATTATTTTAATTCATTTTTTTAACTGGAAATCTCTCATTTTGTTTCTCTTCTACCATTGGTAATGTAATGACTTCTGCTTTTATCTGTACTCAAATAGGACTAAGATTAAATTTAGAGCCCAGCATATAAGTTTAAATTCCAGTGCATTTTAATAATCATCATCATCATCGTGTGCCTTCTCCGCAAAAAGGTTGGCTACCATGGATCGCCATTCTACTCTTGTTTCTTGATTTGATGGTGCAGGCTGACATAGATTGACTTGTCCATCTTTTGATGTTACTCGTCCATGTTAGTCTTGGTCTGCCTCTTTTACCTTGTATTTTTTCTTCCAATATTACTTTTAGTAGGCTGTTGTGTCTTTTAACATACCCCAAAAATTTCATTTGTCTTGTCTTAATTGTTTTTAGTAGTTCTCTTTTTATTTTCAGTTGTTTTAAAACTTCATCGTTTGTTATCTTGTTTCCATCCAATTCTACCTATTCTTCTATAAATCCACATTTCAAAGGCTTCAATTTTCTGTTCTGTTTTCTTGTCTAATGTCCATGTTTCTGCACCATACAGGAATATTGAGAAGACGTAACATTTTGCCATTCTTAGTTTCAGCCCTGCTGATATTTGTTTTGTTGCTAGTATATTTTTCATGGCATTAAAATTACTTTTTGCCATACTTATTCTTTTGTTTATTTCAGTTTTGCATTTTCCATCATTGGTTATAGTATGTCCCAGGTAGTTGTAGCTCTGGACTGTCTCCAGATGTATTCCCTCAACTGTGATATTTAATTGTAGGTCTTGAGAATTTTCTTGGTTTTATGATCATAGTTTTAGTCTTTTTGATATTCATTTCTAGTCCATATTTTTTGCTTGTTATGTTTATCACATTAAGCAATTGTTTTAGGTCTTTAGGATTTTCTGCTAGTAGAACAGTATCATCAGCATATCTCATGTTATTGATTATCTTTCCATTAATGTTTAGGCCTGGTATCTCTATGATGTTTTTAAAGATTTGCTCAGTGTATAGATTGAACAAGCTTGGTGATAGGATGCATCCTTGTCTTACTCCTCTTTTTATGTCCATGGGTGTAGAGTTCCCCTTGTTATATCTTATTATTGCTGTTTGCTCCTAGTACAAATTACATATTAGTCGTATGTCTGTGTCGTCTAGATTTATATCTTTTAGGCAGTCTATGAGTTGGTTATGGTGTATTCTATCGAAAGCTTTGGTGTAGTCTATAAAGCAGGCATAGATTGGTTTGTTTACTTCTGTGTACTTTTCAATCAATGTATAGCTGAATATGGCTTCTTTTGTCCCACTGTTTTTCCTGAATCCAAATTGTTGCTCATGTAATTCAGTATCGATTTTATTCTGAATCCTTACCTGTATAACTTTTAGTAAAATTTTTGTTACCTGGCTCATTAGGCTTATTGTTCTGAAATCACTGTATTCGACTGCACCGTTCTTTTTAGGCAATGCAATGAAAGTTGATGTTTTTAGATCGTTGGTATGTATCCTGTTTGGTATATGTCATTGCATATGTCTGTGATCACTTCGACGACAAAATCTTCTAGAGCCTGTATCATCTCTATCTGTATATAGTCAGGCCCTGCTGCCTTTCCCTTTTTCATTGTTTTTATAGCTTTTTCTACTTCAGATTTCAGGATTTTATAGTTGTATGTACATTTTATGTCTGGCTTTTTGTCCCTTTCGTCATGAAATAATTCTGTTATATATTCTTGCCATCTGTCTATTATATCTTTGTTGTCTGTTAGCATTCTTCCCTCTTTATTTGCAATACATCCGTTTCCTGCAGTTTTTTTGTCTTTATTCGTCATTCTCTTTATTTCTGTGTGCACCCCTCTTAAGTTTTGTTATTTTAATAATAATTAAATTATTTTATTTGTAAATAAACTGAATAGCACAACACAACAATCTCACCACTGTGAGGAAACAGAAGCTGAGATAGTTCAGTCATTTAACACAATATTTACTTGTGACAAAATCAGTCAGAACAGAGAATGAATCGTAATAACTATCTTTACAGAATTTTTCCATTACTGGGGTTTTGTTTGGGAGAACTTATAGGACTGGAGAATGAAGGCCACTTGGGCTGTGCAGTCGCTATGAGGTGTTCGGGTCTGGGTTTTTATCTCGCACCCGATAGAAAAAAACTTTGACCCTATCGAGATTCGAACCCACATTTTCCTGGTTTGGCCACCCGCTCTCCTGCTACGCCTCATCATCAAGTGCCAAGCCTGCTGGCATAGGTGATCATGTCTCTCCACAACTTTCGATCACGATAGTTATTTATCATTTCTGTTGTTGACCTACAGCCAAGCCATTCTCTTAAGCTGTCTGGTATCTTTTCTCCCCTCTATCTCGTCGTCCCTCAATTTTCCCAGTTGTTACAATATATTCCAGCTGTTCTCTTCTCATTACATGGCAAGAAACGATGATTGTTTCTACTGCTGTAACAATATTGAGAAACTGACACGCCATGACTTTGACAGTTCATAGACAGGAATGAGATTAGAGTTAAACTAGAAAAGAGTTTTATCCATTAATGGTGCCCCGACAACTCACCAAATTACAGGATAGTCAAGGTAAGCATTCATTGGTCAGGGTGATATTTACAGTCCTGATATGTATCAGTTTTTAAAGTAAGAACTAAGGTAAACAAAAATACCTTGTGGCATATATTAATGTAGAGTAGCGAAATATTAAACTTTACTAGGTCACAACATTTGGAGTTCATGGAGGTGCCAGTGCTATTCCCCAACTTAATCAGCTAAGTACCCATTTTTTATTTAAGCTTGATCAACAGAAGAGATCAAGGTATGATTGAGCTCATGTTCACAATATGGCCAGGCCTGTGTGCTGTCACTAAACTACTGATATTCTCTAATTAAGTCAAAAATGAATTAAATGGATGAAAATATTGTCATGCAATGTTGTGTCATTTAATTATTTCACACTGCAATTACATTTAAATTCTGTTGCAGTAAAAATTGTTTTGTATATTATTTTGAGAATAAATGCTGAATTTTTTTTGGTTTAGTTATGATCAAACTTTTTTTTTGGTGTTCAACAGCTGAATTGCTTTTTTTTTTTTTTTTTGCAATCTATTTTTCTCTGGCAGCCGTGTGCACAGGGGTCCCTCGCCACACAGGCAAGTAATTCCATCTTCAGAGCTACTTATATTTTTTTCTGTCGATGCGTAATGATCTTGTTTGACTCTATAAAATTATTGGTAGTCATAGCCTATTTCATTTTTAATTTAATACATGTTCAGTTATGAGTGAATTGTTTTAAAATATAATTATCTTCTTATTCCCTTCCTCCTTTGCTTTTCAGTGTCAAGGGGAGATATGGTTTGTGGTCTTTTGCTCTTCTGTTGGCATCTACTGATGTTGTTTTCTAGTATTTTAACAATCCATCTTTTTTTGTGATCAACCTTAAAGTCTAGTGTTCTTGCAATATTTATTAAAGGCTTGTTGTGTTATGGTCCTTCTAAACTTGTCATAAGGCCAAACTATTTTATCTGTTGTTTCTTTACGTATTCTATAGCAGAAATTATTCCTAGCTTTACAGTTCTTCATTTATTATCTTATCTCTCAAGGATGTTTAACACATTTCATCTTTTTCTTATCCTTTTTCAACTCCCTGTGGAGCACAGGTCTTCAACAAACACTTTCCAAGTGGTTCTGTTTCTTGCCATTCATTTAGGATCATTCCATGTCTTCCCCATCATCCTCATCTCTGCTTCCATCTGTCTTCTCCAAAATATCTTGGTCGTCCTCTTTGTCTTTTCCTTTTAAAAAATGGCCTTTAAATGTAATACTCTTAGTTGGCTTCCGCAGTGTGTGTTCTATCCAGTGCCATAGTCTTCACTGCATTTTTTTATCCACAGGTATTTAACTGGTACATTTTTCCATAATTCTGTGTTAGTGATTTTGTCCTACCAGCTGGGATGGAAAATAAATAGAGGCCACTGCTATGTAGTACAGGATGTGTTGCTGAGGGAATGTTTTAATATTTCACAGTCCAGGTTTTCCTCTTTCAAAAGCCTTTCCATATTGGAGTGACCATTATAAGGTAACAATTGCTGATATGATCAGCATACTGTGCCTTCTACCACTACTTAAGATTTATTGCACATGCGTTGCAACATATGCATGGCACTCAGCTCATTCTGATCTGTATTCATGATACAAATTATAGGTATTCTTAATCACAGCAGTTATAGTTAATTTTTGTGATACCAAAGTCACTTCACCCCAAATACAACAGAAATTATCTGCACTATTCATACAGTCATGGGCATATCTGAACAACATTTTATAGGAAAGAAGTGCAAAACCTTGGCAAAATAATGCTCTTTAGTGAAGAGAGTTAGCTTATTTATACAGCGAGGTGGTGCAAAAATAGGTATGACATCATCATCTATTTCCACTTCAATTTTTATTATTAAATCTACAACTAAAACTGAATCAGTCATATCGATAGGCTCTAAACAACCTGAAGTGGAACCTATTTTGGAAACTAGAGCCATCAGAATTTCAAATTTTCGTTTTTGTGTTCAGCATCCCAAAATTAATTCAAATTAGCTGTTTTCATGTCTAACTAAAAGTATTTTGGTCATTAGCCAATGAATTATAAGATATTGTTTACATACATTACTTCTATAATGATTTTCAAAAGTGAAGAAATGCCACATATTGTAGCAATATAATAGATGAAGATTAAATAGAATTACTGAATTTTAAAGAAAAAGTACATTTTTTTAGTATTATGTAAAAAAAATAAAGGGGGAGCTGCGGTAGCTCAGTGGTTAGTGAACTGGACTACAAAGGACAAGAGGTAGGGTTCGATCCCAACCGACGGCTTCCGGTTCACCCAGCCTTTAATGGGTACCGGATTTTCTTCTGGGAAGGTAAAGCAGCACGGGCGTAATACCAACCACATTACCCCAAAAATCATGTGCCGAAGGTCTGTAAAATTTATGGTCACTAACACCATATTCCCTATATGCCACTTGGCATGACTGGGATACTTTACTTTTTTAATGTAAAAAAAAATGTCAAATTTAAAACACGTAACCAGGCAAAGTTGTCGCAATGTCTTTGTAAACCTAGAGAGCAGGACAAAAGGCATGACATAGAAAAGAACATGCAGTGCAAAAGCTAAATTGCGCATACTGAGTATGAGGAGTGAAATTTTCAGAAAAGAAATAGATTTGTGTATGCCTGTCTGTCATCAAATAACAAGCCTGGTGGTGTAGGTGATCATGTCTCACCACAACTTTCAATCTTGGCAGTTATTTATCATTGCTGTTGTTGACTTTCTGCCAAGCCATTCTCTTAATCTGTCTGGTATCTCTTTCTGCCAAGCCATTCTCTTAATCTGTCTGGTATCTCTTTCTGCCAAGCCATTCTCTTAATCTGTCTGGTATCTCTTTCTGCCAAGCCATTCTCTTAATCTGTCTGGTATCTCTTTCTGCCAAGCCATTCTCTTAATCTGTCTGGTATCTCTTTCTGCCAAGCCATTCTCTTAATCTGTCTGGTATCTCTTTCTGCCAAGCCATTCTCTTAATCTGTCTGGTATCTCTTTCTGCCAAGCCATTCTCTTAATCTGTCTGGTATCTCTTTCTGCCAAGCCATTCTCTTAATCTGTCTGGTATCTCTTTCTGCCAAGCCATTCTCTTAATCTGTCTGGTATCTCTTTCTGCCAAGCCATTCTCTTAATCTGTCTGGTATCTCTTTCTGCCAAGCCATTCTCTTAATCTGTCTGGTATCTCTTTCTGCCAAGCCATTCTCTTAATCTGTCTGGTATCTCTTTCTGCCAAGCCATTCTCTTAATCTGTCTGGTATCTCTTTCTGCCAAGCCATTCTCTTAATCTGTCTGGTATCTCTTTCTGCCAAGCCATTCTCTTAATCTGTCTGGTATCTCTTTCTGCCAAGCCATTCTCTTAATCTGTCTGGTATCTCTTTCTGCCAAGCCATTCTCTTAATCTGTCTGGTATCTCTTTCTGCCAAGCCATTCTCTTAATCTGTCTGGTATCTCTTTCTGCCAAGCCATTCTCTTAATCTGTCTGGTATCTCTTTCTGCCAAGCCATTCTCTTAATCTGTCTGGTATCTCTTTCTGCCAAGCCATTCTCTTAATCTGTCTGGTATCTCTTTCTGCCAAGCCATTCTCTTAATCTGTCTGGTATCTTTTCTCTTTGCTATCCTCTATCTATTCATCCCTCCATTATTCCAGTTGTTACAATATATTTCAGCTGTTCCCTTCTCATAACATGGCCAAAAAATGATGATTGTTTCTTCCTAATATTGGATAGTATCTCTCTTTTTTGCTTTGGCCTCTTTCAGAACATTTTCATTGCTCTTTTTAGCTGTCCATAGTATTCTCAACATTCTCATGTAAAACCAATTTCTGCAGCCTCCAGTGATTTTCTTGCCTATTGTCCTAGATTCACAGCCATAAAGACCGGCTCTACATAACATTTAAGAACTCTTTAAGGTAATTTTTACCTGCTACTGTATGCAGTATCACGAAGATAGAGACTTTCATTAATGGATGCTTATGCAGAATAAAAGGATGGAAGTGGCAGGACAAAATCACTAACATAGAATTATGGAAATGTACCAGTCAAATATCAGTGGACAAAGAGATACAGTGAAGATGATGGCGCTGTATAGGACACACACTATGGAAGCCAATTGAGAGTATTACACAACAGGCCCTGTTTTGGAATCCCCAGGGGAAAGACAGATAGAAGCAGAGATGAAGATGATGGGGAAGACGTGGAATGATCTTTAAAAAAATGGCAAAAAAACAGAATGACTTGGAAAATGTTTGTTGAAGACCTATGCTCCACTGGGAGCTAAAAAGGTAGAAGAAGACTGTATGCAGTAGATAGTACAGCATGCGGCTGCTCTACTGCCTTGCACTTATGCTCAGGAGAGCAAAAGGCTAAAGAAGGGTACCCTGAAGTAAAACAACCCCACTGCCTTGTGGGTGAGACTTTTTAGTCAAAGGCTATCGAAGCCAACCATAAACAAACCAACAGAATGAATGTTTTGGTCAAAAGATTGTCAGTGTCATGAAATATGGTCATTATTATTTGTTACCGCAGAGGCGAGTAGAACCTGAATTGGTCATATAGTTAAAAATAATTGTAAGTGAAAGAGAACTTTAAGATGACTATGCACAAATGCCAAGCTAATAACATTAAATTTGAAAAGTACATGATGAATTTGGTATACAAATATCGAGAGGGGAAAAAAAAGAAACTTAAATGCAAACATGGTAAAGTACAAGTATTTAATTCTTTCAGACCAGACAGCACAATACAAAAGCATGGTCATACACACGGATTCATCATTTAATATCTTCAATGAAACAATTTACAGGCACTTTCTTTAATTACTGGTAAACATATATAAACATATTAAAGTTTACAAAAACTATTCCTGAACTTTGTGATAAGAATGAAAAAAAAAAACCCTAAAAAACTCAGGATTCACAAACAATGTGGTAGGAAAAGCTTTTAATACTTTTTGGAACATATGCTATAACTGTTAATACAATAATATAATAGGCATTTTCACTAATGAGAACCCAATATATCAAGATTCATACATGTATGCCTGCTTTACCAATTACTGGACTTTCTGTCTGGATTATTAAACTTCCTAGTGTTAAAAGTAATTTTTATGCATAGTAATTTACTCTTGTTGTTTTCCAGCTTTCACACGCATACGTAAGGGTTGATAGTACATTTGATTTGAATAGCCTAAGTTTTGTGTTTGTGCTAATGAGTTTTGATTTCCACAACTTTTCAAGGCTTCTGAAAGACATTGCTGCTTTAGCCAGTCTGATTCTAATTTCTTTGCTCGTATCCCCTTCTCGATCAATGTGACTTCCAAGATAGATAAAGTGATCGATCTCTTCTACTGGTTTGTTTTCCATGTATATTTTGTCACTTGTTGGAATTAAACTTTTCATGACTTTAGTCTTTTCATGATTGACCTCAAGCCCAATTTTTGCAGCCTCCAGTGCAAAACAACAAGAGATATAGAAACAAAGTTGAACGCATTCGAAAATAAATGTCTAAGGAAAATACTTGGTATAGAATGGAACGAATTCAAAACAAACGAGGAAATTAGAGAAATCGCCAATCAACCACTAATATCTTCAGTAATAAAGAAAAGACGATGGTCATACGTTGGACATGTGATGAGAAGAGATAATAATCGAATAGCAAAGCAAGCCCTCATATGGGAAACAACAGGTAAAAGAAAAAGAGGAAGACCCAGGGAGACACTGAGAAGAACATTGATGAGAGAGGCAAGAGCAGCAGGAATCGGCTCCCTCAATGAGATAGAACTGCTTGCACAGAACAGAGACAGATGGCGAGATTTAATAAAATATCTTTAAAAGAAAACTGCTAGAACAAAAATTCATATAGGAGAAGGTGTATCTTGGTCTACGCCCTATGGGCCGGTTACGGCTCGAAAGGTCAATAGATAGAATTTACTCACTTCACTTTCTCACATTTATATAGAAATAAATGTGACATTCATTACAGCAGCACAAATTGGCAAGAGTAAATAAAGCTCTTTGGTGCAGGTTTCCTCCTACATGATGGCTTAATACTTCAAAAAGTGACAAATGAATAAGGGGGGGGGGGGGGGACACCTCACATTAATTTGGATGTGATAAACAGATATTTGAAATGTGGGTGTAATTATTGCTGACTGATTACCACATACAATGTGATAGTTTTGCATTAAGACAACTCTCATGGGATGGTATACACTGCAATATTTTAACACCAGTTATAACTCATTTACTCAACTCAATATGAAAAAACCTGAAGTTCAAGTGTGTATTCTCAACTACTAATGTTGCATGAACATTGCAAGAGTATAATTAACTAGCTTGGGAGACAAGTCCTATAATTTAAAATTGTGTCAACTGTAAAAGATATACTCATTCAAAATTAAAACTTGTAGTCAAATTACCATATTTCCCTCCCACTCCATTCACTTCTAAAATCTAAGTTGCAGTTTTGTTAATTGTAAATAAATTTGAACAAAAATGACTTTTTTTTTTCATTGATTAGTGAGTGCACTGGACAAATATGACTTTTTTTCGTAAATTAATGGACAATTATAAAGATGTGAAATGATTACACATTTTCTTAAATTCTGACACAGCACATTGGTGGCTCATGTGTTAGTAAACATGTACAGTGAACAAAACAACATTTAAAAAACACATAAGTGTTAATGTTTATGCAGTGTAACATGTTAATAAACAGTGTAACAAAAAATTATGTTTCGTGGTTCCTAATTATCATAATTCTCATAACATATTAATTTTTAGCATCATCTTTCTCTACTGTAAATGGTTCAGGCACATCAAGGACACCAGAATCTGCAATAACAACATCCGCCTTGGGCTTGTCTCTACTGTCTGTTTCTGTCTGCTCAATCTTTTTCACAACATCCTGGAATATGCGGCAAAAAACATGTCACGTCTACTATGGTGTAGAGACACATATTGGCACATACAGAAATATAAAAGGGACAGGGAAGACACCGAAAGAATCGGAAAGCAGCTGATACAAACCAAATGTATGTTGAAATCATGTGCTCCAAGAGAGCTTAAAGTTTTATTACGATGACACACCAATACTTATGAGTACTTTTTATTTTACACACTAGTAACTTTTTTGTTTGTTCACCGGCTTTCATCCCTGGCTAAGTCCCTAGAGACTAGCAATTGAAATATGTGTGTTAACACATTTTTCCCTAGCTGCCGTGTGCACAGGGGGTCCCTCGCCACACAGGCAGATAACTCCGTCTTCGGAGGTACTCATGTTTTTTCTGTCAATGAGTAATTGACAATTCAAGCTGGGTCTCACTGCTGAGATCATTGGTTGCCACAGAGAGAAATCATAAATAAAAATCCCAACTGGTGGAGCTGGGATTTGAGCCCACAAGCTCTCTGTCTCGAGACCGGCGTCTTGCCTCAAGACCAACCAGTCCCCACTTGATGAACACTTCAAGAACAGGATAGATCTGGTACTTGAAGTTAGAAAAAATCCAAAGGCATTAAATTCTATTTCAAGAAAGACTGAAATGCAACTTACTATTCCTTTGATGACTACTCCAAACACCACATGACGGCCATCTAACCATGAAGTTTTCTTGGTGGTAATAAAGAACTGAGATCCATTTGTGTCCTTTCCAGCATTGGCCATAGACAGCCAGCCTGCACCATAGTGCTTAAGCTTGAAGTTCTCATCTGCAAACCTTTCTCCATAAATACTTCTACCTGAAGAGTGAAAATCACATACAATAATAATAGTATATATATATATATATTATGTCTGGAGTGCAATGATAACCCAAAATAATGTGTACATACACACACACACACATCTCTCGTCATTATCATCAGGTGCATGTCCTTTGCAGAATGTTACATTCACCATAGCCCATCTGAAAGAATCTCTGTCTCTAGCCAGATCTTACCCTTCTGCTGACATGTTCAAGGTCTTCTTGATGTCTTGAAACCACCTTCTTCTTGGTCTGCCCCTGATTTGTTGCTCAGGAATCATGTCTTCCATTACTGATCTTTCCAGTCCCCTTTGCCTTTTGATGTGGCCATAGTATTTTAAAATGTCGTGATCGAAAGTTGTGGAGAGACATGATCACCTATGCCAGCAGGCCCGGTATTTGATGATGATAGTATTTTAAATTCCTCTGTAGAATGGTGAATATAAGACCATTAAAAAATTTTTTTAAAAATCTTTTAATATGTCTTCATTTCTCATTTCATTATCCATGGTGTCTTAAGGATTTCTCTGTAGCATTTTGTTTCAAATGAATAAATTTTCTTTCTTACTGTTTGCAAGACTGCCCATGATTCACAACTATATGTTGCTATCGGGAAAATACATGTCCTTAATAATTTTAATTTTACTGCCTTGTTGATATTGTGCCACATGCTCTTTATGGCATTTAATTTTTGTCACTTTTGCTAATCTTTTAATCTCTGTTGATGATTTTGGGTTGGCTTTTTGTTTTGTCAATAGACATCTTTCTGTATGTTTAGATAGAGGTTTTGCTCTTCACTGTGTTTTTTTAACACAATCAATTCACACTTTCAATCATTCTGCACTGTTTGAGAGAACTGTGTCATCGGCGTATCGTAGTTCTGGAATTGTGTTGCTATTTATTGTGGTTGAACAAATCTGTCATCATTTCTGATATTTCTCATGATGTTCTCAGCTTAGATGTTAAACAGGTACGGAGAGAGGATGCATGCATCCTTGCCTCACCCCCTTTTGTACTTCAAACAAATTTTATGTTTCACCCACTGTTCTGATAGCTCCTGCTGTTCATGATATAGTGATTCAATAAGTTGTATGAGGTGTGTTGGAAAAACCAATCTCTCAAGATATTCCACTTTCTGATGTTGTACACAATCAAAGGCCCTACTGTAATCTATGAAGCATGTATACAGTTCTACGTTGCTGTAATCTATGAAGCATGTATACAGTTCTACGTTGCTGTAATCTATGAAGCATGTATACAGTTCTATGTTGCTGTAATCTATGAAGCATGTATACAGTTCTATGTTGCTGTAATCTATGAAGCATGTATACAGTTCTATGTTGCGTTCCTTACAGTTCTCGAGAATGTTTCTCATGTTAAAGATATGGTCCCAGGTACCTCTACTATACCTGTTACCTGCTTGAACTAGATGAAGTTCTTGTTCTAACTTTCCTGCTATCCTATTCATGATGAACCGCAAGAGTATTTTGTTGGTATGGCTTATTAGGGCAATAATACTGTAGTTGGAACACAGCTTCAGATATATATATAAAGTAATTAAAGTAATAGAGTGATAAAGTATTAGAGCTACTGTTGCAGTTTTGAGCCACCCATAATTAAGATGCTAAATTTAAGGTTTTCATAACTTTTCTTTTAAATAGGGTTGCTGCTCAGTAAATATGTTTTTACTACTTATGTCATAAGATATGCGACATTCAGGATCCATTTTTGAATATCAAATTGCATGACAACCATGTTAACTATAAAAAGGACCAGAAATAGGGGAAGGGGCTGGTTCCAAAAATTAAGGAAAATGCATCATTATGTAGTCATAATTTGTAGTGATCACACCGCTGGTACAGAGTTGAGGAACTAGTTGACAGTTGCACTGATAAAATCATTTTGGCAACAAACTCAGAAAGCTGCGCAAATATAATTTTAAAATAAAAACTTTCTGCACCACACTTGTTTATTTTAGTCTCAAGGTAGCATTTCAGCTCTAATTGTAGGAATTATGCAGCATTTGTGAGTAAAGATACCCTGGACTTACTACACTCCTCTCATTCTTAATTTTCATATTTTGGTATCGGTTTACATAGTAATACCACATAAAAATTGACCTGCATAATTTATGTTTGTATTCACAACATTTCGATAGATTAATGCTTATGTTGTTTACTTATGCCAGATTTATTTCTTTTGTGAAGTCCCGGGGGATTTAATTTTGCATGAATATCACTTTTTTCTTTGTTTTTACACTGGCAGCTTAGGTTCCCTTTCGCCATACAGGCAGGCATTCCCCAACTTCAGTGGTACTCTTTTTGGCAAATTTTTTTTATCATCAAAGGTAAGATAGTGGGTAGATTTTCCAATTATATTTGCCTTGATGAAGGTCATTCTTGGCCTACTCTTTTCAATTTCCAAAAGTTCTCTAACGTGCACAGAATGCACACAAGACCTGGTTTTCCAACGTTTTCTAAGAGGACCAGCCGTCATTTCTCACTACTCAGAGACCAGGTGAGGGTAAAGGCAAAAGAAACCACAAATTTGAAGAGAAAAATTCCCATCGAACATGGTGAAATTCAAACCAGGAAAACCAAGCACAGAAGAAATAATGAAAGCCATCAAACTATTTAAAAATGGTAAAGCCACAGGACAAGATGAAACTCCTTCGGAAGCCATCAAAGCAGATATTAACACCTCTACCAAGATGCTACATAATCTATTAGATAAAATTTGGGAGATGGAAGAAATACCTAAAGACTGGAAAGAAAGTTATATGATCAAACTACCAAAGAAAGGAAGTTTACAGGAGTGCACAAATTATAGGGGAATTATGCTACTATCAGTGCCAGGAAAAATATTAAGCAGAATCATTCTGGAGAGACTAAAAGAGGCCATAGAGAAACATTTGAGAGATGAAAAAGCAGGTTTTAGGAAGAACAGATCATGTGCTGATCAAATAACTGCTCTATGTATAATAGTTGAACAAAGTTTAGAACTAAAATCCCCACTTTATATTGGATTCATAGATTACGAAAAGGCATTTGATAGTTTAGACAGAAGAATGCTTTGGAAGTTGCTGAGTCATTACGGAATCCCCATAAAGTTTATTAACCTGATAAAAACAATGTATGAAGGAACAAAATGTAGTGTGGTGCATGAAGGACAGAATACAGAAGCAATTGAAATAAGAACAGGAGTAAGGCAAGGATGCCTTCTGCCTCCATTTCTCTTTCTACTGGCCATAGATTGGATTATGAAAGTAACTCAAAACAACAGAAATGGGATCCAGTGGTCACTGACCAAACAACTTGATGATTTAGACTTTGCTGATGACATAGCTCTCATATCACACAGCCATCAACAGATGCAGGATAAAATGATTATATTAGATGAGAGATCACAACAGCTAGGACTAAACATTAATAGAGATAAGACCAACATTATGAGAATTAATGCAGTTGGCAATAACCAAATAAAACTAGGAGAAATACGTCTACTAGACGTACAATCTTACATATATCTGGGCAGTAATATAGATAAAGAGGGAGGAACAGAAAATGATACCAAAATAAGGATATCAAAAGCAAGAGGAGCTTTCATTGCACTGGGAAACATATGGAAATCCAAAGAAATTAGGTTAAATACAAAAATAAAAATTTTCAACTCAAATGTTAAGTCGGTCCTATTATATGGCTGTGAAACATGGAGAATAACAAAATTGACAATCACGAAGGTACAGACTTTCATTAATGGATGCTTACGCAGAATAAAGGGATGGAAATGGCAGGACAAAGTCACTAACGTGGAATTATGGAAATGTACCGGTCAAATACCAGTGGATAAGGAGATACAGCGAAGACGATGGCGATGGATAGGACACACACTACGGAAGCCAACTGAGAGTATTACACAACAGGCCCTTTTTTGGAATCCCAAGGGGAAAAGACAAAGAGGAAGACCAAGGAATTCTTGGAGAAGACAGATCGAAGCAGAGACGAAGATGATGGGGAAGACATGGAATGATCTTAAAAGAATTGCAAAAAACAGAACGACTTGGAAAGTGTTTGTTGAAGACCTATGCTCCACTGGGAGCTAAAAGGTAGAAGAAGATGGTGAAATTCAAACCAGGACCTTCTTGTCCAGAGGTCGATGTCTTACCATACAAGGTGCCGCCCCCCCCCCATATCAATGCTTGTGAAAACAAACATTTATAAGACGACTGACGACTTGTATATTTTCTGGTATTAATCCTAAAATTGTTGTTGTTGACCTTTCGAGCCGTAGCCAGCCCATAGGGTGTAGACCAAGATACACCTTCTCCTACCTGAATTTTTGTTCTAGCAGTTTTCAACTCTTTTAAAGATATTTTATCAAATCTCGCCATATGTCTCTGTTCTGTGCAAGCAGCTCTATCTCATTGAGGGAGCCGAATCCTGCTGCTCTTGCCTCTCTCATCAATGTTGTTCTCTGTGTCTCCCTGGGTCTTTTTCTTTTTCTCTTACCTGTTGTTTCCCACATGAGGGCTTGCTTTGCTATTCGGTTATTATCTCTTCTCATCACATGTCCAACATATGACCATCGTCTTTTCTTTATTACTGAAGATATTAGTGGTTGATTGGCGATTTCTCTAATTTCCTCATTTGTTTTGAATTTGTTCCACGCTATACCAAGTATTTTCCTTAGACATTTATTTTCGAATGCGTTCAACTTTGTTTCTATATCTCTTGTTGTTTTCCAGCTTTCACATGCATACGTTAGGGTTGATAGTACATTTGATTTGAATAGCCTAAGTTTTGTGTTTGTGCTGATGAGTTTTGATTTCCACAACTTTTCAAGGCTTCTGAAAGACATTGCTACTATTCTGATTCTAATTTCTTTGCTTGTATCCCCTTCTCGATCAATGTAACTTCCAAGATAGATAAAGTAATCGATCTCTTCTACTGGTTTGTTTTCCATGTATATTTTGTCATCTGTTGGAATTAAACTTTTCATGACTTTAGTCTTTTCATGATTGATCTCAAGCCCAATTTTGCTGGCTATTGATGATAGTTCATTTGTGTTTTCCTGCATCGTTTTTATCTGGCTGCTGATGAGAACTATGTCATCAGCAAAGTCGAGGTCCTCCAAATGGTCTCCTTGTATCCATTCGATGCCTTTATTACAAGTGCAGCATTTCTTCATTATGAAGTCCATAACAATTCCAAATAACAAGGGTGATAAAATACATCCTTGTTTAACCCCAGTTTCTATTGGGAAACATTCGCTCAGTCCTTCCTCTGTTCGAACTGCATATGTGTAACCATCATACATGTCTTTGATAATATTTATGATTTTTTATGGTAAGCCATATTGCTTCAGAATTTTCCACAAAGAATCTCTATGAATACTATCAAATGCTTTTTTGAAGTCGATGAAGTTAAGTATAAAAGGTTTTTGCTTTTCAATGTGTTCCTCCAATATAAGTCGGAGAGTGAAAATGTGGTCAAGGCAGCTTCTCCCTTTTCTAAACACAGCCTGTTCTTCACGCATTACTGTATCTATTGAATCCTTTATTCTATTTAGCATGATTTTGCAGAATAACTTTGAGGCAACTGACAAAAGTGTCACGCCTCTCCAGTTGTTACAATCTCTAAGATTGCCCTTTTTGGAATCTTAACAATGATTCCTTTTTTCCATATATGAGGTGTCTTCTCTGTTTTCTAAATGATGTTGAACATTTTTTGGAGATGTATTAGATTATGGCTATCAATTGCCTTGAGGATCACAGCTGTTAACTTATCCTCTCCAGCAGCCTTGTTATTGGCCATAAGCTTTAAGGTGGTTTCTATTTCGCTCAAGGTGAAGTCATCTAAATTTACATCTAATTCTGCTGCTGGTGTTTCAGCTTCAAAATCTATTGAACTGTGGGGTAGTGGACGGTTAAGAATTTCTTTGAAGTGTTCCGCCCAACAGGCTTTTATGTCTGCGCTTGTTGTTAGAATTAATCCAGATTTGTCTAAAATTGGTGTTCCACTGGATGTATAGGTGCTTGTCAGCATCTTTTGTACAGTATAAAGAGTTCTGCTGTCTCCTGTAATTGCAGCTGTCTCTGCCAAATTGTCTATATAAGCTCTTGTATCTCTTCTTGCTGAACTTTTCACTTTGTTGTCTAATTCTTTGTATGTTGCTTTTGCCAGGACCTTTCCAAGATCTGTCTTTACATTAGTCATGGCTCTCTTCGCTTCTCTTCTTTCTTTGATGTATTTCCATGTGGTGTCTGAGATCCAAGCTCGTTTTTCCATTTTCTTCAGTCCAGCACTTGCTTCTGCTGCTGTCATTAGTATTTTGCTCTGTGAGTCCCACATTTCATTGATATCTAAGTCTAATCCTAAAATACAACACCATAAAAATTATGACGGCAAAATATATATAATTCAACAGTTTGCAGCCGGCAAAAATTCTCCGCATCTTTCCTATACCTTCCTGATTATTACCTCCTGTGACCCCTGAGTGTTGGATTTGTTTTCTTTGATGATGGATCCAACAGCAATGTGAAATCTGTAATAACATGGCGTTTTATATATAAAACTTTGCCAATTTCCAAGAAATTATTTATTTTTTTTTCATGTGATGGAAGATCTCCCTGGCTGTCAACAGAACATCAAACAAACCTTTGCAACATGGGATAGGCAGCGAACGGCACTAAGAGGAAAGTGAACATGCAGGCTGAAATGATAGACATGGATGTTGTGTCAATAAACAAAGTAACACCTCCAGTAGCCATGGTGCCCATGTGGTCAAATTTCTGGCCCTAAATTGAACCTAAACCAGGAAATGATTACCGCCTCAGATTTCCATGTCTATTCTTGGGTAATCACACAGCTGTGTAGCAACTGTTCAAAGAAAATCTAATTTTCCAAACTTAAAAGGTAACTATTGGTGTTCGTAACTTTTACAAAAATGTGTAGTAAAAATGTGACTAATGGGTGGGTGTCATTATCTACGGTTAAACATTAAATTTTTTTCATTTGACATGAAAATGTTTCTAACGTGAGCTGGTGGAGGAGTAATTCAGGAGATACTGGTTACAGAGTTGTTAAAGAAAACACTTGCATCAGACTTAAGAATAAATTTAAATAAATTGGAAATGTGGAATATTAATTTAAAAAATATTAGGCAATATTCCTATGCATAACAGAACATTAACCATAGAACACACACACAAATTACTGAAATAATACATATTGACCACAGATGCAGAGAATAAGAACATAAAATAATTTGTACAATTGGCTAGAATGGCGATTTGAAAAAAGTTTTGCCTCCAAGATGATAATTTTAAATGATATGCAAAATACACACAAGCTGTACATTTTATGAAAGCTTGGAATGTCCTTTACATGAGGGAGGCATTGTTTTTTTTAACTTAGATATCCACTGGTCGACAAATAACTCCAATGTTGAACAATGGACAAGAAGTTGCTAATAGAGAGGAAGAAATCTTATGTCTTCTCCCAGCACCAGGTATGCACAGCTGCTTGCATCTCCTCAACAAAAGTATATAAGTGTCCGATGCGCTTCAGGAAAAGGAAGAAGTCGCAAGGTGCCATATAAGGCCAGTGAGCATTGTCGTGCCAAAGAATTAGTGTTTGTGGAAACTCCACACTCGATTACTGTTTGTCCATCTGGGTAAACATGCAGTTCTTGCGCACCAATCAAAACAATTATAAGTAGGATGAAGATCTCTTGCTTTCCCTATACTTCTAATTTTTGTCTACCCCTTTCTATCATTCCCTCTACCCTACAACAAACGATGACAACAACATAGAAGAAAATAAGTCAGAACCAATACTGGGTGAAATATAAGGGGCTGAATAAAGCTCTTACAACAAGGACAAATCAAATAATAACATAGAGGTAGAAAACTCCAACATCAATGAGCTACTCTTCGCAGATGACCAGTGCCTAATATATGAGGATGAAAACCTGCTACAACAGCATTTAACATCTCTAGATAAAAGCTGCACAAACTACAGTATGAAAATTAACACAGCAAAAACAGAGGCTATAAGAATAAGCAAATTAAGACACCCATTAAACATCAAGATCAAAGACAAAGAAATAAAACAAGTAGAGGAATTCAAGTATTTAGGCACAATGTCCACAGAAGATGGAAAACTAGACAGAGAAATTGACATGAGAATACAAAAAGCAAATGCTGTCACATACCAGCTTTCACCATTGCTAAGACATCCAAATATTTCTATGCCAGCTAAACAACAAATGATAAATAGCATTTTCATACCAACTTTGTGCTATGAAAGTCAAACATGGACCCTTTCTAAATCACATTTAAGAAAGATCAATACATGTGAGATGCGATGCTTGAGAAAAGTAACAAACAACACAAGAAGAGATAGAATACCAAATGAAACCATAAGAAAAATGGTAGGAACAAAACCCTGCCAAGAATATATAGAACAACAACAACTTAAATGGTTTGGCCACCTGGTCAGAATGAATCCTCACCAATCACCATCAAGGGCGTTCTTCTCGAGAATGCATGGAAAAAGACCAAGAGGAAGGAAGACCCAGAAGAAGATGGATAGATGCAGTGACAGAGACATGTAACAACAAAGGAAAATCACTAATTCAGACAATTCGAGCAGCACAAGAACGACAAATGATATAAACCACGACACCTTTTAGGTATCAGTGAAAGAGAAAAGAAAAAGAAGAATGAAGCTCTTGAATGTGATGACACAACAGCAGAGCTCATTAAACTAAGAGAACAGAGCATCAAAATATCCTGTACAGAAGGATATAGATGAAATGTTGGAAAACTATTCTATTTATTCTAATACCAAAGAATGTCACGCTTATTAATTTAATAAATTTGAAAACTATTCTGTAATTTAAATCTGTAAAAATATGTGAATGAAAATTATGTAAGCATCAAAACGAAATTAAATCTGTACAAATTCTGTGAGTATCAAAATATACAGTGCATCGCATAAAAAGATATCATGTGCAGCAGGATATAGCTGAAATTTTTGAAAACAATTCTATTTATTCCAATACCAAAAAGTACAACGCTTATCAATTTCAGAAATTTGAAAACTATTCTGTGATTTCAGTTTTATTATGAAAGGAGTGATAAGGTATTAGAGAAATTGTTGCAGTTCTGAGCCACCCATGATTAAGCTGCTAAATTTAAGGTTTTAATTCTTCTAGTATACTCATCATAAAATGTCACCTTTCACACCATAAATTTATACATCAAGCATATAATAAATTAGGGTATTCACTATAAGGGCGGCAAAAAAAAAAAAAAAAATAGTGCTAATAAAATATTTAAAAAACAAAACAATTATGAATAAAACCATTACTTTACAGATTTGACTCACTAAGGAAGTAAGGGTTAAATCCAGGGCCGAAGATAGATGGGAATATGGTGTTAGCGCCTATATTTTTCAATGACCAACAGCACATTCAATGGGCGATATGGATGTGTCACACTGGGCTGTCACTACTATTTGTGGATAGAATTTCTGGTCAACTACATCATTTCTATACTATGCAGTTAGTCACTGATAAATAATTTTTTTTCGTTCCCGGCTGACAGACAAGTCATTCGAG
Source organism: Megaustenia siamemsis (assembly GCA_032433765.1). Classification (NCBI taxonomy): domain Eukaryota; kingdom Metazoa; phylum Mollusca; class Gastropoda; order Stylommatophora; family Ariophantidae; genus Megaustenia; species Megaustenia siamemsis. Next base: position 106,594,015 of record JAVIAB010000051.1, read on the forward strand.
CTAAGTGTTACTATTTTATATATATATATATATATTCTCCTATTCTGTCTATTTACTCATCCTACCTCCCCTCATGTAGCTTTCTTCTTCTTTTTTAATTTTTCTACATCCTACTTCCCTCTTGTCTGTCCACCTCTTCTTTCTTATGATCATGTAGTTATAGATAATTGTGTTTCATCGTTTGTTTTCGTTGTCCTTGTACTCTGAAGAAGGCCTCAGGCCGAAACGTCAGTATTGTGTTGTGTTCCTCCCTTGTAAAGCTGTCTTCATACCTTGGAGTGTTTAACACTCCCCACCACTGGTTCTTCACTGATAAAGAAAGGCACTGACACCGTATGTTTTAAGGCATGAAGGTAATCTGTTATTTATTTTGTTTGTTTGTTTAACATTTACACATAGACAGAAGCTGGGTGAACTTCACAGCTTGATCGATTTGAAAACAATTTGCTGCTTCTGGGAAATGAACCTAGACCCTTCTAGTCGCTTTGCAACAGTGGCTTAACCCTAGATTACGATATCATAGTAAAAAGTACTGCATCAAAACACAAATTCTTCAAAATTTGATAATTTGCAGTGTTCAAACATTACTCCCCACCATATACCTTCCTAATTACTACTTTCTGTGGCTCCTGAGTGTTGAACAGTTTTATGTCAAAAGTTCAAAGAAAGTACTATTTTTAGTGCTCCTAATGTTACAATTAAGTGGTAGTATTTTGTAATACAGAATGTAATTAAGATCGCCAGAGGTAGGTATCATAATTAAGGGTTAAAAAAAATTACAGTACTGTGTTATCATTTTAAAACAATATCATAGATCATAATGTACTGTGCTATGCAAATAAGACTCACCTCCAGTACCATCTCCTCGGGTAAAATCACCACCCTGAATCATAAAGTCCTTTATTACTCTATGGAATTTGCTGCCTTTGTAAGTCAGTGAGCTATCTTTCTCCTTGGCAAGAAAACAATTCATAAAAAATGTTAATGCATGCATGTACACAAATCAAATGTACATCAGAGAGATTATGTTACCTAATCCACTTACTTTTTCAGTTATCTATCTGGACTCATATGTTTTTTGTTTATCAGATTAGTTCATACATAATCCGTATTCTATTTGTGTCAGTTTCAGTGCCACACAATCTTTCCCATCTATTTCATATAAATGCATGTCCGTATTCTTGTGCTGCTTCTTATTCTAATTCATTTGTTTACTTTCTATTAAATTTGTCCATATTTTTGTATCTTAAAACATTATGCCATATATAGTTGGAACAGCAGAAGAACTATGTGAGGCAAATCTCCAACAGTTATCACGCAGAAATAACAGACATAGAAACAGCAGTATACTTCAGAATATAGTTTCTGACACAATACCATCAAAAAAAAGAAACAGTCATATTTACTGATTCCAAATCAGCTCAGCAAACTTTATGTAGTAACATAAGCAAATCAGAACTCACAAAGCTCACCATAGACATAGATAACCTCATTAATACAAACAACATAAGACCAGTGATGCAATAGATCCCAGACACTCCAATACACCAGGAAATTAAAGGCTGATAAATTAGCTAAGAGAGGATCCAGACAGACACAATTTAACACCACCATCTCTTTAAACACAGCTAAAAAAATCATAAACTCCAACAGTAGAGAAGATTGGATGGGCCATGGGAAAATTCAAATACACGACAAGGCCAAACCCATATGACAACATTAACAGTTTAAAAAGAAGAGACCAAACCACCATCTTCAGACAGAACTGGTCATCTATCTATTGTCCTTTCGAGCCGAAGACGGCACATAGGGCAGAACCACAATCTCAAAAACAGAAACCTTGCGTGCCAAAGTGGCACATATTGCAGAGATCACTGCTCTAAAATATATGGCGCTGTTTCCATAACAATACTTTTTACAATGACAGCTTGTCAAGCCATCGATCAACCTCCTTAGTCGCCTCTTACGACACACCTGGAAGGTCACAATGTCAGTATTCTTTACTTCCCTCATAATGAAGCCCCGGTAACACACAGGATGAATTGGTCATGCATCACTGAAAAATTACATCAATAGAATACAACGAAACTGAACTCCAACATATACACTTTTTGAACACTCGCATCAAACAGTAGAACACCACTTGTTTGACTGTCCAAAGCTCATCAATATCAGATTAACTCTTCTTCCTCAATAACCTGATAAATGCAATTCCTTGTATGGAACTACAAGGGAACTCAGAAATACCTGCAGATATCATTATATGACAATGGTCTGAAGTGTATCAGCTCACAGGCAGCTGGATCTATAACAACAGAACCAAAAATTCACATTATGACACTTCAGGATTCCAATGGTTAACTGAACTTAGATATAAAAACCATGCCTTTAACAGATTACAAATTTTCCAATGGGAACATGGAAGTCATATAAACTGAAAGAAATATTACCATAACATATGAGGTAAACATATCTGAAGCATTTCAACCACAATTTACAATGCAAAATTTGAAGATGATAGGTAGGAGATATTAGATTTACATCCTTCTCAAACATTAAGCATTGTAATACAAATTTCAAAATTTATTTTTTATTTTAAATATATTAGCTAGATAGCCCTGGATGTCTGAAAAACAATGATACCTGATTCATGTCTGTACATCTATTATTTTTTTAAAATTCAATTTCAAATATTCAGCAGTTTTCTATTTTTATTTACATAATGACTAAAATAGAGTATTGATAGTATTTAGACTCGGACAATAAATTTGTTGTTGTTGTGATGTCGTATTATTAGTAATCTATCTATCTATCTATTGTCCTTTCGAGCCGAAGACGGCACATAGGGCAGAACTACAATATCAAAAACAGAAACCCCTGCGTGCCGAAGTGGCACATATTGCAGAGATCACTGCTTCTAAAATCTATGGTATTAGTAATATTTTAATTATTAGTAATAGTCATGCTAAAAAACCAAGATGATCTGCCTTAGGTTTAACTAGTGGATGCCTCTCTTCCAGAACTATCAGTGCCTCAGAGAAATCGAGTGGTAGTGATTCTGATAACAAAACTGGTATTTCAGGGCATATTACACAAAATAAGTGCAGTTGTGTAAATAGAAATAATAAACTTGACTTGTAAATAATATTGTGACGTAACATAAATGTCATATTTTTCATTCTGGGATCATTTACAAAAATGTGCATAATTTCATTATTTGTGGATATAAATTAATCAAATAAACTATTTTGGAGCAATTTAGATTGTGTTATGTAATATTTCAAGACAAATGGATAGCAACACTTCTAACCATGGAAAAAGGTAAGTAAAAGTAAAGTACCCCCGTCACGCCAAGTGGCGTATAGGGAAATATGGTGTTAGTGACCCTATATTTTACAGATACATGTATCTAAATTATTGTGTGAAGTAGTCAAAGAAAAAAGGTATGTGGTGAAATTTTTTGAAACAGGAAAATTAATCTAGTCCAAACCTAAAAATAACATGTTTCCTGTTCTGGTCCTGAAAGAGTTAACAAAGACTTAAAAAACAATAATGGACACTAAGCATCACTTTTAAACTGCACATATTTTTGCAGAAATGGGACATTGAAGCTAAATATCCACTTTATTTTAGTGGAGCTCATGCTGATGTTGTAAAAACAAAGAAGAAAATGCTTTAATTGAGCAGAAAAATGCAATGAAGAACAATGTAATCTGATTTTCAACAGATTTCATAAAAGACAGCTACAAAATTAAAACTAGTGGAAAAACTCTTATGAGAGCATGAAAAGATGGATAATAAAACTAGTAACCAAAAGGTTATGTAAACAAAACAGGTAATTAAAATGCAAGATTAAAATCAAAGTGGAATAGACTGAACCCTGAGATTACAAAGCTTTTTTTTTTTTAAAAACCAGTTCGATACAGAATACTAGTACTTGAGCATTAATGTACTAAAATACATTATGTAAAAAAAAAAACATTTTGTTCACCTCTGATAGAAACAATTTGTTGCTGTCTACCACGGACTTAGAACACATTAGGCCCGCTTTTCAGCCAGCGAAACGGTAATTTTTGCTGCACGGCCACGCGCTCCTCATAAATTATATGATAAATAAAAATGTGATATGGACTATTTTACCTTATTAATGCCAGTTGCCAATGCCACAAAATTAGCTACTGTCTTTGGAACTGTTTTACCAAACAAGCCAATTTCCACTCTTCCTGCAGGTTTTCCACCAATCTCAATGTCAAAATATACCTGAAAAATAAATATGCAGTACATTATGAAACAGTTTTTTAAACAAAATGTTAAAAGTTCATTCTGGTAAGCACATTTTAAAAATAATTTCATTTTTCACTATTATTATTCTTAACGAATTCATAATTGTAAAATTTTTTTGTAACTTTCATCTTCATCTCGCCTTAAAATATAAGGATAAATCATGTTACCCTGATAAATATATTCCACGGCATCTTTTATTTGTGTTTTACTATTATGAATATTTTTTTTTTTTTGGTAGGTTTTTGCTGACAATTCTGCCAGGGCAGTGGCCAAATTTATGGCCTACTCTGTAAGTTCTTTCCTGACAAGGGATCTTTAACGTGCGAGTCACAGCTTTTTGTTTTCTTCTAAAAGTGATATTTTAGCTCTAATCTGGGAAATTATGCATCGTTTTTGAGTGAATGATGTCTGGAGCCAGTACATTCACATCATTCTTAACATGGAATATTTTATGGAAGTGGCTTCAATTTATGACACCACACACATAAAACAGAATATTTTAGCTTAAAGTGGAAATGTATCATTTATATTTTAGTACAATAATGTTCTAACTAAAAGATCATAGATTGCAAAACTGAGAATTCCGTGGTGCAATTTTGATTTCTAACCACAAAAGATTTTTCAACTATAAGACACAGCTTCCCAACACTTTTGACTGAACAGTCAGAAGAAGCATGTGTATTTTATCTTCCTGGAAAGGCAGAAATAATCAACTAAACTGTTGGGTGGAAAGGCAGAAATAATAAAATCAACTAAACTGTTGGGTGGAAAGGCAGAAATAATAAAATCAACTAAACTGTTGGGTGGAAAGGCAGAAATAATAAAATCAACTAAACTGTTGGGTGGAAAGGCAGAAATAATAAAATCAACTAAACTGTTGGGTGGAAAGGCAGAAATAATAAAATCAACTAAACTGTTGGGTGGAAAGGCAGAAATAATAAAATCAACTAAACTGTTGAGTGTAAACAAGATGTCCTGTTTATTGCCATTGTTCAAGAGAACTTGACATCTGATCTCACTATCTAGAGATCAGAAGAAGGTAATGCCACAAAGAAACCTTGGATTAATTTTTTTTTTAGTTTTGAAGGGAAAAAAGAAAAAAAAAACCACTGCCTGTTGTGGGATTTGAACCTGAGTCCTTCCTGTCCAGAGGTTGAAGTTGTACCACTAGACTACCCAATCCCCCAAATTTTGGATGTGAATATGAAGTTTCGCAAATTTGTAAACCGATATTAGCCGTTAATACAGCCATATAGTCAATTTAGTAAATGTATCATCATCGAGAGCCATCTCCGCAATGAAGGTTGGTTACCATCCAGCGCCATTCTGCTCTGTCTTTTGCTTTGATGGTGCAGATTGTCATAGGCTGATATGTATATCTTTTGGAGTTATTCGTCCATGTTTGTCTTAGTCTGCCTCTTTTACCTTGTATATTCCCCTGCAAGATTTCTTTTAATAAGCTGTTGTGTCTTTTAACATGGCCCAAAAACCGCATTTGTCTTGTTTGAATTGTGTTTAGTAGTTCTCTTTTCTGTTGTTTTAAGACTTCATCGCTTGTTTTCTTTTTTTTCCATCCAATTCTACCTATAATTTCAAAGGCTTCAATTCTCTGTTCTATTTTCTTGTCTAGTGTCCATGTTTCTGCACATGGTTGTTAAGAAGATATAACATTTTGCTATTAGTATATTTTTCATGGCATTACAATTACTTTTTGCCATTCCTATTCTTTTGTTTCTTTCAGTTTTACATTTTCCATCAATGGTTATAGTATGGCCAAGGTAATTGTAGTTCTGAACTGTTTCCAGGTCTATTCCTTCAATTTAGATATCCATTTGCTGGTTTTGAGTATTTTCTGTGTTTATCATAGTTTTAGTCTTTTTGATATTCATATCTAGTCCATATTTTTTGCTTGTCATGTTTATTTCATTAAGTAATTGTTGTAGATCTTTAGGATTTTCTGCTAGTAGTACAGTATCATCAGCATATCTTAGGTTATTGATTATCTTTCCATTAATTTGTAGGCCTGGCCTAAATAAACCATAGTAAATGTATACACAATATAAGTGAATACGCCAAAGGTGAAATCATCATCATCATGTGCCATACCGGTTGGCGTCTGCGATCATGTCCTTCCACAATCTTCTATCTACAGTGCATCGCATCAGTTCTGTTGTTGACTGTTTTCCATGCCACGACACCAAGCTATCCAGTATTATCTCTCTTTGTCATCCACGATCTCTCTTTCCTTTTATTTTGCCAGTTGTAACCAAGTATTCCAACATTCCTCTTCTCATGATGTGCCCGAAAAAGGTTGATTGTTTCTTTCTGATGTTTTTTAGGAGTTCCCTTTTTGTGTTGGCCTCTTTGAGAATTTCTTAATCGTTATCTCCCATAGAAAATTATAATGCATAATATTATAATTATGTATGTGTACTAGTTTATATAATTAGTACTTAATCTTTAAAAATTAAATTAAAATAGAAAAGTAATAGTACTTAAACTCTTAGTTTGGTTAAACTATATAGTAGTGTATTCAACAGTATATTGAGTATGGTATAGTCCACAGTATAGTGTAGTGTAACTATGAATATCTGGGATTTGTAGTAACTAACAATGGAGTTGAACATTTCTGGATAGGCGGCAGAGCACATATTGGTGTAAACTCGCGTGCTAAGACGCCGGTTCAAGTCTCGTACTTTACCTTACCTTTACCTCTACCTAACAATGGAGCATGCCAGAAAGAGATCAAAAGAAGATTAGCAAGAACAAAAAAAAAAATTAAGTGTCATGAAGAACATGAGGAAAATACCAGTTAAGGCAGTAAAATTAAAATTACTAGGACATGTATCTTCCCGATAGCAACATGTAGTTATGAATCAAAGACAATCTTGCAAACAGCATGGAAGAAAATTTATTCATTCAAAACAAAATCCTACAGAAAAAATCCTTAAAATACATTGGATAATGAAAAAGAGCAATGAAGACATATTAAAAGATTTAAACATTAAAAATAACAGGCTTATAAATACCATTGTACAGAGAAAATTAAAATATTACGGCCATGTCAAAAGGCACAGCAGACTGGAAAAAACAATAATGGAAGGCATGGTTCCTGGGCAATGCATCAAGAAGAAGGCGGTTTCAAGATATCAAGGAGACCTTAAATGTGACAACAGAAGAATTGGGAGATCTGGCTAGAGATAAAGATTCTTTCAGATAGGCTGTGGTGAATGCAATGTTTTGCAAAAGATGTGAAACCTCATGATGATGATGAATTAGTGTGTGTAAAATAAACATAAAATCATGATATGAAGCAGCTAAACTAACAGAAAGACAAGACAAACTATTCCAATTAAACAAAAAAAATCCAAGCCAGAAAACACAACACTGACCTAAAAATGGTAGAAAGAGACAGTGGCCAGGATTTACAGAGAGATTGGTTATAAAATGAATAGACAAAAGGGCAGGTAGGATTTAATTGAGACAAAAGGAGCTAAACAAGTGAAAAATTAGAAAGGGGTCTCATGAGGATGGACGAAAAAGAGAAGATGGGTGGCAAAAGGAAAGAGGAGCAGGAGATAATAATGATAATGCTGGGAGGAATAGGGATTGGACACAGGAAAGAAAAGGAGAGGAGGCCTGTGATTAAAGAAAAGAGTTTAAACCTCTCGGTTGGAGAATGCCAAAATGGGCTATGAGTTGGTTCTCCAAAGCGAACTGATGGTAGGTATCAGAGGAACAATAGGTGAATGCCAGTAATCTGTAAGTCATCAGAGGTATTATGGCCTGGCGATCTGAAATTGGAGGAGTCAGGAGTGATAGACTCACGTTCAATGTTATACAAGTGTTTACAGACTCTATTCCTTAAGCTTCTGCCTGTTTAGTCAATATATATTTTGAGACATTGCTTGCAGATGATGGTGTATATCAAATTCCTTCCTGCATACCAAAAGGGTCATTCGGGAACAAGACCTTGCGAGTCTATAGTACGAAAGGGCACATACATGATCTGTTGCAGCGAGTCATACCCTAGTTAGTGTTATGGAAGCAGCTCCTAATTAGTGTTTACATGAAATTGAAATATACTAGACCTATATTATAATAATATTATACTTATAGAAGTATAGTACAAACATATATAATATATAGTTCAGAAATATGTTGAATTAGTTTCGATCCACGATGTGAAAGGCTGAAAATGCCACAAATTATTATTTAATATTACTTACACAACACTCAACTGTCTGTCTAGCCTAAGTGGCCTAAGTCAACAAAAATTTTTTTAAAAGGAAGGGTATGGTTATATGACAAAATTGTTTTGTAATTTATTTATTGTTCCTCACTGATGTAAAGCTGAGTGGAACAGTGAAACAGGGGAACCAGATCCCTTGTTTAAAATGTGTTATATTATCTATTTTTATCATCAGCTTTACAGCAATTTCGCATTTGTATGCCTTTGCCTCTACCGCCTGGTGACCTGGCTGGTCTAAGTAAGTCAGTCAGTTGTCTACTACTTTAAAATACTACTAGTTACTAACTAAGTAACTTACTAAGTCAAGTGTCTGTCTTTGTTTTGCTTTACATTTACACTGAAAGACCAACTCTACTCTAATCATTACTCATGTATTGCACTGCAGACTGCTCTTGATTCTTAAGTTAACGTATCAAATCATGCTACGCCAACGGTTACAAGTTACATATCAGATATAAATCATATCATCATATTTAATTTCTGCGTTCTTCATCATCATCATCACACTCCTCAGGCAATCATGTATTTATTTTGTATTCATAGTTTAATTTATTTCAAAGTCATAATTGGATATCTTAACAAAATGGAAAAATATTACAAAAATTGTAATGCGGTTTACTACATTTTAAAAATATTTTAACTTTAACTGTAGTGATGTAGTGTATATAAATAGGATAGTAGTTCAGTTCAAGTTACCACGTCCGTCACTTTGGGGCCCTTAGGTTGATCGGAGACTACCACAGTAGAAAGGCAGAATAGTAGAACGGCTCCAGCTAACAACATGGCGATGATTTGTAGTGAACAGGCCGAAATAAATTCTATATTACGTAGTTATACTTTAAGTGAACTATTTCAGCCGACTAAATTCTTCCTTGCAAGAACCAAAGTCGACCGGCTGGGGTACGACTACAAACAAACCAGCATTTAGTATCAGGTCAGGCTAAGAACCCCGGAACGACAACTTGGACAATTCCCATTGGCTGTAATTGGCGCCGGATCCGTGTCGGCGGAAGTTGGTACGTGTCAATTTTGGAACAACGGGTGGGGATATTAACACTGAACAAATGTTTTCAATGAATAATGGTGTCATATAGGCTCAATGTGTCAATATACTTTAAAAAAATTTTTAATGTTGAGCGAAAAGTAGATGAACAACGATGCAATTTACATCTGCGTGTCATCTTTAAAATGGTCTTATTAAACCATAAGAAAAATAGTAGGAACAAAACCCTGCCAAGAATATATAGAACAACAACAATTTAAATGGTTTGGCCATCTGGTCAGAATGAATCCTTACCAATCACCATCAAGGGCGTTCTTCTCGAGAATGCATGGAAAAAGACCAAGAGGAACACCCAGAAGAAGATGGATAGATGCAGTGACAGAGACATGTAACAACAAAGAAAATTCACTAATTCAGACAATTCGAGCAGCACAAGAACGACAAATGATATAAACCACGACACCTTTTAGGTATCAGTGAAAGAGAAAAGAAGAAGAATGGGTTTAATGTTGAACAAAGAAAAGATAGATAAATAACGGAGCCATGAAAGTTGGCCGTGCTACTACTGAGGCTGGGTGAAGAGATTGTGAATAATGGTGCCATTTAAGTAATACGTTTAAGAATAATGGGATTATTGTTGAACAAACAAACAAATATGGGTGGTTGTTCGTGATTTTTAAATAACAATTATTGGGATTACAGGGACTTATGGCGACATACAATGTGGGTCCTGAGCAAAACGTGATGCTTGATAATAAAGATCGTCGGACAGTCTACAATTTATGTCCTAAATGTGCCTTCTGTGGCTTGAAAGGACAATATATAGTTAAGTAATGATAAGCGAGTATAGGATAACAATATTTGTGCGTGACAGCGTTTTAAACAATGAATAGGATTAATAATCGTGAACGAAGAGGAGATTAATAGCGTATAAACATAAGATGCGTATAACATCTGTAACAAGATTGGCTTATTGATTATAATAATTTTGAAAAAAAAATATAAGCCACCAAATTCCAGGGAAACCTATGTGTCCAGTTTCTTCCAGCAGACAACGTAAGACGTGGCACTGTGTACATCATATAAGCCTACTGATGACTCCTTCAACGACTATGTGCATATACTCCTCGAACATCCTTTTATGTATGCTTTCTCCGATTAAATAAAAATCTCACTCGACCAACCTGTCCGCTCTTTCATTTCCCCGCACTCCCGCATGTTCTGGGACGTAGACAAAGGTGACCTTTGACTTCTGCAAAGACTCAACCCATCGCATGCGTACAGAGCCCGCCTCCACTTTTTTTATCATGCTCATCGAATCACTCAGTATGCAGGCGTGGGAGTAGTCTTGTGACTCTAACCAGACGAATGCTCTTGTCACTGCTACCACCTCCATCGCAATACTACTCGTGGTCATAACGTTTTGATTTTGTTGTATTTCTTTCATAAGCTGGACGCATACGTTTATTTTTATCACACAATACAAGAAATCATTTTTCAGTGATAATTTTATTGCAAATCAAGGAAAATATTCTACCAGTTCGTGCCCTTTGATCGATTAAAAAATTGTTTCGTCTACAATACACTAATGGTCGGCATCTGTGTTTTTGATTTTACGGGTTATATCATAGCCCGTTCCCATGAATAATATATGACACACATTTGTCATGTTTATGCTGGAACACCTAATCTTAAAGATCGATGAAACTAAGATTGATAAGCGAGAGGCGATGGCGCTGGGTGGGTAACTTGTATAGCCGAGATCAAACGCTATAATGAGAATTGATATTTGCTGGATTCGGAAGAGGGAACAAAAGAGAGTCAATTCCACGGACAACCTGAAGAAAAGTGGTGGCAAAATTTGATAGTGCGTCTGATTTGGGTCATTCTGATAAGGATAACCACTTATAGAGGAACGTAGAGATAATTTTTTTGCTGTCATGCAAAATCCATCGTGTCGACACATTGACCTCTTTTTCAGACAATTTAGCCCCACTCCCTGCACCCCCCCCCCCTCCCATTTTTTTTTCTTTACAGATATATGGACACAGGTATTCACAGATGGATCCGGAACTAAATGAAACAAAGAAGAGAGACAGTGATATCTCTACATAATCTACCCATGTGGAAAGACAAGAACACAGTCTCGTTCCGTCGAAGAAGATAAGCACATTTCAGAGCAGAGGCTCCTGAAGTAACAGGTCATACAGACTTACAACAAACAAGAGGTCATAACTCCAAAAACTTAGTCACGCAGCTCTAAAATAAAACAAACAAAAAAAAAAAAAAGAAAAATGATTGCCTACTTTAATGTGATCTTATCTAAATCTCTATTATTCCCCATAATACCTTTGCATCCAAACGTTATTGTTTTTAATATTTTTGTAAGATCAACAAGTAATTCAACAACTAGAAAATACAATAAATATAGAAGATCATTGGAAACAGGTAAAAAATATATGGAAAGAGACATGCGAAGAAACACTGGGGAAAAGAGAACGCCAGAATAAGGCATGGATGACAGCAGAGACCCTGGATAAAATTAAAGAAAGAAAGAACAAGAAAGCAGACATAAATAAAAGCAAAACAAGAAGTAATACAGCCAAGACACAGGAAGCTTACACAGAGGTGAACAAAGAAGTGAGAAGATGCATTAAAAGGGATAAGAGGAAATATATAGATGAATTAGCTAAAGAGGCAGAAGAAGCAGCAAATAAAGGGAATATGAAAGAACTGTACAACAGCACAAAGAAATTAGGTGGAAAATACAAACAGATCAACGCCTTTATCAAAGATAAGAAAGGAAATCTGCTTAGTAATATAAAGGAACAAATGGAGAGATGGAAGGAGCACTTTGAAGAACTTTTGAACAGACCTGGCTCAAATAATCCTCCAGATATACTACCAGCAGAAGAAGAATTACACGTTAACTGCGGAAAACCAAGCAAAGAAGAAAAAACGAAAGCCATCAAACTATTAAAAGATGGTAAAGCCACAGGACCAGATGAAATTCCTTCGGAAGCCATCAAAGCAGATATTATCACCTCTACCAAGATGTTACATAATCTATTGGATAAAATTTGGGAGAGGGAAGAAATACATAAAGACTGGAGAGAAGGTTATATGATCAAACTACCAAAGAAAGGAAGTTTACAGGAGTGCACAAATTCTAGGGGAATTATGCTACTATCAGTGCCAGGAAAAATATTAGGCAGAATCATTCTGGAGAGACTAAAAGAGGCTATAGAGAAACACTTGAGAGATGAACAAGCAGGTTTTAGGAAGAACAGATCATGTGCTGATCAAATAACTACTCTACATATAATAGTTGAACAAAGTTTAGAACTAAAATCCCCACTTTATATTGGATTCATAGATTACGAAAAGGCATTTGATAGTTTAGACAGAAGAATGCTTTGGAAGTTGCTGAGTCATTATGGAATCCCCATAAAGTTTATTAACCTGATAAAAACAATGTATGAAGGAACAAAATGTAGTGTGGTGCATGAAGGACAGCTTACAGAAGCATTTGAAATAAGAACAGGAGTAAGGCAAGGATGCCTTCTGTCTCCATTTCTCTTTCTACTGGCCATAGATTGGATTATGAAAATAACTCAAAACAACAGAAATGGGATCCAGTGGTCACTGACCAAACAACTTGATGATTTAGACTTTGCTGATGACATAGCTCTCCTATCACGCAGCCACCAACAGATGCAAGATAAAATGAGTATATTAGATGAGAGATCACAACAGCTAGGACTAAAGATTAATAGAGATAAGACCAACATTATGAGAATTAATGCAGTTGGCAATAACCAAATAAAACTAGGAGAAATACCTCTACTAGACGTACAATCTTATATATATCTGGGCAGTAATATAGATAAAGAGGGAGGAACAGAAAACGATACCAAAATAAGGATATCAAAAGCAAGAGGAGCTTTCATTGCACTGGGAAACATATGGAAATCCAAAGAAATTAGGCTAAATACAAAAATACAAATTTTCAACTCCAATGTTAAGTCGGTTCTATTATATGGCTGTGAAACATGGAGAATAACAAAATTGACAATCACGAAGGTACAGACTTTCATTAATGGATGCTTGCGCAGAATAAAGGGATGGAAATGGCAGGACAAAGTCACTAACGTGGAATTATGGAAATGTACCGGTCAAATACCAGTGGATAAAGAAATACAACGAAGACGATGGCGATGGATAGGACACACACTACGGAAACCAACTGAGAGTATTACACAACAGGCCCTTTTTTGGAATCCCCAGGGGAAAAGACAAAGAGGAAGACCAAGGAATTCTTGGAGAAGACAGATTGAAGCAGAGATGAAGATGATGGGGAAGACATGGAATGATCTTAAAAGAATTGCAAAAAACAGAACGACTTGGAAAGTGTTTGTTGAAGACCTATGCTCCACTGGGAGCTAAAAGGTAGAAGAAGAACAAGTAATTCTCCAGTGAGGTAAAATGGCTTACAAATTACCTGAACTCTGAAGAAGAAATTAAGAACAAGACATTCACGCAAACGCACGCACGCACACATGCATACACACATATTATGATAGTTTTGTCAAAACGACATAAAAAAAAATTAATACAAAAGTAGGAATTAAAATATATATATATGTTTAAATCATTACACCGAGGGATGATATTACGAAATAATTTCTTTCGTTTTGGTTAAAAAGACAAAAGTCTATACATAGAACAAGAAAGAGGTCAGCAAAATAAAATAAAAAATACAACGGAGAATAACACTAAGTAATAAAAGCATTTAATTAAACTGTGTATGTGTGCCTGTGTGCATGCGTGCATGAATTAATATAAATATGTATGTATATGTATATGTATATAGGTATGAGTAAGTATCTATGCCTGTATATACACGAAGCCCTGGGTTACGATCGAGATACGTTTCTACGAACACCTTTAGGCTGTATGTAAAGCTTACAAGATTGCAGTTATATACGGTCTTGATGTAAAAATAATAATAATAATAATACATTTAATACTGCAATAATAATAATAATAATAATAATAATAATAATCTTCTACCTTTCAGTTCCCTGTGGAGCATAGGTCTTCAACAAACACTTTCCAAGTCGTTCTGTTTCTTGCCATTCTTTTAAGATCATTCCATGTCTTCCCCATCATCTTAATCTCTGCTTCTGCCTGTCTTCTCCAATAATTTCTTGGTCTTCCTCTTTGTCTTTTCCTCTGGGGATTCCAAAAAAGGGCATGTTGTGTAATACTCTCAGTTGGCTTCACAAGTGTGTGTCCTATCCAGCGCAATCGTCTTCGCTGTATCTCTTTATCTACAGGTATTTGACTGGTACATTTCCGTAATTCCATGTTAGTGTAGTGATTTTGTCCCGCCATTTCCATCCTTTTATTCTGCGTAAGCTTCCATTGATGAAAGTCTGTATCTTCATGATTGCCAATTTTGTTGTTCTCCATGTTTCACAGCCATATAATAGGACCGACTTAACATTTGAGTTGAATATTTTTATGTTTGTATTTAGCCTAATTTCTTTGGACTTCCATATGTTTCCCAGTGCAACAAAAGCTCCTCTTACTTTTGATATCCTTATTTTGGTATCATTTTCTGTTCCTACCTCTTTATCTATCTGGGCAGTAATATAGAATAATAATAATAATAAACAACAATAATAATAATAATAACAATAATAACAATACCTTTGTATCGTAATAAATATTACATAAATTATTGTACTCTTCCTTTTAATTAAAATAAGCAATACACGAAAGCAAGCAAACACAATTTATAGACAGACAGATATTTGGGGTAAAGAGTATATAACATGAATATCAAACGTCAACTGTCAGCTAACTTTACATTCATACTTTGCTTAATGGAAGAGACATCTTTGAGGCAGAAGATAGGCGAGCATTAATCGGAGGCCGATGATGGAGATGGTGATAGAGTGTATGCTGGAATATCAGGAAGCAACTACATCTTGATTTATTATAGTGATTAGATTCTAAGATATTGGTATATGGTGCCATGCGTGCTCGTTTGAAAGTTCAAAACGACGTAAGAATGATCTTATCGCGGACCGCTTGCGCGCGTGTGTGTGTATGCAAACACACATATAATGTTCAAACACACATATAACGTTCAAACACACATATAACGTTCAAACACACATATAAAGTTGTTTTTAAAATCAGAAACACACAATGTGTATTTATTTTATTTATTCACAATGAGAAATAATAAAACAAATTACATTAACAATTATATGTAGGATGAAAACGTTCTGAAGGAGGCCAAAGCAAGAAGATAGCTAATATCCAATATTAGGAAAAAAACAAACATCATTTTTTTGGCCATGTAATGAGAAGGGAACAGCTGGAATATATTGCAACAACTGGGAAAATTGAGGAACGAAGAGATAGAGGGAAGCAAAAATAAAAGATACCAGACAGCTTAAGAGAATTGTTTGGCAGAAGGTCAACAATAGAAATGATAAATAACTGTCGAGATCGAAAGTTGTGGAGAGACATGATCACCTATGCCAGCAGGCACGGTACTTGATGTATATCATGTGGTGACTGCAGCCTTATTCACCACCCGTCTTCTTCCCCCCCCCCCCCCCATCTCCCGCTGTCATTTAGAACAGGATTAATGAAGCTAATACGTGTGTGTATATGTTAGTATATATATAGGGTGTTTATAAAGTCTCACTACACTTGGTATCTAGGTCAATTTGAAAAAAATGTTTATGACGTCATCACAATATGTGCTCAATGGTAAGTTCACTTGTTGCGACAGTTTTCTTAATGACTTGTCTGGACTTTTAAGGATTCTGTCTTGGATATCTAAACATATTTCATCATTCACAGCAGGCCTACCAGATCGTGGAGCATCTTCCACATTTCCAGTAGCAATAAACTTATTCAACAAATTTCATTGACAGTGGGAGCACATATTGTGATGACGTCATAAACATTTTTTTTTCAAATTGACCTAGATACCAAGTGTAGTGAGACTTTATAAACACCCTGTATAATCCACAATCACTAGCCTTCTGTAGTTTCGTAAATTTCGGTAAGGTGGCATGGGTCAGTGGATGAAGGAAAGTAACTAAAATACACAAGTGAAATACATGTGTGAAATACATGAGTGAAATACATGTGTGAAATACATGAGTGAAATACATGTGTGAAATACATGAGTGAAATACATGAGTGAAATACATGTGTGAAATACATGAGTGAAATACATGAGTGAAATACATGAGTGAAATACATGTGTGAAATACATGAGTGAAATGCATGAGTGAAATACATGAGTGAAATACATGTGTGAAATACATGAGTGAAATACATGAGTGAAATACATGAGTGAAATACATGTGTGAAATACATGAGTGAAATACATGAGTGAAATACATGTGTGAAATACATGAGTGAAATACATGAGTGAAATACATGAGTGAAATACATGTGTGAAATACATGAGTGAAATGCATGAGTGAAATACATGTGTGAAATACATGAGTGAAATACATGAGTGAAATACATGAGTGAAATACATGAGTGAAATACGTGATCACGCTCTCGGCGATGTTATTGTGCAGCCAGAAAAAAAACACACACACACACTGTATAGATTGTCAAGAAATAGATGGAGGCAGAAAAGTGTCTCTTATCTTGACTGTCATCTCTGTATTGACATTTCTATCCACTGCCACGCCTCATTTATTGTCAAACACTTGCACTAAAATCCTAAATATGATATCTATGAACTCAATTTAATATTGCACACGCACGTGTTAACTAATGCTCTTTGAATTATATCAAATAAATGTGCACTTGATTAAATCAATTATATTATTAGCCCCCTACTCCACAAACCAGGCAATTAAATGATTAATAATGAAATATAACGTTAATTTTCTGAACTAATATTAAAAACCCTGGCTATTTTTATAAATATCACCCTACCCCAATCAGTAATTGCTTCTTGCGTGTCTCACGTGGTCTCATAACTAAACTTTCTCTATGAGCGCATTCCCTCTTGAGTGTGAATGTTTGATTTTCGTTTGCCAGTCAAGAAAAGATAAAACCCTGCCTATTTAGCATTAGGTGTCGCTGTTCTATTTCACCCGTCTCCCTAAGCCCCAACGACGTATTTGCGTACGTCTCATTTCCCACACCACAAGCACCATGTTTGAACAGTTCTCGTTCTGGGTTCATACATTCTAGTTCCAGAAATAAGGTTTTGCCAATGCTAAGATTTAGCGGCTACACGAATTCTCTTATCTGGCTTTTATCAGTTCGCAATAAGGACGTTAGTTAAGAAGAGTCTTTCAGAGACAGGCCACGTTTTCATGGCTGAAGATCTGGTTACATGTTCCGAGTTGTATTACATTTTTTCCGTTTCTATTTTCAGACTTTTTATTCAAACCGAGCTTTGAGCTCATAGTTTAGTGTTGTTCTTAGTCTGAATAAAACGTAACATATGAATAAATAATTATGTAGGGCCGCAGTAAAGCTGGTGTAAAGTAAAGGAAAAATCATCACATATTAAAACATTTGTATAGCTGTAATGTACACGTTTTATGCGATTATTTTTCATTTACCTATATCTCACTCACACGATCGATACTTTACATTAACAATATTGTTTGAAGCACACTCTGTTGGCAAAGTAGCAGCATGTTTAACTTTATGCATGTAATATCGAATCATTACTGATTAAAAGCGTCACGATCCAGAACTACGTTTGACCAAAATCTTATTCTACTTCCTTGATTGTGTCTTAGAATAAGCGAATCAGAATTTACAATCTGCTTTGAGATCGAGTTTGAAAAGTTTACTACTGACAGCAGATTCATTGAGGTTGTTTAGATTTGCGCATTTCTTTACTACAACCAAGGCGACCAATTTATTTTGACTAGAACCAATACTTCTTTCACCCAGAACGCGTTCTGGTAAATTGTTATCATTGTAACGGCGCCGAGATAAATATTTTATAGGTAATTAAAAACTAGTGTTGCTTGTCTCGTTTTTTGGGATCCAGAAACTAGTGTAAATACAGTGATCTGTTGTTATTGCGTCATAATAAATGTAGGTTACTGTGCCTAGTTATCAACACTCTCTGGATGCAGGCCGCACTTAAAAAAAAGTATTTACAATTCACCTGCCTTTCCCTACTTATATTTATACTAAAAACATCATCAACATTTTGCCGAACCTAGAAAAAGAGTTTTATAACCCGAGCTGCTGATTATAAGAGACGTCCAGCCTCGCAGTCTGAGTTGGTATCGAACATGTCTTCAACTGACACATAAGGAGTTTCGCAGGCTATTTGAAGACATTAAAATGCATAATTAACCTTCTATCATATAGTTATTTGAAGAGAAGAATAGTAATAGTGGGCCTTTTAACACGAAGCTGTACTAAAAATTGAAAATGTGAACTGAAAGGAAGGTCAGGGGAGAAGTGTGCAGACAATCGTTCAATTAATATTAATCGCTCTCTTGATCCTAAAATGTCTCATGGCAATGACGAATGGAAAACCGACTTCCATCTAAAGAGCCACAAACACTTGAATGGGCAAAATCAGTGTATCCATATTGTTGGCCGGACAAGGCAGTACAATATTATTGAGTACAATATTATTTTCAGTGAGACTGCAGAGCTTGTGTAAGAGGCTTCCAATTTAAAAAAATGACAACATAATTAAAGGGTTTTCGTGAATTCTTGATAGAGAATAAAATGCTCGCTGCACTGCTGCCAGCTAATATACGCTATCAACAGTATCCCAATTCCTACTGCTAAACATGATATATATAGGTAGGGTTCGATCCCAACCGACGGGGACACACACACACACACACACACACACACACACACACACACACACACACACACACACACACACACACACACACACACACACACACACACACACACACACACACACACACACACACACACACACACACACACACACACACACACACACACACACACACACACACACACACACACACACACACACACACACACACACACACACACACACACACACACACACACACACACACACACACACACACACACACACACACACACACACACACACACACACACACACACATATTCCCGAATATAATTTACAGAAATGGAAGATAGTAATGATTTAAATGATTCATGTTATTTAAATGTTAGGAATGTATTGCTATAGAAATCCACATATTAAAACAGATCAAGGAAAGACATACACAACTGCGTTTGCAGATTGAAACCTGTTGCTAATTATGTTTCTTTCTATAAAATCATCGAACATTCTAAAATTCATTTTTATCTACGTTTGAAGTGTAGCAGAAATTGAAGTGTGTATCAGCCACAATGCAGGAGGCAGGAATGGTGGCGCCACCTACAGTAGTTCAAAGCGAGGTAATAAAATGTGTTCTAACTAGCCTACAGGCAGAATTGAGAACACATATTTCACTGTTCTTTTTTTTATATTTTTTTTTATAATGATTTATGTTTCGAATTATTAATGATCACTCATCCAGCAGATTACATCGATAGCATAAGATTTTATATTTTGCTGGAGGCATGAAAGGATTTTTGCACACCGTTAGGTTTATTGTTAGCATTATGCATGAGCGGTTCTTGTGTAATACGTGTTGTGAGGAAAGTTACACAAGTTTAATGCTTTATAAATTGGGACATTTCAGTAAATAGAACTCAAGAAATAAACTAGGCAATATGCGACAAAGGAATGGAACTTTACAACACATGACATAGGACAGGAACTTGACAATACATCATGCAGAATGGGAATTAGACATTAGATAATACTGGATGCAGAATGGGAATTAGACATTAGATAATACTGGATGCAGAATGGGAATTAGACATTAGATAATACTGGATGCAGAATGGGAATTAGACATTAGATAATACTGGATACAGAATGGGAATTACACAATACATGATGCAGAATGGGAATCAGACAATACATGATGCAGAATGGGAATTAGACACAAACGTTGAAGATTGGGGATTAGACAATACATGGCGCAGGACTGGTACTTGACAATACACGGTTTTGGAATAAAGCTTGACAACGCACGAAAAAGGGTTGAACACTTTACAATAAACACATAAAAGAAAAGACATTTGACAGAAAACATAAATGGTGCCGACAAGAGGATATAAATAGCTTAGGTAGAATACAGATTTATGTGCTTTATAGACTACACGAAAGCATTTGACAAAGTAAAGCATGTGGAAATAATCAATATGCTGGAGAAATTAAACATTGATTGCAAGGATCTGCGAATCATAAAAAAAACATGAACTGGCAACAAACAGCAGCTATACGAATTAACAACCAAACAGGACAATTCCAATATATAAAGCAAGGAGTCAGACAAGGCTGTGTTCTGTCGCCGGATTTGTTTTCACTTTACAGCGAATATATTATGAGATCAATAGTAGACAAAAAAGGAATTGAAGTCAACGTTCACAACATAAATACTTTGCGATATGCGGATGACACAGTCTTAATAGCAGAGACAGAGAATGAACTACAAGAAATGATAGACATAATAGTAAAAGAAAGCAACAAGAAAGGTCTCAGTCTGAATAGTAAGAAAACAGAAGTAATGGTTATATCGAAGAAACAATCACCACCATCATGCAGCATAAAAATAAACGAGACAAATCTGAAACATGTGCAACATTTCAAATACTTGGGCACAATAATAACATCAGATGGGAGATGCAACACAGAAATAAAAAGCAGAATATCTCAGGCCAAAATAGCATTTCAGAAGGTTAAAAATATCTTATGCAACACATCTATGTCAATAATAATGAGAAAGAGTGTTCATCGGTGCTATATAGAACCAATTCTGACCTATGGAAGCGAATCATGGACAGTGGACAAACAAATGCAAAGACGATTGGAGGCCACAGAGATGGGATTTCTTAGAAGAATGTTGAAAGTTCCCTGGACAGCTAAAAAGACCAATGAGGAAGTTCTCAAAGAGGCCAACACAAAAAGGGAGCTCTTAAAAAACATCAGAAAGAAGCAATCAACAGTTGTCGGCACATCATGAGAAGAGGAAAGTTGGAATACTTGGTTACATTACAACTGGCAAAATGAAAGGAAAGAGAGAACGCGGACGACAAAGAGAGAAAATACTGGATAGCTTGGTTTCATGGCATGGAAAACAGTCATCAACAGAACTGATACGATGCACTGAAGATAGAAGATTGTGGAGAGACATGATCACCTACTCCAACCGGTGTGGCACATGATGATGATGAGAATACAGACAGGACTCTAGATAGACTCAAAAAGACGAAAGCGAATGCACAAAAAATTAACGACAGAGAGATGATAGAAATGACGTTGTTTCAAACATTGAAAACACGCTCTTTACAAAACACACGCAGGATGGAGAACAAAACACAAAAAGTGCGCGAAATAAAACTTAAAGAATAACTCAATCTATAATCATGTCTGTCTGTCTGTCTTTCTTTCTTTCTTTCTTTCTTTCTTTCTTTCTTTCTTTCTTTCTTTCTTTCTTTCTTTCTTCTTTCTTTCTTTCTTTCTTTCTTTCTTTCTTTCTTTCTTTCTTTCTTTCTTTCTTTCTTTCTTTCTTTCTTTCTTTCTTTCTCTCTCTCTCTCTCTCTCTCTCTCTCTGGCTTCCACTCTCTCTCTCTCTCTTGATTTATTGTAACTCACTTTGTAGACATGTCTTTTATTATTTTTTTCTTGTAACTCATTTGGTGATCATACTGTCCCTCTTATAGTTTTTTTTTTTTTCTGACAACTCAGTTTGTGGAATTATTGTCCCTCTTATCGGTTTTTTTTTTCTGGCAATTCAGTTTGTGGAATTATTGCCCCTCTTATCAGTTTTTTTTCTGGCAATTCAGTTTGTAGAATTATTGCCCCTCTTATCAGTTTTTTTCTGGCAATTCAGTTTGTAGAATTATTGCCCCTCTTATCAGTTTTTTTTTTCTGGCAATTCAGTTTGTATAATTATTTCCCGTCTTATCATTTTTTTCTCTGGCAATTCAGTTTGTAGAATTATTGCCCCTCTTATCAGTTTTTTTCCCTGGCAATTCAGTTTGTAGAATTATTGCCCCTCTTATCAGTTTTTTTCTGGCAATTCAGTTTGTAGAATTATTGCCCCTCTTATCAGTTTTTTTCTGGCAATTCAGTTTGTAGAATTATTGCCCCTCTTATCAGTTTTTTTTCTGGCAACTCAGTTTGTGGGAATTATTGCCCCTCTTATCAGTTTTTTTCCCTGGCAATTCAGTTTGTAGAATTATTGCCCCTCTTATCAGTTTTTTTTCTGGCAACTCAGTTTGTGGGAATTATTGCCCCTCTTATCAGTTTTTTTTTCTGGCAACTCAGTTTGTGGAATTATTGCCCCTCTTATCAGTTTTTTTTTCTGGCAACTCAGTTTGTGGAATTATTGTCACTCTTATCACTTTTTTTTACTCGCATTTCAGTTTGTGGCATTTCTGTTCCACTTTACTCCTTTTACTGACAACTCAATTTGTGACCTCACTGTCCGACTTTTATTTTTCTTACATTCAGTTTTAAGTTAACCGCCCTTTGCATTCTTCCCATACATTTAATGGCGATTACTATCCATTATAATCTTCTCTCGTAATTTAGTTCAGTCGACAGGCCACCCTCAATGCGTATGGGACAGTCCATAATTGCCCAGATTTCCGAAGTTTATCCCACAACGTGAAGCGACTAACCGGTTTTGTGTTAGCTGACAAGCCTTCTGTATCTTTTTGGCTATCGTTCCCATCTGGGATCTATCAACTTGGCACCCGTTCAGTCTGTTCATGGTTGCCAATTCAGTGTCATTTTAAGTGTCAGTCTTTTGTTTAG
This sequence comes from Megaustenia siamemsis, assembly GCA_032433765.1. NCBI lineage: Eukaryota > Metazoa > Mollusca > Gastropoda > Stylommatophora > Ariophantidae > Megaustenia > Megaustenia siamemsis. The sequence goes on from JAVIAB010000051.1 coordinate 106,617,478, forward strand.
CGTCCCAGAGGACAGTAAGAATGTCTCTCGGTCCATTGCTCTTCCGTACTATACATCAGACAAACTGATCAGTTTGTCAGCACATTTAACGCTTATTACTTCTCACACCACGTGTCCTGGTACGAAAATGAGGCAAACTTTTGTCAGACTTGACCTCCCCAGAGACTCTAACCACTGTCATCGAACCATCCAGGTGGTGGGAGTCAAGACGCCGGCCTCGAGACAGAGAGGTTGTGGGTTCAAATCTCAGATAGTTGGGATTTTTATTTATGATTTCTCTCTGCGGCAACCACCCCTGGTCTCAGCAAACGAGGCCCGGCTTGAAACGTCAATTACTCATGGACGGAAAAAATATGAGTACATCAGAAGTCGGAGTTATCTGCCAGTGCTGCGAGGGACCTCTGTGCACACGGCAGCCAGGAAAAAACGGATTAACACACAAACTTCAGTTCCTAGTCTCTAGGGACTTCGTCAGAGGTAAAAGCATTGAGTCACCGAGGAAATCTGTAAGTTCACGAGCTCTTCAACTTCACGAGCTCTTCAATTTCACGAACTTTTCAAGTTCACGAGCTCTTCAAGTTCAAGACCTCTTCAAGTTCACGAGCTCTGCAAGTTCACGAGCTCTGCAAGTGCCGAGTAACAGACCTATCCATGTAAATAACTGCACCACTCTCAGAAGAGCTCTAGAAAATCAAGGCATGCATTTCTACCTCAACGACCAAGGGGTTTTGTTGTCTTCATTCTCTGTCCACAGAAAAAGAATGTGCATCACTCTTGCTGTAATTGTACCCCTTCTTCACCTGTTTCTATGTCCTCGAATGCATATTTCTGCTGAACAATATTTTAAAAATACTTAACTCTTGCATGTTTCATTCATGTGTAGTTTTGCATTTTTCATTTCTCGTTGTTGTTTACCTGATTTAATAACAACAAATTGGAGGCGAAGGCGCGCCTCCCAGCACCAGAGCTGGAAGTTGTCTGTGACTCATAGCTGATGGCTTGCGCCAGGATCGGTGAACCAAAACCATCCAGACCCTGCTCCACCTCTCCGCGTTGCCTCCAGTAACAGACTAACCTATCTAGTCTGGCCAAGCGAGCAGGGATCGAAGAGGGAAGACAACCCGGTACTCAAAAACGTCGTTCTGAAGTCGGATGTGTTGGGCCGAAAGGCGCAGATATCACAGTGTTACACTGCAAACTGCAACACAACGCACTCACGTCTACTTAACGTCCTTTTAAGGGCGGATGACGAAGAGGAAGTCTAAAGTCTACGAATACTCTAGAATACTTTAGTCATCGGGCGAACGCATCCATCCATCCATAACAACAAATTTACTTGCTTCCCTTTTCCTTCGACTACCTGTTCATTAATAGCTGAGATAAAAGTGTTTTTGAAATATCGCTAAAATCACTGACAAATACTTATTTCATACAATTGCTGTCAGGAAGTCCACAAGTTCCACTTTTACAACGGCTTTAAGCTATTAAATATAACCACAGATGTGGAACTTAATTTTTCTGTAAAACATATTAAAAATAAAACATGTATACAGGATAATGTGGATTTATTGATGAATAGGTAGAATTGGATGGAAAGAAAAGAAAACAAACGATGAAGTATTAAAACAACTAAAAATAAAAAGAGAACTACTAAACACAATTAGAACAAGACAAATGCAATTTTTGGGGCATGTTAAAAGACACAACACCCTACTAAAAGTATTATTGGAAGGGAAAATACAAGGTAAAAGAGGCAGAGGCAGAGGCAGACCAAGACAAACATGGACGAGTAGCATCAAAAGACGGACAAGCCAATCTAAGACAACCTGCACCATCAAGCAAGAAACAGAGCGGAATGCTGGAGTGACCATAGTAGCCAACCTTCGTTGCGGAGACGGCACTAGATGATGATGATGATGCAGGATAATTCAAGGGAAATAACCACATAAAAGTAGATTTTCATTGCAAAGACCAGATGAGTTATCTTGAAAAATTATCTCTAAGATGGAACTTACATATACTGTGTAAGGCCTGCGGACAGAGAGAGAAATCATAGAAAATTCTCACAATCGTGACGTCTTCAGCTATGTGAGCTAAAGATGGCTGATGTCTTTCTACTCACAATCATTCCTGCTTGAGAAGCTGAGAACATCGCAAAATTGGGGTAATTTCTTTCTGCCCATCGGCCTTACTACTATAGATGGCTGTGACTGGGGAATTTTTTTTAGGAAAAAAAGGGGGTGGGGGAGGGGCGTTTGAAAAAATTCTCCATGCGCTTATGTGAAGTATTGAACAGAGAGCTTAAGTAGTGGCATAATGTTCTCAGACATTGTTACCTATTTGGTGTGTTGTCGCATCCGATCTCTGCTTAGTCCATGAATTTACGTGAGTTGACAGTCTTGTATCTTACTAGTCTAAAGTATAAATATTTTTCATTAATTGCAAAATAAAACACAATTAGTCAGTTCTACTCAGTTCACAGACCACTGTTTTATGTATGTTTGTATGTATATATATATATATATATGTGTGTGTGTATATATGTATGTATATAATATATATATATATATATATATATGTGTGTGTATATATGTATGTATATAATATATATATATATATATATGTGTGTGTGTATATATGTATGTATATATATATATATATATAGCTTTTGACGTCTTGACAGATGGTTGATAGCAAGCAATCATGATACGTCAGTAGTTTGGCAAAAGTGTTAGTGTCTTATGCCGAATGCTGCTTTGCTGAACAGCTTCTCTCTTGGTTGAATCTGCCAATATTAGGATAGACAGATCCGGCCACAGAACGAACAAGATGTATTCGTGGTCCCTGGACTCATCTCCTTTCTCCTGCGCATTTTGTCTTACGAATTTAATATCAGCACTGTCTTGAAAGTTGTTGTGCCATTTTATACTTTTGTTCTCCGTGTTTTATATACCACATGAAAAAAAGAAAACAGATGGAGATAATCTTGACTTGTCAATTCCATATGTTAATATTATACGTACAATTAATGAGTATCATTTGTATCATACATGATAAAACATGGTAACCCCAATAGCTCAGTGCTTAGTGAACTGGACTACAAAGAACAAGAGGTAGGGTTCGATCCCATCCGACGGCCTCCTGTTCACCCAGCCTTTAATGGGTACCGGATTTTTTCTGGGAAATTAAAGCGGTGCGGGTTAATATCGACTACATTTCTCCAAAAATCATGTGCAGAAGGTCTGTAAAAATTTTGGTCACTAACACCATATTCCCTATACGCCACTTGGCGTGACGGGGGCTCTTTACTTTACTTTCTTATGATAAAACATACATGATTTCATCATTTCTTGATTGTTGAGGAAGATGTAGTAAGTGTAATAGTGGCTGGGTAACCTAGAGGTAAGACGTCGGCCTCATCATAGGCCGAAGTAAAAGTAAAGAGCCCCCGTCACGCCAAGTGGCATATAGGGCATGTGGTGTTAGTGACCATAACTTTTACAGACCTTCTGCACATGATTTTTGGGGTAATGTGGTCGGTATTACGCCCGTGCCGCTTTACTTTCCCTGATAAATATCCCGTGCCTATTAAAAGCTGGGTGAACCGGAAGCCGTCGGTTGGGATCGAACCCAACCTCGTGTCCTTTGTAGTCCAAATTCACTAACCACTGAGCTATCGCGGGTCTCTAATCATAGGACGGGGTTTAAATTTCGCTACAGGCGATGGAAACTTTCTCTGTGAGTATTCTGTAGTTTATTCGTCGTTTGATCTTCCCTGAGAGGTAAAACTCGAAAGGAGTTGGCAGAAAATTACTGGAACCAAGGCATTATTTAAAACATCAAAATACAAAATAATATAAACATTATCCAATGCTACGCATCAACCAATGATAATGAAGATTTAATTAAAGATGAATTCTATAAATAGTTGCAATGTCAGATGGATGGAAGACGAGCCAAAGATATTATAATCTTGATGGCAGATCTAAACGCAAAGGTAGGGTCAGACAACGGAGGCTTCGAAGAGATTATGGGAAAACATGGACTTGGAGAAATGAATGAGAATGGAGAGATTTTCGTGAACTTCTGTGCTCTTAATCAATTTAGTCTAGGAGAAACAATGTTTCAACACAAAAGAATGCATAAAGTTGATATGTGTCACCTGATCATAGAACGGAGAATCAAATTGACCACATATGTATTAATAATAAGTTTAAGTCATCCTTACATAATGTAAAAGTATATAGAGGAGCAGATGTGGCTTAAGATCATCATCTACTGCTAGCCAAACTTAAACTGAGAAGATATACAACAACGCATGTGTAGACATTATTTCAAAGTAGGGTTTCTTAATGAGCAAAGAATTAAAAGATACATTTGCTGTCACAGTTTAAAACAGATACCAAGTCCTCCAACAACTAGAGAATACAATAAATATAGAAGACTATTGGAAACAGGTAAAGGAAATATAGAAGAAACATGTGAAGAAACCCTGGGGAAAAGAGAACGCCAGAATAAGGCAAGGATGACAGCAGAGACCCTGGATAAAATTAAAGAAAATTAAAGAAAAAATAAGAAAGCAGACATAAATAAAAGCAAAACAAGAAGTACTAAAGCCAAGACACAGGAAGTTTACACAGAGGTGAACAAAGAAGTGAAAGATGCTTTAAAAGGGATAAGAGGAAATCTATAGATGTGCTAGCTACAGAGGAAGCAGCAAATAAAGGGAATATGAAAGAACTGTACACCATCACAAATAAATGAAGCGGAACATAAAAACAGATCAATACCTTTATTAAAGATAAAAAAGGAAATCTGCTTAGTAATATAAGTGTACAAATGAAGAGATGGACCACTTTGAAGAACTCTTGAACAGACCTGGCCCAGATAACACTCCAGATATTCTACCAGCAGAAGATGAGTTTCACATTAACTGTGGAAAGCCAAGCAAGGAAAAAATAATGAAAGCCATCAAGCTATTAAAAAATGGTAACCCCATAGGACTAGATGAAATTCCTTCAGAAGCCATTCAACCAGGTATTAACACCTCTACCAAGATGTTATATAATCTATTAGATACAATTTGGGAGAGGTATGAAATACATAAAGACTGGAATAAAGTTATATGATCAAACTACCAAAGAAAGGAAGTTTACATTAAAAAAAAAAAAACTATCTTTACGTCACGTAGTACCATTGCTGGTGTATGGCGGGGGGCAACGATAGAACCAGAGGGATAAAGGCCTCTTGGCCAAGCAGTCGCCACGACGTGTGAGACTCACACTACTTTTTACTTCACCCCCGATAGAAAAAACCCTTTTCAGGAAGTTTACATGGGTGCCCAAATTATAGGGTAATTATGGTACTATCAGTGCCAGAAAAATACTAAGCAAAATCATTCTGGAGAGACTAAAAGAGGTCATAAAAAAACATTTGAGAGAGGAACAGGTGGGTTTTAGGAAGAATAGATCATGTGCTGATCAACTACCTTACGTATAATAGATGAACAAAGTTTAGAACTACAGTCCCAAATTATATTCATTATCATCATCATGTGCCGTACCGGTTGGCGTAGGCGATCATGTCCTTCCACAATCTTCTATCTACAGTGCACCGTATCAGTTCTGTTGTTGACTGTTTTCCATGCCATGACACCAAGCTATCCAGTATTTTCTCTCTTTGTCGTCCGCGATCTCTCTTTCCTTTTATTTTGCCAGTTGTAACCAAGTATTCCAACTTTTCTCTTCTCATGATGTGCCCAAAAAAATGTTGATTGTTTCTTTCTGATGTTTTTTAAAAGCTCCTTTTTTGTGTTGTAATCTTTGAGAACATTCTCATTGGTCTTTTTAGCTGTCCAGGGAACTTTCAACATTCTTCTGAGAAATCCCATCACTGTGGTCTCTAATCGTCTTTTCATTTTTTTGTCTATTGTCCATGATTCACTTCCATAGGTCAGAATTGGTTCTATATAGCATCGATGAAATCTCTTTCTCATTTTTATTGACATAGATTTGTTGCATAAGATATTTTTTATTTTCTGAAAAGCTATTTTGGCCTGACCTAGTCTGCTTTTTTTTTTCTTCTGTGTTGCATCTCCCATCTGATGTTATTATTGTGCCCAAGTATTTCAAACGTTGCACTTGTTTTCGATTTGTCTTGTTTATTTTTACGCTGCATGATGGTGGTGATTGTTTCTTCGATATAACCATTACTTCTGTTTTCTTACTATTCACACTGAGATCTTTCTTGTTGCTTTCTTTTACTATTATATCTATCATTTCTTGTAGCTCATTCTCTGTCTCTGCTATTAAGACTGTGTCATCCGCATATCGCAAATTATTTATGTTGTGACTGTTGTCTTCAATTCCTTTTTGTCTACTATTGATCTCATAATATGTTCGCTGTAAAGTGAAAACAAATCCGGCGACAGAACACAGCCTTGTCTGACTCCTTGTTTTATAAATTGAAATTGTCCTGTTTGGTTGTTAATTCGTATATCTGCTGTTTGTTGCCAGTACATGTTTTTTTATGATTCGCAGATCCTTGCCATCAATGTTTAATTTCTCCAGCATATTGATTATTTCCGCATGCTTTACTTTGTCAAATGCTTTCGTGTAGTCTACAAAGCACATATATAGATCTTTCTTTACCTCTATAGATCTTTCTTTACCTCTATAGATCTTTCTATCAATTTTCTTAAGATGCATATTGCATTATTGGTGCCCTTTCCTTCCACAAATCCACATTGTTCCTCACTTATTTCTGGTTTTATTTTGTTTATTACACGTCTCATGATGATTCTTAGTAATATTTTAGTCATATGGCTCATGAGACTAATAGTGCGATGGTCTTCACAATCAGTGGCTCCTGACTTCTTTGGTATGGCTACAAAGATAGATTTTAGTAGATCTTCAGATATGTGTCCAGTGTTATATATGTCATTGAGTAGTTTTGTTATGACTTGTACTCCCAGCTCTTCTAATGCATTTATCTCTTCGATTGTTATATTGTCGGGACCTGGAGCTTTGCCTCTTTTCATGTGTTGAATTGCGACCTCCACTTCACTCTGTATTATTGGTGGTCCTGTGTCTTCATTTGAGTCGTTGAATTCTGGTCTTTCATCATCATAGAGTTGACTGATATATTCTGTCCATCTTTCCATTGTCTTCTCCTGTCCCATTATTATATTTCCTTCCTTTGATTTCACACATCCTGAAACTTTGACTTCTTTTCTTCCTGTTAATTCATTTAACTGATTGTGCATACATTTTGAGTCTTTCTTTTGTTGTTTTTCCATTTCTTCACATTTCTATTTTAACCATCCTTCCTAATTTTATATTGGATTCATAAATTACGAAAAGGCATTTGATAGTTTAGACTGAGGAATGCTTTGGGAGTTAGTGATTCATTACGGAATCTCCATAAAGTCTATTAACCTGGTAAGAGCAATGTATACATGAATGAAATGTAGTGTTGTGCATGGCGGGCAGCTTACAGCCTCATTTGAAATAAGAACAGGAGTAAGGCAGGGATGCCTTCTATTTCCATTAGAAGAGGGGAGAGAGGTAGGGAGGGAGATAAAGGAAAGGACAGAGAAACAGAGAAAGATAAAGCAACAGAAAGATTAAGGGGGAGGGAGGAAGAGAGATAGGGAATAAGATATAGGGATGGAGGGAGATATAATGAAACAGAGAGAGAGAGAGAGAGAGAGAGAGAGAGGGGGGATGGTGGGTGATAGGGAGGTAGAAAGATAGAGATGTATGCAAACAGAGAGAGGGAGATACAGAAATAGAGAGAGAGGGAGGATGGTAGAGAATGAGGGAGAAATAAAAAGCAGAGTGAGAAATATAAATAAACAGGAGGAGAGAGAGAGAGAGAGAGAGAGAGTTATATACAGACAGTGAAGGGAAGGGGAAGAGTGTGGGAAGAGAGAGGGAGAGGTAGTGAGAGATAAAGAAACAGAGGAGGAAGAGCGAAAAAAAAGAAGAAGGGAGATAAAGATTCATAGAGAGATACGTATATAGAAACATATATATATATATATATATATATATATATATATATATATATATATATATATATATATATATAGCGAGAAAGAAAATTATACACATGGAAAAGCCCTGGAGACAGAAAGAGGAATTAAAAGAGTACATAATGATAAAAGACAGATTCTGTGACAGCGTCAAGAAAGCCAAACCTACCCAGGAGCAGATATTAATTCAGATCACAATCCTGTAATGATTAAAATGAAAATCAAATTAAAGAGAAACAAACAAAATACTAATTCAGCAACACCAATAGATATAACAGCGTTAAATCAGAAAGATGTTAAAGAAACTTATACTAAACAAGTAAAGAACACATATCAGAAGCTGCTAGAAGAAGGGAAATCATGAGGGAAAAATCACAACAAAATGCTTAAAATACAGCATACGCGAATCCTGCAACACTTTCCCAAAAAGGAAAGTAATAAAAAAAAACAAAAATGGATAACTGACAAAATCTTAGAAAATTGGAAGAAAGAAGACAAGCGAAAAACACTGCCAGATATAAGGATATTGACAATGAAATACGGAGAATGTGCAAAAAGGCAAAATAAGACTGGCCCAACCAAAGATGTCTAGAAGTCGAAACTATGGAAAGTAAACAAAACTTAAGAGAGATGCACACAGAAATAAAAAGAATGACTAATAAAGACAAAAAAAGCTGCAGGAAGCGGATGTATTGCAAACAAAGAGGGAAGAATGCTAACAGGCAACAAAGATGTAATAGATAGATGGCAGAAATATATATTTCATGACGAAAGGGACAAAAAGCCATTTATAAAATGTACATACACCTATAAAATCCTGAAATCTGAAGTAGAAAAAGCTATAAAAAGAATGAAAAAGGGAAGGGCAGCAGGACCTGACAATATACAGATATAGATGATACAGGCTCTAGAAGATTTAAGCATTGAAGTAATCACAGACACATGCAATGACATATACCATAAAGGATACATACCAAACAAACTAAAAACATCAACTTTCATTGCATTGCCTAAAAGAATGGTGCAGTTGAATGCAGTGGTTTTAGAACAATAAGCCTAATGAGCCAGATAACAAAAATTTACTAAAAGTTATACAGGGAAGGATACAGAATAAAATCAATACAGAATTAGATGAGCAACAATTTGGATTCAGGAAAAACAGTGTCACAAAAGGAAGCCATATTTGGCATGAGAACATTGATTGAAAAGTACATAGAAGTAAACAAACCAATATGTGCCTGCTTCATAGACTACACCAAAGCTTTCGATAGAATACATCATAACCAACTTATAGACTGCCTAAAGGATATAAATCTAGACGACGCAGACATACGACTAATATGTAATTTGTACTGGGAGCAAACAGCAATAATAAGATATAACAAGGAGAACTCTACACCCATGGACATAAAAAGAGGAGTAAGACAAGGATGCATCCTATCACCAAGCTTGTTCAATCTATACACTGAGCAAATTTTTAAAAACATCACTGAGATGCTAGGCCTAAGCATTAATGGAAAGATAATCAATAACCTGAGATATGCTGATGATACTTTTCTACTAGAAGAAAATCATAAAGACCTACAACAAATGCTTAATGTGATAACAAGCAAACAATATGGACTAGATATGAATTTAAAAAAGACTAAAACTATGATCATAAACAAAGAAAATTATCAAGACCTACAATTAAATATCACAGTTGAAGGAATACATCTGGAGACAGTTCAGAGCTACAACTACCTTTGACATACTATAACCAATGATGGAAAATGTAAAATTGAAATAAACAAAAGAATAGGTATGGCAAAAAGTAATTTCAATGACATGAAAAATATACTAATAACAAAACAAATAACAGCAGGGCTGAAACTAAGAATAGCAAAATGTTACATCTTCTCAATATTCATGTATGGTGTAGAAACATGGACATTAGACAAGAAAACAGAACAAAAAATTGAAGCCTTTGAAATGTGGATTTATAGAAGAATATGTAGAATTGGATGGAAACAAAAGATAACAAACGATGAAGTTTTAAAACAACTGAAAATAAAAAGAGAACTACTAAATACAATTAAGACAAGACAAATGAAATTTTGGGGGCATGTTAAAAGACACAACAGCCTACTAAAAGTAATATTGAAAGGGAAAATACATGGTAAAAGAGGCAGACCAAGACTAGCATGGTCGAGTAACATAAAAATATAGACAAGTCAATCTATGACAACCTGTACCATCAAAGCAAGAAACAGAGGGGAATGGTGGAGTGACCATGGTAGCCAACCTTTGTTGCGGAGACGGCACCCGATGATGATGATGATGATATATAGCGGGTGAGCCCGATAAAAAAATAGAGAGAGACAGAGAGAGGGAGAGAGAGAAAGAGAGAGAGAAAGAGAGAAAGAGAGAGAGAGAGAAGAGAGAGAGAGAGAGAGAGAGAGAGAGAAGCGTATATGAAACGATTTCATTATCAATAAACATCAAGGATTGCATTCTTTCTTTGCTTATGGCAATGTATTAAATGGATCATAGAACCTTCCTTGTGATTTCACAGACACATGAATCATATGATGTTAAATTGCATGTGATGAAAGATATACGAAAATATCTGGACGATCTCCTCCCATCCTTAAACGGACCGATCTCATCAATATGTGAATGTCCCCCCCCCCCCCCAAGCCTTTGACAATCATGGCAATAGACTGCCAAATTCTGCGAAGGTTGGTTGGATTATGGTTGGTTGATTGGTTGGGTGGTTGGTTGGGTGGTTGGTTGGTTGAATGGTTGGTTGGGTGGTTGGTTGGATTATGGTTGGTGGTTGGTTGGTTGGTTGTGTGGGTGGGTGGTTGGTTGGTTGGTTGGAATATGGTTGGTGGTTGGTTGATTGGTTGGTTGGATTATGGTTGGTGGTTGGTTGGTTGGTTGGGTGGTTTGTTGGTTGGTTGGTTGGTTGCGTTCGCCCGATGACTAAAGTATTCTAGAGTATCCTGGTAGACTAGAATATTCCTCTTCATCATCCGCCCTTACAAGGACGCAGTGGACGTGTCTGCGTTGTGGTGTGGTTTGCAGTATAACTGTTATATTCGCGCCTTTCGGCCCAACACATCCGACTTCAGCACGATATTTTTGAGTACCGGGTTGTCTTCCCTCTTCGATCCCTGCACGCTTGGCAGACTAGACAGGTTAGTCTGTTACTGGAGGCACCACGGAGAGGTGGAACAGGGTCTGGATGGTTCTGGTTCACGGATCCTGGCGCAAGCCATCAGCTGTGGGTCGCTGACAACTTCCAGCTGTGGTGCTGGGAGGCGCGCCTTCGCCTCCGGCGAGATATTATCTCTATGTATTCTCTGGCTAAGAACGATAGTCGGTTTTTTTTATTTTTGGTCACATTAGTCATTCGTTGTTGATATTCTACTGCGGAATTACGCAGGTTGGGAATTTCCAATTATTACCGTCTCTCCAGTCTTAATATATGAATGTCAATCATGGACAATAAAGTACCCCCGTCACGCGAAGTGGCGTATAGGGAATATGGTGTTAGTGACAATACATTTTACAGACCTTCGGTACATAATTTTTGGGGTAATGTATCATGGACAATAGGACAACAGAAAAGAAAATCACTGCAGGCTGTAGAAATGTGGTTTTACAGAGAAATGTCGAGAAGGCCACGGACAGTTAAGAAGAGTAATGAAAACATTCTGAAAGAAGCCAAAGCAAAATGAGAGTTAATTTCGAAAATTAGGAAGAAACAATCATAATTTTGTTGGCAATGCAATATGAAGGAAACAGCTGGAATATATTGTGACAACTGGGAAAATTGAGGGACGAAGAGATAGAGGGAAACAAAGAGAAAGACGGAAGCAACGATAAAATATACCAGACAGCTGAAGAGAATAGCTTGGCAGAAGGTCAACAACTTAAATGATATATAATTGTCGAGATCGAAAGTTGCGGGGCAACATGATCACCTACGTCTGCAGGCATGGTACTAGATGATGATGATCGTCTCTCCTGCTTTTGAGCACATAACTTCAACGTCGACAGAAATCAGTGCTAGAGAGGGAAGGATTTGTATTTAGCATAAGTTAGTGTGCCATTAGCATAGTGGCTAGAGCACTGTTTCAGTTCAAGTGATTATGGTTCAAACCAAATCTATATTTTCTAGTCAACATATTTTGGTGATCAAGCCAGCTACCCAGTCTAAAATAAGAGAAGAGAAACATCATCAGGATGACTACAGTTCACTCGATCATCAATGCCGTGACATCTAAAATAAGAGAAGAGAGATATCAATAAGATGACTACAGTTCCCATTCTTGTTAAATTTATTGATATTTAAAATAAGAGAAGAAAACCATCAACAAAATGACTGTAGTTCACTTGATCGTTAAACTCCCTGACCTCCTATTACAGCGAGGCTGTTTTGCTCGCCTAAATGTTACGATTTGTCTTTTATCGTTTCCTTGACCACAAAAAAGCGACACATATGTGCACTTACAAAATATAACTAAATAAGAGATACCCCCATTCTCAGTAAAAAATCAACCCCTATTATTTGGATGTTTAGAAGAATTAGATGAATTGGAAATTGACATAAATATTTAACATACCAGGCAGCAGTGAAGATGGGCGACGTATGGGAAGACACATACAGTTGTATGTTAGGAGTTTATGAAAATTGGACGAAATAAAAATAACTGAACGTTTCGACTACAAAGTCTTCATGATTATCAGTGAGTGCGGAAATTATACAAAAACATGATCACATAAATCCAGAAGCACTTAAAGAGTCGTCGAAAATATTCTGTCTTAATTAAGTTGTGCGATCTATTGCTAAAAAGAAAATTAGAATGCAACAATAAATAAGCAGCACCATAAACAAAAAACAACATAAGGTTTGACCTAACTCGCTAGGAAAGAACGATTTTAAATGTGAAAGATATTTAGTTCAATACAAAAATGATGCACCTGCAAATCATAAACATGTATTTATTTAACGATATATTTTTTTGTTCATAAAATTACATATAAATCTTTCATATTTTAAAAAAAAACTATTTTCTTTATATTATTTTAGATCTCTTGTTATTTATTGCAGGATATCTCTTTATTAGTCATTTCTTTCCACAATTTGTAGTATCAAATTTATTCAGTGAGCTGGCATTTATTGCTCATTTTGTTACGACTTTATCCTTCTATTGTCTTATTATTGTTTTAAATAACGAAACAAATCATAATAAATGGTAATAAAATGATATCAAACTGCTATTGATTTAACTTGGGTATAAGACGCTCAACTGCACCTGGGGTGAAAGCGATGACTCATAACTGGTTGCTTGCGTCAAGATCAGTGAACCAGAACTGACCACGATTTATTTCACATCCCGTTCTGGGCCTAAAAACTGATTAGCCTGAAAGCGCTGGGAGGGATCAAAGAATGAAGACAGCTATATAAAAAAAAAACAAAGCCGTGCTGAAAATCGAATGCAATAGACCGAAGAACGAGGATACTACAATTTCTTGTAAATCGCATCGTATTAATGTCCAGATAACGTCCTTTATTGACGTCGATGAAGACGAACACGTCAGACGAACGCATAGGAAATAAATAATAACTAAAGATTCATTGGAACATTCAGGTTAAAATGAACAAATACGTTTTTGTAGTAAATAATGAGCTACAAGCTACAAGTTAGACTGGACAAGCAGCTCAGCAAAACAGCTTCCAGCAGTCATTATAAAAACTGATGTATGCCTCTATCTTTTTATAAGATTTTGTAAAAACAGAAAAGGCCATCATAATTAAAAACAATGGACTTATTTTTTTTATCGTTTCGTTTCTTGATGTTCATGAAAGTCAGGCACGTGATCATCATTCTTTATTATGTTCATGTATGGGCATTGTTCGGTAACGGTTACGTCACCACATATTTATAAAAAAAGTAAAGAGCCCCGTCACGCCAAGTGGCCTATAAAGAATATGGTGTTAGTGATCATACATTTTACAGACCTTCAGCACAAGATTTTTGGGGTAGTGTGGTCGGTATTACCCCGTGCCACTTTACTTCCCCAGAAAAAAATCCTGTACCCATTTAAGGCTGGGGGAACCCGAAAGCCGTCGGTTGGGATCGAATCCTAGCTCTTGTCCTTTGTAGTCCAGTTCACTAACCACTGAGCTATCGCGGCTCCCTTTAGTCACCATACAGCATTGAAGAAATGAGGGTTTTACAATCCTATCTTTTGTTTTAACAGTAGATGAAGATGACGCTGTGCGCAAGTTTCACGCCTGGACTGTTCTACTCCGGACAGCCATTTTGTGTCTCTTATAAGTATTTCTCAAAAGCTTTAGTTAGCTCTAACATTTAGCCATATTCATTCTCTTTCTTTGCTTTAGTTAGCTCTAACATTTAGCCATATTCATTCTCTTTCTTTGCTGTAGTTAGCTCTAACATTTAGCCATATTCATTCTCTTTCTTTGCTTTAGTTAGCTCTAACATTTAGCCATATTCATTCTCTTTCTTTGCTTTAGTTAGCTCTAACATTTAGCCATATTCATTCTCTTTCTTTGCTTTAGTTAGCTCTAACATTTAGCCATATTCATTCTCTTTCTTTGCTTTAGTTAGCTCTAACATTTAGCCATATTCATTCTCTTTCTTTGCTTTAGTTAGCTCTAACATTTAGCCATATTCATTCTCTTTCTTTGCTTTAGTTAGCTCTAACATTTAGCCATATTCATTCTCTTTCTTTGCTTTAGTTAGCTCTAACATTTAGCCATATTCACTCTCTTTCTTTGCTGTAGTATCTTTTGATTAAACGAACTTGTTCTTCTTACCATGACGGAGATAAGAAGAGGTTTAAAGCATAAGACAAGTCACAGACGTTTTGAGTGCAAGAATCTCTTACTTTCTACTATTTACTGAATGCAAACCGACAGATTATTCAGTGGGGCAACATTTGCAACATCTTGTAGGACAAATGTAAAGTCCTTTCATATTGTACATTTCCTTGTTTATGGGGTGCCCAAGTTTTGTTATATATATATATATATATATAGATAGACAAGAAAACAGAGAGTGATAATGAAACAGATTTAACAAAGAAACAGAGAGAGGGAAAGAAACAGAGCCGCCGTGGAGCAGTTTTAGGATTCTTATGGAACCAGAAATATCAGAAACATAATAAATAGACAACATTAATTTTCTGGGCATGTGAAGCGAAGAGAAGGCATTGAGAATACAATAACAGCGTGTAGAATGAATGAACAGAGGAGCAGAGAATACAATAACAGCGTGTAGAATGAATGAACAGAGGAGCAGAGAAAAAAATATTGAACAATTTATCCAAATGGGATAATAAAAGATCACCGACTGAAATTATGACATGCATGAGGACAGAGACATGATGGGATGATCGCGTACACCAATCGATACGGCACCTCATGATGATGATATTGAGAAGTGGTTGAGTTCGATTCCTCGACCGACTAACTTCTAGGTTTAAACAACCTTAAACGAGTACCAAAGAGTTCTTTCTTTGAAATAGAACCAGTACAGTAGTACTATTGATATCATTCGCACTGTCCTTGCCAAGAGACGCTGAATATCTTGTCTCTTCATAACCCACGATCTTGCGCGCTTCACAACAATTCCACTGTTGACATTTTCCTGTGCCACGCCGTTAAAATATCCACAATATTTTTCATTTGATTGGGAAACGTGTTTCGGAGGGGATCTGAGCTCTCACGAGATGTGCATTGAAGGCGATCTGTCGACTAAACAAAACTTCCATTTGGTTACTTCAGTCAATTTAATCCTTTTTCTTCTGTAGTTATTTTGTACTCCAATCCGCCCTTTCTTCACACATGATCTACAAACTAAAATGATCTACAAACTAAAATGATCTACAAACTAAAATGTATAACGACGGCCTTGAGACAGAGAGGCTGTGGGTTCATTTATCTTAGCCAAGATTAAGGCCTCAAAGTAGCATTTAGTTTAGCCAAGATTAGGGCCTCAAAGTTTCATTTAGTTTAGCCAAGATTAGGGCCTCAAAGTTTCATTTAGTTTAGCCAAGATTAAGGTCTCAAAGTTTCATTTAGTTTAGCCATAATTAGGACCTCAAAGTTTCATTTAGTTTAGCCAAGATTAGGGCCTCAAAGTTTCATTTAGTTTAGCCAAGATTAGTGCCTCAAAGTTTCATTTAGTTTAGCCAAGATTGGGGCCTCAAAGTTTCATTTAGTTTATCCAAGATTAAGGCCTCAAAGTTTCATTTAGTTTAGCCAAGATTAGGGCCTCAAACTTTCATTTAGTTTAGCCAAGATTAGGGCCTCAGAGTTTCATTTAGTTTAGCCAAGATTAGGGCCTCAAAGTTTCATTTAGTTTAGCCAAGATTAAGGTCTCAAAGTTTCATTTAGTTTAGCCATAATTAGGACCTCAAAGTTTCATTTAGTTTAGCCAAGATTAGGGCCTCAAAGTTTCATTTAGTTTAGCCAAGATTAGGGCCTCAAAGTTTCATTTAGTTTAGCCAAGATTGGGGCCTCAAAGTTTCATTTAGTTTAGCCAAGATTAAGGCCTCAAAGTTTCATTTAGTTTAGCCAAGATTAGGGCCTCAAACTTTCATTTAGTTTAGCCAACATTAGGGCCTCAAAGTTTCATTTAGTTTAGCCAAGATTAGGGCCTCAAAGTTTCATTTAGTTTAGCTAATATTAGGGCCTCAAAGTTTCATTTAGTTTAGCCAAGATTAAGGCCTCAAAGTTTCATTTAGTTTAGCCAAGATTAAGGCCTCAAAGTTTCATTTATTTTAGCTAATATTAGGGCCTCAAAGTTTCATTTAGCTTAGCTAATATTAGGGCCTCAAAGTTTCATTTAGCTTAGCTAATATTAGGGCCTCAAAGTTTCATTTAGCTTAGCTAATATTAGGGCCTCAAAGTTTCATTTAGCTTAGCTAATATTAGGGCCTCAATGTTTCATTTAGCTTAGCTAATATTAGGGCCTCAAAGTTTCATTTAGTTTAGCTAATATTAGGGCCTCAAAGTTTCATTTAGCTTAGCTAATATTAGGGCCTCAAAGTTTCATTTAGCTTAGCTAATATTAGGGCCTCAAAGTTTCATTTAGCTTAGCTAATATTAGGGCCTCAAAATTTCATTTAGTTTAGCTAATATTAGGGCCTCAAAGTTTCATTTAGCTTAGCTAATATTAGGGCCTCAAAGTTTCATTTAGTTTAGCTAATATTAGGGCCTCAAACTTTCATTTAGTTTAGCTAATATTAAGGCCTCAAAGTTTCATTTAGCTTAGCTAATATTAGGGCCTCAAAGTTTCATTTAGTTTAGCTAATATTAGGGCCTCAAAGTTTCATTTAGCTTAGCTAATATTAGGGCCTCAAAGTTTCATTTAGCTTAGCTAATATTAGGGCCTCAAAGTTTCATTTAGTTTAGCTAATATTAGGGCCTCAAAGTTTCATTTAGTTTAGCTAATATTAGGGCATCAAAGTTTCATTTAATTTAGCCAGCTTAGGACATCGCCAAGTCTAAATCCGGCCCTGAGCATATATGAAGTTAATGTCTGCTTTTTGTTTTTTGAAACCATCGCTATTCTTGAGTATTGGCCAGCTCTACACCAGGCTATTTTATATCCCATAAACAACTTCCAATATCCATTTAAATATGGATGAATCTAAAGGCAGATCATAACAGGAATGAGGCGGTCTGCTTGTCTTCAGTAGACCAGGTCACTAATTACCATGGCGTCTACCAAGTCAGTTATATTCTCAGTCCCCTTCGTATCGTCATTACTATTAAAAAATGTGACACTTTTTTTTGTTATCCTCCTCCGTTGCCTTACAGCGTCGAGGAATAAAGGGAGTGCTCGGGCCAGTATTGTGTGTGTCGTGGATGGTGCAAACCTTCAAGTGGTGGGGGCCTGGCTACAAATCGGTCAGATTGAGTAAGTTTTAACAAGAGTGAAAATATTCTGGTATCCAAAAAATGCCATGCTAAAGACGGATGTCTCGGGTCGAAAGGTTCCAACAAATATCGCAGTTAACTGAGGTATGCGACCTCTATTTTACACATTTCCTCCGCCCCCACCACCAACCCCAATCCTCCTGGTCTTTATTTACAAAGTTTAACAAATTGGAAACATGCTATAGAGATAGTTCGTCACTTTTTATTTTAAAACAAAAGCTTCAACATTTTGCAAGTCTAGTCACCATCTTCTGTTTCCTGCATCTCCCTAGAGTAAAATAAAAGGTATACGCAACTGATGGATCAATATGAGATGGAAAAAAGAGATTCGGGGGGGGGGGGGGGGGGGAATTGTTCCGCCCGTCAGGTTCCTGGTATGTTAGGGGGAGCCATTACGAAAAATCACTTTTTTAAAAACTTCTTCAATTATATAGAACTGCAAGACCCCGTGGGTGTCTTAACCAGCATACACTATCGCTCTCATCGACATTTCCATTACCATATCTCAAATTAATAACTTAAGTGCACAGGAACTGACACAGACTCCTCCCCGCACGAGTCTAGAATCTAACCACTTATTATTGTAAATTATGACGCCATTTCCGCAAATTTCACGAGCATGAGGTCCGATCCTCTTGGGAGGTTTGCATCACTTAGACTGGTGTAATGATGACGACTTTAACTGTTCTTCGTCTCCTGGAAGTTTTACGTCTTTTGAAGTGCATGATGACGTCATTGGGAATAAAGCGCCCCGTCTTATTTCCGTTAATAAATTTAGTTAATAATTTTGTACGGACAGGAGTTAAACAGTGCAGTCGCTTAGCTCTTTATCGTCATTATTTCCGTCTGTTACTTTTTCTTGCGTCAGATTTTGTATAAAAAAGTTCAATTTATTGTAATAGAGTGTTAGTAAACGCAAACAATATAATTAAACTGCAGACAGACACAAACGTGAGTAGTAGACCAGGAAGGTTACACACCTATGACGTAACAAAGACAAATAGTAAGGAGGAAGGAGGAAAGATTTCCTCCTTCAAGTACAAGAGTTATATAGTAGGATACCACCACTTTCCCATGGTGGAAGGTGGTGGTGATGGTGGTGGAGCTTCTGTCATGATATATATGTATATATGTATAGGACTTGTATAGTGCATGAAGGGGTTTGTAGTTGAGGGGATAATTACTGAGTCATGTATTGGACATCAGTTTTTCCCGCCAAAGTGACTTCCAATAGGAGCTAGTGTGTGTGTGTGTTGTCCGGCTATAGACCACGCCCACTCCGGAAGTGAAAGTACCATATTAGGGAGTAGTGATACGTTAGTTATTTCATAGTTATGGTGAGTATATATACATATAATAGTAATAAGTTAATAGTTATTATATCCAAGGGACCATAAGGGACCGTAATTAAGATAGATACGGACCATAATCAGTGATATTTAATCAGGTAATTCACGCTGACGACATGAAAGAACGATAGTCTCCTACCGGGTCACATAATGACCCAATCAATAAACCGCTCCCGTGAGAGTAAAGATTTCTTTTTCCCAAGCGGTCTCGCTGCGTCGCCATGCTGACTGGAATTATCGAATTTATAACATAGGTGTAAGAAATATATTAAGATCAAGCTAAGTCCACTAATAGAGGAGATCGAGAGTGTACCCCAACGAGCTTAGGAGGAAAGATAGGTGTAGTACATGTCAGCTGCTTCACAGAGCATGTATATTTGGGAACAGAGCCCCCCCAAAAAAAAGCATGTGTGCGTGTTCATGTGTGTGTATGTGCATATTACTCAGAGAGTAAACAAAAGGACCAGTCTTCGGATAGCTTCGCTGACTGATACAAAATGTAATGTTTATTGATGGAGAGGTACCTGTGTTCGTGTGTGGGTCGTAGAACAAGCGGATGAATAGCAGGGTTTGATGGAGAGATGATTGTGTGTTTGTGTGATTCAGTATACAAATAGCTGTATAAATAAATATTGAAGTGATAAGTAGAACGATCAATCGCTCACCCAATATGTACATACACATTCGTTACATCACTATAAAGTGGTTATCAATATCAACACACCGTAAGCAATAAGAACCACTAAAAGAATCGACCCCAAAACGCGAACTCCACAAACATATGTACCTATATGATAGTCGTAACTTACCGTTAATGTTATTAATAAAGGTGACGCATACGTGATGTATAACTAAGAGGTCTGCCCTATAGTGGTAGTAAGATGAATATTATAGATAATCATAGTTGAGCGACGGTATTACGCTAACAAAGGTAAAATGACCGACCTTTCGTATGGTCTACACCGTAACACCCCTACATCTTATACAGTCTGTCATGGTAATGTGATAGAAGAAGAAACTGATGTTTAGGGGTAAGTCCCAAACATTTTTTTTTTGTATTTTCATCATCTAAATAATCGTTTTTAAACCCGGAATTATTATCAGATAGAACGACACATGATAGTGATGGTTAGCTAATTTTTATTCACATATAGTCGAGTTTGGACTCGTTGTAAAGATAATTTTAAGAGTAGTTATATGTTTAATGTTTAGTTCCTTTAAAAAAAACAATAAAGCTACTATACTTGTAACTAATCCTGTTTAACATTAAAATAAATACCCCATATTAACAGTATCCAATAGAGCACCCCAGAATGAAACTGTACCAGTACGCTCCAGTGGCCGAAAGAAGGCTATTGTTCCCCACGCGTCCCGGGATAATTGATATAATTGCTCTCTCGCGAGTGGCGTGTGGCATTGCATAGCACTTGAGGGTTTATTGTGCGTGCACTAAAAAGATGAAGTTTAACACATAGGCGCGTTACTAAATAAACAAGTAATTTACTACTAATAAAATAATAATATATATATATATATAATATACGTTATTTATTTTTAAATCCTTCATCTCGAGACACGCAAATAGATACCAAACAAGATATAGTTTTTAGTATAACAAGTTATTTTCTTTCATCAATGTGCCGGCTTCGTAACTAAGGTATATTTCTGTCTCGCTCTCTCTCTCTCTCTCTCTCTCTCTCTCTGTCTGTTTGTGAGTGTATGTATGTGTGTGTGTATGTATGTATAGCTGTATGTTTATAGATTATTCACTCTAGTTCGCTGTTTGTCTAAACCTATGTTATTAGTATAGGATACAAGTCAACAGACTAATAGAACGAATATCTTAATACCTTTTACAGCTCGATGATTAATGACAACGCTGAAAGACACACACACACAAAAAACAAGGCGACCCGGTTAGTTTTAGTCATATTTAGACGTAATCTATATCAAAATATGCGTATTTTAAACCAGTTTTATACTAAAGCAGTTATTTTATAAATAACATTACAGTGTAAACGATCAGCCGAGTACATATTTTTGTCTTCTTATATATATATATATATATATATATATATATATATATATATATATATATATATATATATATATAAAAAAAGGCGAACTAAAAATCCTAAAAAGCTACTTACATAGTCATAATAGTTAGATACACCGAGCAGGAATATAGATTCAATGTCCAAAAAGTTAGACCAAATCGCAAAATTTTATCACCAGAACACAAAATTTAGGCTCATAAGCAAAAATCCGATTTGAAAACCATACAAACCTACTTATATTGGCATAATAGTTAGACACAACGAGCAGGAAGGTATATCCAAAAGCCCAAAAGTTACGCCAAAGCGCAAAAAAAAGGTTACCCCTAGAACACAAAAATATAGGTTCGTATTAAAAAAGTCGACCTAAAAAGCCTAAAAATCTACGCACATAGTCATAATAGTTAGACACAACGAGTAGAAAGTTATAGTCAAGGTCCAAAAAGTTAGGCAAAATCGCAAAATTTTACCACAAACACAAAAAAAATTTAGGCTCATAAGCAAAGAGTCGATCTCAAACCCTAAAAGCTACCCCCATACTCATACTAGTTAGACGCATCGAACAGATAGTTATATCCAAAGTCCCAAAGTTACGCCAAAGCGCAAAATATTTACCCTCAGAACACAAAAAATGTAGTCTCATATTCAAAAAGGCGAAGTAAAAAGCTACTCACATAGTCATAATAGTTAGACACAACGACCAGGAATTTAGATTCAATGTCCAAAAAGTTAGAACAAAGCGCAAAATTTTAGCACCAGAACACACAAATTTAGGCTCATAACCAAAAAGTCGATCTGAAAACACTACAAATCTACTCCCATACTCATACTAGTTAGACGTGTCGAACAGACAGTTATATCCGAAGTCCAAAAAGTTAGGCCAAAGCGCTAATATTTTACCACCAGAACACAAAAAAAATGTAGACGCATATTCAAAAAGTCGACCTAAAAACCCTAAAATGCTAAAGTCCAAAAAGTTAGGCCAAAGCGCAAAATGTTAGCACCAAAACAGAAAAAAATTTAGGCGCATAAGCATAAAGTCGAGCTGAAAACCCTACAAAGCTACTCCCATACTCATACTAGTTAGACACAACGAGAAGAAAGTTATAGTCAAGATCCAAAAAGTTAGGCCAAAGCGCAAAATTTTAGCACCAAAACACAAAAAATTAGGCTCATAACCATAAAGTCGATCTGAAAACCATACAAAGCTACTCCCATACTCATACTAGTTAGACACAACGAGTAGAAAGTTATATCCAAAGTCACAAAAGTTAGACCATACCGCAAAATTTTAGCACCAGAACAAATAAAATTTTGGCTCGTATTAAAAAAGTCGATCTGAAAATCCTAAAAAACTACTCATATAGTCATAATAGTTAGACACAAGAGTAGGAAGTTATATCCAAAGTCCCAAAAGTTACACCAAATTGCAAAATGTTAGCACCAAAACAGAAAAAAATTTAGGCGCATAAGCATGAAGTCGAACTGAAAACCCTACAAAGCTACTCACATACTCATACTAGTTAGGCACAACGAGTAGAAAGTTATAGTCAAGGTCCAAAAAGTTAGGCCAAAACGCAAAATTTTAGCACCAAAACACAAAAAATTTAGGCTCATAAGCATAAAGTCGATCTGAAAAACCATACAAAGCTACTCCCATACTCACACTAGTTAGACACAACGAGTAGAAAGTTATATCCAAAGTCACAAAAGTTAGACCATATCGCAAAATTTTAGCACCAGAACAAAAAAAAAAATTTAGGCTCGTATTAAAAAAGTCGATCTGAAAATCCTAAAAAGCTACTCATATAGTCATAATAGTTAGACACAAGAGTAGGAAGTTATATCCAAAGTCCCAAAAGTTACACCAAATCGCAAAATGTTAGCACCAAAACACACCAAAAAAAAAATTTAGGCTCATAACCAAAGAGTCGATCTCAAACCCTACAAAGCTACTCCCAAACTCATACTAGTTAGACGCGTCGAACAGATAGTTATATCCAAAGTCCCAAAGGTTACGCCAAATCGCAAAAAATTTTACCCTCATAACACAAAAAATGTAGGCTCATATACAAAAGGCGATCTAAAAATCCTAAACAGCTACTCACATAGTCATAATAGTTAGACACAACGACCAGGAATTTAGATTCAATGTCCAAAAAGTTAGAACAAATCGCAAAATCTTAGCACCAGAATACACAAATTTAGACCCATAAGTAAAAAGTCGATCTGAAAACCCTACAAATCTACTCCCAAACTCATACTAGTTAGAAACATCGAAAAGATAGTTATATCCAAAGACCAAAAAGTTAGGCCAAAGCGCAAACATTGTACCAACAGAACACAAAAAATGTAGGCACATATTCAAAAAGTCGACCTAAAAACCCTACAAACCTACTCATATTGGCATAATAGTTAGACACAACGAGCAGGAAGGTATATCCAAAAGCCCAAAACTTACGCCAAATAGCAAAATTTTAGCACTAGAACACAAGAATGTAGGCTCGTATTAAAAAAGTCGACATAAAAAGCCTAAAGATCGACGCACATAGTCATAATAGTTAGACACAGCGAGTAGAAAGTTATAGTCAAGGCCCAAAAAGTTAGGCCAAATCGCAACATTTTAGCACCAACACACACACAAAATTTAGGATCATAAGCATAAAGTCGATCTGAAAACCCTACAAAGCTACTCCCATACTCATACTAGTTAGACACAACGAGTAGAAAGTTATATCCAAAGTCCCAAAAGTTAGGCCAAATCGCAAAATTTTAACACCAAAACACAAAAATTTAGGGTTCATAAGCATAAAGTCGATCTGAAAAACCTACAAAGCTACTCCCATACTCATACTAATTAGACACAACGAGTAGAAAGTTATATCCAAAGTCCCAAAAGTTAGACCATATCACAAACTTTTAGCACCAGAACACAAAAATTTAGGCTCGTATTAAAAAAGTCGATCTGAAATTCCTTAAAAGCTACTCATATAGTCATAATAGTTAGACACAAATAGTAGGAAGTTATATCCAAAGTCCCAAAAGTTACACCAAATCGCAAAAATGTTACCCCCAGAACACAAAAATGTAGGCTCGTATTAAAAAAGTCGACCTAAAAAGCTTAAAAATCTACCCACATAGTCATAATAGTTAGACACAACGAGTAGAAAGTTATAGTCAAGGTCCAAAAGGTTAGCCACGCTATGTTGAATCATATTCAGGGCGCGTAGACATTACCCTGTTCAATAGACCCACTACTAACTGGATAGTGGAGAACTTTCCCACCCAAGATTTTTATTTATTTCACCTACATGGCTTCTCGGTTGTCTGTCCTTTGTTAAAGTGACAAAGATATTGAATTCCAAAGAGGTTAGGATAAGTACAAGAATAAAAATTTCCAACGCGCTTGTTAAGTCAGTCCCATAAAACTCGGCCTCTGCTATTTCAAAACTAACTTGAAAGTTGTCCTCTACTATTTCAAAAGTTGTCCTTCTCAATTCAAAAGTTGTCTTCGTCAAATCAAAAGTTGTCCTCTACTATTTCAAAAGTTGTCCTATACTATTTCAAAAGTTGTCCTTTCCAATTCAAAAGTCGACCTTTACTATTTCAAACGTTGTCCTTCTCGATTCAAAAGTTGTCTTTGTCAAAGCAAAAGTTGTCCTCTGCTATTTCAAAAGTTGTCCTCTACTATTTCAAAAGTTGTCCGCTACTATTTCAAAAGTTGTCCTCGGCTAAACCAAACACATCATCTAACAACTTCCACTAGTACTACTACTACTACTACAACTTCTACAACTACTTCGTCTACAATTTCCACAACCAACTACTACTACAACTATTACAACTTCCACAAACAACTACTACTACACCTACTACGGCTACAACAACAACTACTGCTACTACAAAAAGCGTACACCAAACGAACACCAGGGCTTTTTAAACTGGGTAGAATTGGATGGAAGGAAAAGAAAACAAACGAGGATGTCTTAAAACAAGACAAATGAAATTTTTGGAGCATGTTAATAGGTGCTGTCTTGTTTTAAGTATCCTCGTTTGTTTTCTTTTCCTTCCATCCAATTCTACCCAGTTTAAAAAGCCCTGGTGTTCGTTTGGTGTACGCTTTTTGTAGTAGCAGTAGTTGTTGTTGTAGCCGTAGTAGGTGTAGTAGTAGTTGTTTGTGGAAGTTGTAATAGTTGTAGTAGTAGTTGGTTGTGGAAGTTGTAGACGAAGTAGTTGTAGAAGTTGTAGTAGTAGTAGTAGTACTAGTGGAAGTTGTTAGATGATGTGTTTGGTTTAGCCGAGGACAACTTTTGAAATAGTAGCGGACAACTTTTGAAATAGTAGAGGACAACTTTTGAAATAGCAGAGGACAACTTTTGCTTTGACAAAGACAACTTTTGAATCGAGAAGGACAACGTTTGAAATAGTAAAGGTCGACTTTTGAATTGGAAAGGACAACTTTTGAAATAGTATAGGACAACTTTTGAAATAGTAGAGGACAACTTTTGATTTGACGAAGACAACTTTTGAATTGAGAAGGACAACTTTTGAAATAGTAGAGGACAACTTTCAAGTTAGTTTTGAAATAGCAGAGGCCGAGTTTTATGGGACTGACTTAACAAGCGCGTTGGAAATTTTTATTCTTGTACTTATCCTAACCTCTTTGGAATTCAATATCTTTGTCACTTTAACAAAGGACAGACAACCGAGAAGCCATGTAGGTGAAATAAATAAAAATCTTGGGGTGGGAAAGTTCTCCACTATCCAGTTAGTAGTGGGTCTATAGTGGTACTCTACGACTTATATTGGAGGAACATATTGAAAAGCAAAAACCTTTTGTACTTAACTTCATCGACTTCAAAAAAGCATTTGATAGTATTCATAGAGATTCTTTGTGGAAAATCTGAAGCAATATGGTTTACCATCAAAAATCATAAATATTATCAAAGACATGTATGATGGTTACACATGTGCAGTTCGAACAGAGGAAGGACTGAGCGAATGTTTCCCAATAGAAACTGGGGTTAAACAAGGATGTATTTTATCGCCCTTGTTATTTGGAATTGTTATGGACTTCATAATGAAATGCTGCACTGGTAATAAAGGCATCGAATGGATACAAGGAGACCATTTGGAGGACCTCGACTTTGCTGATGACATAGTTCTCATCAGCAGTCAGATAAAACGATGCAGGAAAACACAAATGAACTATCATCAATAGCCAGCAAATTGGGCTTGAGGTCAATCATGAAAAGACTAAAGTCATGAAAAGTTTAATTCCAACAAGTGACAAAATATACATGGAAAACAAACCAGTAGAAGAGATCGATCACTTTATCTATCTTGGAAGTCACATTGATCGAGAAGGGGATACGAGCAAAGAAATTAGAATCAGACTGGCTAAAGCAGCAATGTCTTTCAGAAGCCTTGAAAAGTTGTGGAAATCAAAACTCATTAGCACAAACACAAAACTTAGGCTATTCAAATCAAATGTACTATCAACCCTTACGTATGCGTGTGAAAGCTGGAAAACAACAAGAGATATAGAAACAAAGTTGAACGCATTCGAAAATAAATGTCTAAGGAAAATACTTGGTATAGAATGGAACGAATTCAAAACAAACGAGGAAATTAGAGAAATCGCCAATCAACTAATATCTTCAGTAATAAAGAAAAGACGATGGTCATACGTTGGACATGTGATGAGAAGAGATAATAATCGAATAGCAAAGCAAGCCCTCATATGGGAGGTAAAAGAAAAAGAGGAAGACCCAGGGAGACACTGAGAAGAACATTGATGAGAGAGGCAAGAGCAGCAGGAATCGGCTCCCTCAATGAGATAGAACTGCTTGCACAGAACAGAGACAGATGGCGAGATTTAATAAAATATCTTTAAAAGAAAACTGCTAGAACAAAAATTCATATAGGAGAAGGTGTATCTTGGTCTACGCCCTATGGGCCGGTACGGCTCGAAAGGTCAATAGATAGATAGATAGTGGGTCTATTGAACAGGGTAATGTCTACGCGCCCTGAATATGATTCAACATAGCGTGGCTAACCTTTTGGACCTTGACTATAACTTTCTACTCGTTGTGTCTAACTATTATGACTATGTGGGTAGATTTTTAAGCTTTTTAGGTCGACTTTTTTAATACGAGCCTACATTTTTGTGTTCTGGGGGTAACATTTTTGCGATTTGGTGTAACTTTTGGGACTTTGGATATAACTTCCTACTATTTGTGTCTAACTATTATGACTATATGAGTAGCTTTTAAGGAATTTCAGATCGACTTTTTTAATACGAGCCTAAATTTTTGTGTTCTGGTGCTAAAAGTTTGTGATATGGTCTAACTTTTGGGACTTTGGATATAACTTTCTACTCGTTGTGTCTAATTAGTATGAGTATGGGAGTAGCTTTGTAGGTTTTTCAGATCGACTTTATGCTTATGAACCCTAAATTTTTGTGTTTTGGTGTTAAAATTTTGCGATTTGGCCTAACTTTTGGGACTTTGGATATAACTTTCTACTCGTTGTGTCTAACTAGTATGAGTATGGGAGTAGCTTTGTAGGGTTTTCAGATCGACTTTATGCTTATGATCCTAAATTTTGTGTGTGTGTTGGTGCTAAAATGTTGCGATTTGGCCTAACTTTTTGGGCCTTGACTATAACTTTCTACTCGCTGTGTCTAACTATTATGACTATGTGCGTCGATCTTTAGGCTTTTTATGTCGACTTTTTTAATACGAGCCTACATTCTTGTGTTCTAGTGCTAAAATTTTGCTATTTGGCGTAAGTTTTGGGCTTTTGGATATACCTTCCTGCTCGTTGTGTCTAACTATTATGCCAATATGAGTAGGTTTGTAGGGTTTTTAGGTCGACTTTTTGAATATGTGCCTACATTTTTTGTGTTCTGTTGGTACAATGTTTGCGCTTTGGCCTAACTTTTTGGTCTTTGGATATAACTATCTTTTCGATGTTTCTAACTAGTATGAGTTTGGGAGTAGATTTGTAGGGTTTTCAGATCGACTTTTTACTTATGGGTCTAAATTTGTGTATTCTGGTGCTAAGATTTTGCGATTTGTTCTAACTTTTTGGACATTGAATCTAAATTCCTGGTCGTTGTGTCTAACTATTATGACTATGTGAGTAGCTGTTTAGGATTTTTAGATCGCCTTTTGTATATGAGCCTACATTTTTTGTGTTATGAGGGTAAAATTTTTTGCGATTTGGCGTAACCTTTGGGACTTTGGATATAACTATCTGTTCGACGCGTCTAACTAGTATGAGTTTGGGAGTAGCTTTGTAGGGTTTGAGATCGACTCTTTGGTTATGAGCCTAAATTTTTTTTTTGGTGTGTTTTGGTGCTAACATTTTGCGATTTGGTGTAACTTTTGGGACTTTGGATATAACTTCCTACTCTTGTGTCTAACTATTATGACTATATGAGTAGCTTTTTAGGATTTTCAGATCGACTTTTTTAATACGAGCCTAAATTTTTTTTTTTGTTCTGGTGCTAAAATTTTGCGATATGGTCTAACTTTTGTGACTTTGGATATAACTTTCTACTCGTTGTGTCTAACTAGTGTGAGTATGGGAGTAGCTTTGTATGGTTTTTCAGATCGACTTTATGCTTATGAGCCTAAATTTTTTGTGTTTTGGTGCTAAAATTTTGCGTTTTGGCCTAACTTTTTGGACCTTGACTATAACTTTCTACTCGTTGTGCCTAACTAATATGAGTATGTGAGTAGCTTTGTAGGGTTTTCAGTTCGACTTCATGCTTATGCGCCTAAATTTTTTTCTGTTTTGGTGCTAACATTTTGCAATTTGGTGTAACTTTTGGGACTTTGGATATAACTTCCTACTCTTGTGTCTAACTATTATGACTATATGAGTAGTTTTTTAGGATTTTCAGATCGACTTTTTTAATACGAGCCAAAATTTTATTTGTTCTGGTGCTAAAATTTTGCGGTATGGTCTAACTTTTGTGACTTTGGATATAACTTTCTACTCGTTGTGTCTAACTAGTATGAGTATGGGAGTAGCTTTGTATGGTTTTCAGATCGACTTTATGGTTATGAGCCTAATTTTTTGTGTTTTGGTGCTAAAATTTTGCGCTTTGGCCTAACTTTTTGGATCTTGACTATAACTTTCTACTCGTTGTGTCTAACTAGTATGAGTATGGGAGTAGCTTTGTAGGGTTTTCAGCTCGACTTTATGCTTATGCGCCTAAATTTTTTTCTGTTTTGGTGCTAACATTTTGCGCTTTGGCCTAACTTTTTGGACTTTAGCATTTTAGGGTTTTTAGGTCGACTTTTTGAATATGCGTCTACATTTTTTTTGTGTTCTGGTGGTAAAATATTAGCGCTTTGGCCTAACTTTTTGGACTTCGGATATAACTGTCTGTTCGACACGTCTAACTAGTATGAGTATGGGAGTAGATTTGTAGTGTTTTCAGATCGACTTTTTGGTTATGAGCCTAAATTTGTGTGTTCTGGTGCTAAAATTTTGCGCTTTGTTCTAACTTTTTGGACATTGAATCTAAATTCCTGGTCGTTGTGTCTAACTATTATGACTATGTGAGTAGCTTTTTACTTCGCCTTTTTGAATATGAGACTACATTTTTTGTGTTCTGAGGGTAAATATTTTGCGCTTTGGCGTAACTTTTGGGACTTTGGATATAACTATCTGTTCGATGCGTCTAACTAGTATGAGTATGGGGGTAGCTTTTAGGGTTTGAGATCGACTCTTTGCTTATGAGCCTAAATTTTTTTGTGTTTTGTGGTAAAATTTTGCGATTTTGCCTAACTTTTTGGACCTTGACTATAACTTTCTACTCGTTGTGTCTAACTATTATGACTATGTGCGTAGATTTTTAGGCTTTTTAGGTCGACTTTTTTAATACGAACCTATATTTTTGTGTTCTAGGGGTAACCTTTTTTTTGCGCTTTGGCGTAACTTTTGGGCTTTTGGATATACCTTCCTGCTCGTTGTGTCTAACTATTATGCCAATATAAGTAGGTTTGTATGGTTTTCAAATCGGATTTTTGCGTATGAGCCTAAATTTTGTGTTCTGGTGATAAAATTTTGCGATTTGGTCTAACTTTTTGGACATTGAATCTATATTCCTGCTCGGTGTATCTAACTATTATGACTATATAAGTAGCTTTTTAGGATTTTTATTCGCCTTTTATATATATATATATATATATATATATATATATATAAGAAGACAAAAATATGTACTCGGCTGAACGTTTACACTGTAATGTTATTTATAAAATAACTGCTTTAGTATAAAACTGGTTTAAAATACGCATATTTTGATATAGATTACGTCTAAATATGACTAAAACTAACCGGGTCGCCTTGTTTTTTTTGTGTGTGTGTCTTTCAGCGTTGTCATTAATCATCGAACTGTAAAAGGTATTAAGATATTCGTTCTATTAGTCTGTTGACTTGTATCCTATACTAATAACATAGGTTTAGACAAACAGCGAACTAGAGTGAATAATCTATAAACATACAGCTATACATACATACACACACACATACATACACTCACAAACAGAGAGAGAGAGAGAGAGAGAGAGAGCGAGACAGAAATATACCTTAGTTACGAAGCCGGCACATTGATGAAAGAAAATAACTTGTTATACTAAAAACTATATCTTGTTTGGTATCTATTTGCGTGTCTCGAGATGAAGGATTTAAAAATAAATAACGTATATTATATATATATATATATATTTTTTATTAGTAGTAAATTACTTGTTTATTTAGTAACGCGCCTATGTGTTAAACTTCATCTTTTTAGTGCACGCACAATAAACCCTCAAGTGCTATGCAATGCCACACGCCACTCGCGAGAGAGCAATTATATCAATTATCCCCGGGACGCGTGGGGAACAATAGCCTTCTTTCGGCCACTGGAGCGTACTGGTACAGTTTCATTCTGGGGTGCTCTATTGGATACTGTTAATATGGGGTATTTATTTTAATGTTAAACAGGATTAGTTACAAGTATAGTAGCTTTATTGTTTTTTTTAAAGGAACTAAACATTAAACATATAACTACTCTTAAAATTATCTTTACAACGAGTCCAAACTCGACTATATGTGAATAAAAATTAGCTAACCATCACTATCATGTGTCGTTCTATCTGATAATAATTCCGGGTTTAAAAACGATTATTTAGATGATGAAAATACAAAAAAAAATGTTTGGGACTTACCCCTAAACATCAGTTTCTTCTTCTATCACATTACCATGACAGACTGTATAAGATGTAGGGGTGTTACGGTGTAGACCATACGAAAGGTCGGTCATTTTACCTTTGTTAGCGTAATACCGTCGCTCAACTATGATTATCTATAATATTCATCTTACTACCACTATAGGGCAGACCTCTTAGTTATACATCACGTATGCGTCACCTTTATTAATAACATTAACGGTAAGTTACGACTATCATATAGGTACATATGTTTGTGGAGTTCGCGTTTTGGGGTCGATTCTTTTAGTGGTTCTTATTGCTTACGGTGTGTTGATATTGATAACCACTTTATAGTGATGTAACGAATGTGTATGTACATATTGGGTGAGCGATTGATCGTTCTACTTATCACTTCAATATTTATTTATACAGCTATTTGTATACTGAATCACACAAACACACAATCATCTCTCCATCAAACCCTGCTATTCATCCGCTTGTTCTACGACCCACACACGAACACAGGTACCTCTCCATCAATAAACATTACATTTTGTATCAGTCAGCGAAGCTATCCGAAGACTGGTCCTTTTGTTTACTCTCTGAGTAATATGCACATACACACACATGAACACGCACACAGGCTTTTTTGGGGGGGGGGGGGCTCTGTTCCCAAATATACATGCTCTGTGAAGCAGCTGACATGTACTACACCTATCTTTCCTCCTAAGCTCGTTGGGGTACACTCTCGATCTCCTCTATTAGTGGACTTAGCTTGATCTTAATATATTTCTTACACCTATGTTATAAATTCGATAATTCCAGTCAGCATGGCGACGCAGCGAGACCGCTTGGGAAAAAGAAATCTTTACTCTCACGGGAGCGGTTTATTGATTGGGTCATTATGTGACCCGGTAGGAGACTATCGTTCTTTTATGTCGTCAGCGTGAATTACCTGATTAAATATCACTGATTATGGTCCGTATCTATCTTAATTACGGTCCCTTATGGTCCCTTGGATATAATAACTATTAACTTATTACTATTATATGTATATATACTCACCATAACTATGAAATAACTAACGTATCACTACTCCCTAATATGGTACTTTCACTTCCGGAGTGGGCGTGGTCTATAGCCGGACAACACACACACACACTAGCTCCTATTGGAAGTCACTTTGGCGGGAAAAACTGATGTCCAATACATGACTCAGTAATTATCCCCTCAACTACAAACCCCTTCATGCACTATACAAGTCCTATACATATATACATATATATCATGACAGAAGCTCCACCACCATCACCACCACCTTCCACCATGGGAAAGTGGTGGTATCCTACTATATAACTCTTGTACTTGAAGGAGGAAATCTTTCCTCCTTCCTCCTTACTATTTGTCTTTGTTACGTCATAGGTGTGTAACCTTCCTGGTCTACTACTAACGTGTTACCTAAAGGATACGCTGTTACACGCATGCATACCTCCCTCATTTGAATCCCTTATTCTCACAGAACCAATAAAAGTAATGGCATGCATATTTCTTTTGTTTGTAGCACTCTGTCATTTTATTTTCCTGTGTGGCGAATTCAATTTATTTCTTCCGAATAATTCTGTTCGTCTTTGTTCGTTTCATTACTGTCGCTCTTTTGCTAAACCACACTTACAAGTTGTCTGCAGCGTTGTCCGTGACACACGATGACTATAATGCTGCGTTCTTCTAACTCTTCTCTTCTCTTCTCTTCTCTTCTCTTCTCTTCTCTTCTCTTCTCTTCTCTTCTCTTCACTTCTCTTCTCTTCTCTTCTCTTCTCTTCTCTTCTCTTTCTCTTCTCTTCTCTTCTCTTCTCTTCTCTCTTCTCTTCTCTCTTCTCTTCTCTTCTCTTCTCTTCTCTCTCTTCTCTTGTCTTCTCTCCTCTCCTCTCCTCTTCTCTGCTCTCCTCTCCTCTCCTCTCCCCTCCCCTCCCCTCCCCTCCCCTCCCCTCCCATCCTCTCCTCTCCTCGCCTCTCCTCTCTTCTTCTCTTCTCTTCTCCTCTTCTCTTCTATTCTCTTTTATCTTTTCTTCTCATTGTTCCTTCCTTCCTTCCTTTCTAAATTCTGTATCTTTCTCCTCTTCTGCTATTTCTTATTCCTCTCCTCCTACATATTCTTCTTAGGTCTCATGGTCATTGTTGAATCAGAACAATTACTATGTACAGTTCATTACCATAACCAGCGTTGACACTCACCATGTAGTTCTTATTGCAATAACTTCCACACTTCTAGCTTATGCATTGATGTATCACCGTCCAGTTTTGATTACTCTCTGCTTGTGTATATTTTGTAAGTTGCGGAATAACGGCTTCACGAGAAATTATGATTTTGATAAAGTTACTTTAAGATTCATCCTTTTTTTTCGCATTTGTTCAAAGATAATGGAATTGTACTGTAAGTATACTTTAGACCATATGGTTTGTTAATGACTTCAAGGTATTCATCGAAGATACAAAATACTAGTTTCTTTTAAACAAAACAATTTGACTTGTTTTAAATTTTAATTTCACAAAATATCAATTATTTGCACTATTTTTTGTTCAACAGTCAGAGTCTAAAATATTGGCGCATCGGGGCGAATCAGCACTAAACAAGCAAACACGTCCAACATTCTTTCTGAATTTCATAGAAAACAATTGAACTTATTGCTAGACTGCATTTTTAATTTTGTGGGGATTAGTGTCTCTGAACATCAAATTCTGATATTTTGAAGAGATATATTGTTGTATGGTTTTTTATTATTAATTCTTCCTTCGAAAATGTCGTAAACTAGAAGAACTAACCAACATAGTATTTAAGATGAAAATCCTAAGAGACATATTTTAAAGAAGTTTCAAACATGGTTTTTCAAACACATTTTTTTGGGTTTTGTTTAAAAGAAACGGGAGACTTCCATTACTAAGATGGTGGATCTAGTTCACGTTCTCTTGAGAAAGTGCATTCGGGGTCTGATTAATTTCGGTTCTCCATTGCACTTTACTGCGTTAAAGTCAAAATGATGACCTACATATTACATCTGCGCCGATAAAGCGGAGTCGTACGCCGACAATATTTCCTTTTTGACAAATCAAGTGTTGTGAATGCGACCTTCCACCGTCTAGACTTGATCTGCGCTTTATGTCACATTGGTGCTGTTCATGACCGTTGTTGGAATTGTTTGACGCAAGTTATTTACATGTTACTCATTAATGTGAACTGCTTTGTCAGCCGCAGTTTTATCTTCGTCAGCCGCAGTTTTATCTCTTTAGGGAATTTGCGCCGTGTTTTGTTCGTCGTAGGCTGCATTCACTAGAGTAATCAAGAATCTAAAGGGCGCGACTATGGCTGTGACATCATATGTGACCCGGAAAGTGCAGACTGTACGTGCAAGGAAACGTGCTACGGGTCAGACTGCACTCTCAAATGTCCAGACAACTGTTTCAACGACACCTGTGAACAGTCAACCGAGAACTGTGCATGCAAGGGAACGTTCTACGGGTCAGACTGCACTCTCAAATCTCCGGACAACTGTTTGAACGAAACCTGTGGACAGTTAATCGAAGCCTGCATCTCGTATGTCGATGATTCACACGTTAAGAAGAGTCTGCAGACTAACCCAAGCATATGGATACCTCAATGTGTTTATGTGCTAGACTTGGCTCATTTCTTGGTGTTTTTCCGTGAAGACATGACTCATATCTTAATGTTTTTCTGTGCTAGCCATGGCTCAAATCTTAGCTTGTGTGTGTGTGTGCTAGCCATGGCTCATATCTAGGTGTGTGTCAAGTTAGTCATATCTCATATCTTGGTGTGTCCGTGTTAATCATGTCTCTTATCTTTATGTGCGTCTGAGTTTAGTAATATCTCATAACTTAGTGTGTATCTGTGTTAGTCATGTGTCTTTGTGTGTGCATGTCTGAGTTAGGGATATCTCATATCTTTGTGTGCATGTTTATGTTAGTCATATCTCATATCTTTGTGCGTGCATGTCTGTGTTTGTCACATCTCATATTCTTGTGTGTGCATGGCTATGTAAGTCACATCTCATATCTTTGTGTGTGCATGCCTATGTTAGTCATATCTTATATCTTTGTGTGTATGTCTCTGTTAGGTATGTGTCACATCATTGTGTGTGCATGTCTAAGTCAGTCATATCTCATATCTTTATGTGCATGTTTATGTTAGTCATGTGTCATATATCTTGATGTGTGTCGGTGTTAGTCATGTCTCGTATCGCTGTGTACATGTCTGTGTTATTCACATCTCATATCTTTGTGTATGCATGTCTGTGTTAGTCACCTCTAGTGACTCGGGCAGATAGTGCTCGTAAACCTGGGAGGGCAGACCATCTAAGGGCATAATCCCCCTACAGATAAGACAATCTGCTGCCTTGCAGGAAGACTGGGGACAATCAAAGGCTAAAGAAATCAAACCTGAAAAAATGCTGGCTGAAATCGGATGCACTGGGCCACTGGCGCAGAACACATTGCAACGTATTAACGGGTGTTCAGTCATAGTGGATCTGGCGGACTCTAAATGTGACGTTCTGTCTGTGGGGGCGATCAACACACTTAACCTGACAGCTGACTTCATGTGAGAGTCTGGAATCCTACTCTGACTGAATCCTGATCGCAGAGAGAGAGAGAGAGAGAGAGAGAGAGAGAGAGAGAGAGAGAGAGAGAATAGCAAAATGTTACATCTTCTCAATATTCCTGTATGGTGCAGAAACATGGACATTAGACCAGAAAACAGAACAGAAAATTGAAGCCTTTGAAATGTGGATTTATAGAAGAATAGGTAGAATTGGATGGAACGAAAAGAAACCAAAACGAAGAAGTTTTAAAACAAACTAAATATGAAAAAAGAACTACTAAACACAATTAGAGCAAGACAAATGAAATTTTTTGGTCATGTTAAAAGACACAACAGTCTAATAAAAGTAATATTAGAAGGGAAAATACAAGGTAAAAGAGGCAGAGGCAGACCAAGACTAACATGGATGAGTAACATCAAAAGATGGACAAGTCAGCCTATGGCAATCTGCACCATCAAAGCAAGAGACAGAGTGGAATGGCGCTCCATGGTAGACAACCTCCGATGCGGAGAGGGCACTCAATGATGAATGATGAGTTAACGGTTACGAAGATTAATTCATATTAAATGCTATAAATATGATATTTATGTTAAAAATTGAAGAAAAAAAAATCTAGTTTTTATATACACAGGATATATTTATTTATCTTCCTGTAATAATGTTCAGTTGTGTCGAAAAGATTTGAGTTGAAGCGTTCGTAATGAGGTAGCAAGCGCTCACCTTCATGGACACGGCTCGTATAGCTTGTACGTAACACATCTATCAAGTTTTGCATAAATGATCTCTTCAGAGTACGCACGAGAAAGGCGCCTGTCAGTGTGACTGGCGATCTGCACGTAATTGGAGGGTCCACTTCTGCTAGAATAAAACAAGTATACATCACAGAGATCACGTGACGCACATTTACGTGACAGAGATAGATGATGACGTAGAAAGATGATTTCCTTACTACGTTCAGTGTTTCGCTTCTTCTTCCTTCTCTCTGAAGAATTATGCTTCATTAACAACACGATCTGTCTTGTAAATTATGTATGTTTATAACATTTTTATTTACGATTGATTATTGTTCCCATCACGTATACGCAAGAGCAGAGTGACCTTTCCTTTGCAACTCAGGTTAGACTCCTTGAAATGTTAAACGATTTTTTTTTTTTGAAACCGGAAATGAAATACAACCTCTGACCTCTTCTACACAACGTGACAACTGGATTTCAATGCATGATCTTCATTTCGGAACCGCACACAGCAAACATACCTCTACCAACCCTCTTCAGATGCTAGAAAAATGGGATAAATGCAATAATGACAGTTTTATTTTTTGATGGATTCACCACACAAACATACAAGTTATGTGTTACTCTGGCAATTGCATATGAGATCTACTCTCGTCTCTCCCATATAATCACCTGTATGGATTTCTCCTTCACATACACTAAACATGCATTTATCACCAATCATAATCATCATGTACCATACCGGTTGGCGTAGGCGATCATGTCTTTCCACAATCTTCTATACACCGTGCACCGTATCAATTCTGTTGTTGATTTGTTTACCATGCCACGACACCACGCTATCTAGTATTTTCTCTCTTTGTCGTCCGCGATCTTTTTTTCCCTGTATTTTTCCTGTTGTAGCCAAGTATTATTGGAGCAGGTGGTGGATGGTGTTGTGGGAGCAGCCGACAAGTAGTGCCGGTTATGGTTTATATCGAAGAAACAATCATCACCAGCATGCAGGATAAAAATAAACAGGACAAATTTGAAACAAGTGCAACATCTTAAATACTTAGGCACAATAATAACATCATATGGAAGATGCACAACATAAATAAAAAGCAGAATAGCTCAGGCCAAAATAGCATTTCTTGAAAAAGAAAAATATCTTATGCAACAAATCTATGTCAATAGAAATGAGAAAGAGAGTTCATCGGTGCTATATAGAACCAATTCTGACCTATGGAAGCGAATCATGGACAGTAGACAAACAAATGAAAAGACGATTAGAGGCCATAGAGATGGGATTTCTCAGAAGAATGTTGAAAGTTCCCTGGACAGCTAAAAAGACCAATGAGGAAGTTCTCAAAGAGGTCAACACAAAAAGGCAGGTCCTAAAAAAACATCAGAAAGAAACAATGAAAATTTTTCGGGCACATCATGAGAAGAGGAAAGTTGGAATACTTGGTTACAACTGGCAAAATAAAAGGAAAGAGAGATCGCGGACGACAAAGAGAGAAAATACTAGATGGCTTGGTGTCATGGCATGGAAAGCAGTCAACAACAGAAATGATACGATGCACTGTAGATAGAAGATTGTGGAAGGACATGATCGCCTAAGCCAACCGGTATGGCACATGATGATGATGAGCCAATAATTTTCACCAATAGACCGCATGTATGTTTAATGTCCCCCCCCCCCACCTTGCCGTCATATATGTTTCTCTCAAATATGGGGGGTGGGTGGGCACAAACATACATGCGATCCATTAATGAGAAATATATGTGTAATAAAACATGTTTCTCTCTCCAATATAATTAAAATCTGTTTCTCTCTCCAAATATAGCTCATATATGTTTCTCTATCCAAAAATACATCATATGTGATTTTCTATCGAAATATACCTGATATATGTTTCTCTACCCAAAAATACATCATATATGTTTCTCTCTCCAAATATAGCTCATATATGTTTCTCTATCCAAAAACACATCATATGTGATTTTCTATCGAAATATACCTGATATATGTTTCTCTATCCAAAAATACATCATATATGTTTCTCTATCCAAATATACCTCATATATGTTTCTCTATCCAAATACACCTCATATATGTTTCTCTATCCAAAATTACATCATATATGTATCTCTATCCAAAAATACATCATAAATGTTTCTCTATCCAAATACACCTCATATATGTTTCTCTATCCAAATATACCTCATATATGTTTCTATATTCAAATATACCTCATATATGTTTCTATATTCAAATATACCTCATATATGTTTCTATATTCAAATATACTTCATATATGTTTCTCACGAAGACGCCGTATATCCGTTAGTAGTATACCAGGAAGGATTTGACCCGAATTGTGGCGTAAATTAACAAAGATATATAAGAGGCGCCTTTAGCGCCTAATGTACACGAGAGACAAGGGGAGTTAACCATGACTGCTCGTGTCGGGATGTTGACCTCTAGTCCCGGTGACCCCGGAAGTGACCTGTTTATGTCTGCTTTGTGCTGACTTTGGCGTTCTTCATGTACTTGCTCGATAGTGATAGGTTAGTAGATTATACAACATCAATGAAAAAACGATCAATATAAAACAGAAGACGAAGATATATTTTATTCTTTTATTATCTCAATAGGTGTATAACATACAGTGGATATTATATAACATTACAAACATATTTAGTACACTGAGTAAATATATAGTACAGGGATAACATTTATTTATAGCTATGTAGTTGGGTGTCTGCTTAGCGTTGTACCATAAATGAAGCATAAGGGTGAAACAGTTAGAGATTACTGGGTAGTCTAAGCTGGTAGTGTAAATATGTCCCTCTGTGTTAGTGGTTCGTTTTCTCTCTCTCTCTCTCTCTCTCAACCTCTCTCTCTCTCTCTCTCTCTCTCTCTCTACTATTCCAGCCTAGATTTCCCGCCATTGAAACACTTACTCATTCTCGCCATTTATCCCTATCATCGCGCCTTCCTTCTCTCTCTCTTTCTCCCCTATCCTCTCTTAGACTTCTAACCTATCAGTCCACCCTCCGCCTCTCCCTTTAGATCCCCCGCCCTCCCTCATATTTTTAGCGTCCCTCCTATTGTAACACTTGATTATGCTCACCATTTATACCTAACATCTCCCCTTCTTTCTCATATGCTTCTCTCTCTCGCTCTCTCTCTCTCTCTCGCTCTCTCTCTCTCTCTCTTCTAACCCCTACTAGACTTCTCTCCTACCATTCCACCTTTCTTCCTCTCTCTCTCTCTTTACCTCGCCTAGCGTTCCGCCTTCATTCGTATTTTTACCTTACCGCCAATGTAACACATTAATAACATGAATATCAATTACAAAAAGACTTGAAATATCTACTTTTTAAAGAACCAATAAGATAAACATATGAAAAACGAAGGAATAATACACGCGACAAGGCTTAACATACGTACTTTATGCACATCACCATTAATACAACTGAAATTCCTTTAATGATAACCTATCACATCGTTATGAGCTAAGAGAAAAACAGAAAAAAAAAATTCAACTTACACCGTAAAATATTCCACTACAACACAGACCGCTAGACTGAACAGTACTATGAAAATAAACGTCCGTGAATCAAGCGCGCTTATAACACGAAGTCTCACATCCGACTAGTTTAAATATAATCTGGTAAATAAAATTTGGACGATACTATTCCACACTCGACTAATATCATGTACCATACCGGTTGGCGTGGTAATAATCATCATGTACCATACCGGTTGGCGTAGGCGATCATGTCTTTCCACAATCTTCTATACACCGTGCACCGTATCAATTCTGTTGTTGATTTGTTTACCATGCCACGACACCACGCTATCTAGTATTTTCTCTCTTTGTCGTCCGCGTTATTTGTACCCAGTATATAACCACTGGGAACTACTATTCGTGCTGTTTCGTCCAATAAATGTTTGTCTACAACACAAGTATTCAGCCCTACTGGGAGATACTTGTATTAATAGGAAAGTACAAATATACAAGGTATTTCCGGTCTGTGATCGTTACCCTATGCTATAGTCATTGAGATCGCCTTTCGTGGAAGACACTACTGCAATAGCCAATTTTTTTAGTTGGCTGCGTGGCAGTGTACCAAGCGTTCGGCTTCTCGTGGCAAGGCGCGGTGCCACTGAGTACGGGTTCGATCCCACTTCGGACCATATATTGTTCTTCGTTTTTTTCTATTGTTGTTTGTCTGTCAATTTTTCCGAGTGCTAACACATACTTCTTTGTTCTATTATTCCCTATTATCGCCTCGGAAGTTCCCCATATAATAATATTTATGTATTATTATTTGTACCCAGTATATAACCACTGGGAACTACTATTCGTGCTGTTTCGTCCAATAAATGTTTGTCTACAACACAAGTATTCAGCCCTACTGGGAGTTACTTGTATTAATAGGAAAGTACAAATATACAATTTATTTCCGGTCTGTGATCGTTACCCTATGCTATAGTCATTGAGATCGCCTTTCGTGGAAGACACTACTGCAATAGCCAATTTTTTTAGTTGGCTGCGTGGCAGTGTACCAAGCGTTCGGCTTCTCGTGGCAAGGCGCGGTGCCACTGAGTACGGGTTCGATCCCACTTCGGACCATATATTGTTCTTCGTTTTTTTCTATTGTTGTTTGTCTGTCAATTGTTCCGAGTGCTAACACATACTTCTTTGTTCTATTATTCCCTATTATCGCCTCGGAAGTTCCCCATATAATAATATTTATGTATTATTATTTGTACCCAGTATATAACCACTGGGAACTACTATTCGTGCTGTTTCGTCCAATAAATGTTTGTCTACAACACAAGTATTCAGCCCTACTGGGAGATACTTGTATTAATAGGAAAGTACAAATATACAATTTATTTCCGGTCTGTGATCGTTACCCTATGCTATAGTCATTGAGATCGCCTTTCGTGGAAGACACTACTGCAATAGCCAATTTTTTTAGTTGGCTGCGTGGCAGTGTACCAAGCGTTCGGCTTCTCGTGGCAAGGCGCGGTGCCACTGAGTACGGGTTCGATCCCACTTCGGACCATATATTGTTCTTCGTTTTTTTCTATTGTTGTTTGTCTGTCAATTGTTCCGAGTGCTAACACATACTTCTTTGTTCTATTATTCCCTATTATCGCCTCGGAAGTTCCCCATATAAT
Source organism: Megaustenia siamemsis (assembly GCA_032433765.1). NCBI lineage: Eukaryota > Metazoa > Mollusca > Gastropoda > Stylommatophora > Ariophantidae > Megaustenia > Megaustenia siamemsis. Next base: position 106,659,620 of record JAVIAB010000051.1, read on the forward strand.
AATATTTATGTATTATTATTTGTACCCAGTATATAACCACTGGGAACTACTATTCGTGCTGTTTCGTCCAATAAATGTTTGTCTACAACACAAGTATTCAGCCCTACTGGGAGATACTTGTATTAATAGGAAAGTACAAATATACAATTTATTTCCGGTCTGTGATCGTTACCCTATGCTATAGTCATTGAGATCGCCTTTCGTGGAAGACACTACTGCAATAGCCAATTTTTTTAGTTGGCTGCGTGGCAGTGTACCAAGCGTTCGGCTTCTCGTGGCAAGGCGCGGTGCCACTGAGTACGGGTTCGATCCCACTTCGGACCATATATTGTTCTTCGTTTTTTTCTATTGTTGTTTGTCTGTCAATTTTTCCGAGTGCTAACACATACTTCTTTGTTCTATTATTCCCTATTATCGCCTCGGAAGTTCCCCATATAATAATATTTATGTATTATTATTTGTACCCAGTATATAACCACTGGGAACTACTATTCGTGCTGTTTCGTCCAATAAATGTTTGTCTACAACACAAGTATTCAGCCCTACTGGGAGATACTTGTATTAATAGGAAAGTACAAATATACAATTTATTTCCGGTTTGTGATCGTTACCCTATGCTATAGTCATTGAGATCGCCTTTCGTGGAAGACACTACTGCAATAGCCAATTTTTTTAGTTGGCTGCGTGGCAGTGTACCAAGCGTTCGGCTTCTCGTGGCAAGGCGCGGTGCCACTGAGTACGGGTTCGATCCCACTTCGGACCATATATTGTTCTTCGTTTTTTTCTATTGTTGTTTGTCTGTCAATTTTTCCGAGTGCTAACACATACTTCTTTGTTCTATTATTCCCTATTATCGCCTCGGAAGTTCCCCATATAATAATATTTATGTATTATTATTTGTACCCAGTATATAACCACTGGGAACTACTATTCGTGCTGTTTCGTCCAATAAATGTTTGTCTACAACACAAGTATTCAGCCCTACTGGGAGTTACTTGTATTAATAGGAAAGTACAAATATACAATTTATTTCCGGTCTGTGATCGTTACCCTATGCTATAGTCATTGAGATCGCCTTTCGTGGAAGACACTACTGCAATAGCCAATTTTTTTAGTTGGCTGCGTGGCAGTGTACCAAGCGTTCGGCTTCTCGTGGCAAGGCGCGGTGCCACTGAGTACGGGTTCGATCCCACTTCGGACCATATATTGTTCTTCGTTTTTTTCTATTGTTGTTTGTCTGTCAATTTTTCCGAGTGCTAACACATACTTCTTTGTTCTATTATTCCCTATTATCGCCTCGGAAGTTCCCCATATAATAATATTTATGTATTATTATTTGTACCCACTCGACTAATATCTAGGTTAACCAATCAGAGAAGAAGATTGCTATCGGACACCCATCAACGAAATGACTGACTTCTGGATTAACTAATCAGAGAAGAGGATTACTGTTATCGTGATAACTGACCTCATTTTCAACTTGAAGTGCTGTCGAGTCTGATGCATGGGTTACTTAAATCGATTCGGCCCCTGATACAATCCACCTAGCGGGTCAATGGTGAGGGAAATAATACAAGTGGCGGGTTACTTGAACGCGTTTTGACCCCTGCTGCAATACCAGGAGTTCCATGACAGTTATAAATAGTTGGATACAACGAGCAGGAAGTTATATTAAGGACAGAAATCTAGCAGGCAATGGCAGAAACCTAAGAGGCAAGGACAGAAAACTAGGGGGGTCGTGGTTCGTGGTTCGGTAAGTCCGTGGTTCGTTAAGTCCGTGGTTCGTGGGGTTGTGGTTCGTGGTTCGTTAGTTGATGGTTCGTTAAGTCCGTGGTTCGTGGGGTTGTGGTTCGTGGTTCGTTAGTTGATGGTTCATTAAGTCCATGGTTCGTAGGGGTTGTGGTTCGCGGTTCGTGAGTTGAGGGTTCGTTAAGTTCGTGGTTTGTTATGTTCGTTGTTCGTGAGTTTGTGGTTCGTTAGTTGATGGTTCGTTAAGTCCGTGGTTCGTCGGGTTGTGGTTCGTGGTTCGTTAGTTGATGGTTCATTAAGTTCGTGGTTTGTTAAGTTCGTTGTTCGTGAGTTTGTGGATCGTTAGTTGATGGTTCGTTAAGTCCGTGGTTCGTGGGGTTGTGGTTCGTGGTTCGTTAGTTGATGGTTCGTTAAGTCCATGGTTCGTTGTGGTTGTGGTTCGCGGTTCGTGAGTTGAGGGTTCGGTAAGTCCGTGGTTCGTGGTTTGTTAAGTTCGTTGTTCGTGAGTTTGTGGTTTATTAAGTTTGTAGTTTGTTAAGTGCGTGGTTCGAGAGGTCGTGGGCAAGGGCAGAAACCTAAGAGGTAAAGGCAGAAACCTAGGAGGCAAGGGCAGAAACCTAAGAGGCAAAGACAGAAACCTAGGAGGCAAGGTCAGAAACCTAGGAGGCAAGGGCAGAAACCTAGGAGGCAAGGTCAGAAACTTAGGAGGCAAGGGCAGAAACCTAGGAAACAAAGGCTGAAAAACACTCGTACTGACTAAGGCTTCCAAGGTGTATTTGATTGTCGCACTATTTTTGTCTGTATAACCTAATATATCACTTTCATTTAATCTATCGATAAACGTTTCAAAGTCATTTCTGTTGTTAACTAACAAGGGTTTGTCTAATCCTGTCGCGTTATTTGAGCTTGTGTGTGAAAGTAACGCAGCCAAATGGAACTGACCTCTGAGGAATTACCGGATGTGTTACTAAAAAGATTTTGACGTATGATGGCAATTTTATGAGTTTACCCCCTGATCATTTTTTAGGGATACGCCCATGAAATCGGTAAAAATCGTAAATTTTCACTCTAGGCATACCCCAAACTCTATTTTAGACATCCCCATTGCAAAAATTTACATTAAAAACCACTTTTAGGATTTTACCCCCTTATCATTTTTTGAGGGTTACGTCAATGGAATCGATAAAAAGCGTTAATATAGCACGCAGGCTTACCTAAAACTTTATTTTAGACATCCCCATTGCAAAAATTTACATTAAAAACCACTTTTAGGATTTTACCCCCTTATCCTTTTTTGAGGGTTACGCCCATGGAATCGATAAAAAGCGTTAATTTAGCACGCAGGCTTACCTAAAACTTTATTTTAGACATCCCCACACCAAAAATTAACTTAAAAATCACTTTTGAAAATGTAACCCCCCTTACCATTTTTGAGGGTTACGCCCCTGAAATCGAAAAAAAATTGAAATATAACCTCAAGGCATACCCCAAACATATTTTTTGACACCCCTACATATAAAACTCCATCAAAAATCAACAAAAAACTAGTAGTATACAAGAGTGTTTTGAGCCGTACATACTACGCAGATGTATCGTCCTGCATGATACAAGATAGTGCTGCACGATACAGCCCAAAATGTTCAAATCCTTGCTCAAAACACTCTTGTATACTACTAGTTTTTTGTTGATTTTTTGATGGAGTTTTATATGTAGGGGTGTCAAAAAATATGTTTGGGGTATGCCTTGAGGTTATATTTCAATTTTTTATCGATTTCAGGGGCGTAACCCTCAAAAATGGTAAGGGGGGTTACATTTTCAAAAGTGATTTTTAAGTTAATTTTTGGTGTGGGGATGTCTAAAATAAAGTTTTAGGTAAGTCTACGTGCAAAATTTACGATTTTTATCGATTTCAGGGGCGTAACCCTAAAAAATGGTAAGGGGGTTACATTTTCAAAAGTGATTTTTAAGTTAATTTTTGGTGTGGGGATGTCTAAAATAAAGTTTTAGGTAAGTCTACGTGCTAAATTTACGATTTTTATCGATTTCAGTGGCGTAACCCTAAAAAATGGTAGGGTTTTTAAGTTAATTTTTGATGTGGGGATGTCTAAAATAAAGTTTTTAGTTAAGCCTACGTGCTAAATTTACGATTTTTATCGATTTCAGTGGCGTAACCCTAAAAAAATGGTAAGGGGGTAAAATCCTAAAAGTGGTTTTTAATGTAAATCTTTGTTATGGGGATGTCTAAAATAAAGTTTGGGGTATGCCTTGAGGTTATATTTCAATTTTTTATCAATTCCATGGGCGTAACCCTAAAAAATGGTAAGGGGGTAACAATTTCAAAAGTGATTTTTAAGTTAATTTTTGGTGTGGGGATGTCTAAAATAAAGTTTTAGGTAAGCCTGCGTGCTAAATTAACGCTTTTTATCGATTCCATGGGCGTAACCCTCAAAAAAGGATAAGGGGGTAAAATCCTAAAAGTGGTTTTTAATGTAAATTTTTGCAATGGGGATGTCTAAAATAAAGTTTTAGGTAAGCCTGCGTGCTAAATTAACGCTTTTTATCGATTCCATTGACGTAACCCTCAAAAAATGATAAGGGGGTAAAATCCTAAAAGTGGTTTTTAATGTAAATTTTTGCAATGGGGATGTCTAAAATAGAGTTTGGGGTATGCCTAGAGTGAAAATTTACGATTTTTACCGATTTCATGGGCGTATCCCTAAAAAATGATCAGGGGGTAAACTCATAAAATTGCCATCATACGTCAAAATCTTTTTAGTAACACATCCGGTAATTCCTCAGAGGTCAGTTCCATTTGGCTGCGTTACTTTCACACACAAGCTCAAATAACGCGACAGGATTAGACAAACCCTTGTTAGTTAACAACAGAAATGACTTTGAAACGTTTATCGATAGATTAAATGAAAGTGATATATTAGGTTATACAGACAAAAATAGTGCGACAATCAAATACACCTTGGAAGCCTTAGTCAGTACGAGTGTTTTTCAGCCTTTGTTTCCTAGGTTTCTGCCCTTGCCTCCTAAGTTTCTGACCTTGCCTCCTAGGTTTCTGCCCTTGCCTCCTAGGTTTCTGACCTTGCCTCCTAGGTTTCTGTCTTTGCCTCTTAGGTTTCTGCCCTTGCCTCCTAGGTTTCTGCCTTTACCTCTTAGGTTTCTGCCCTTGCCCACGACCTCTCGAACCACGCACTTAACAAACTACAAACTTAATAAACCACAAACTCACGAACAACGAACTTAACAAACCACGAACCACGGACTTACCGAACCCTCAACTCACGAACCGCGAACCACAACCACAACGAACCATGGACTTAACGAACCATCAACTAACGAACCACGAACCACAACCCCACGAACCACGGACTTAACGAACCATCAACTAACGATCCACAAACTCACGAACAACGAACTTAACAAACCACGAACTTAATGAACCATCAACTAACGAACCACGAACCACAACCCCACGAACCACGGACTTAACGAACCATCAACTAACGAACCACAAACTCACGAACAACGAACATAACAAACCACGAACTTAACGAACCCTCAACTCACGAACCGCGAACCACAACCCCTACGAACCATGGACTTAATGAACCATCAACTAACGAACCACGAACCACAACCCCACGAACCACGGACTTAACGAACCATCAACTAACGAACCACGAACCACAACCCCACGAACCACGGACTTAACGAACCACGGACTTACCGAACCACGAACCACGACCCCCCTAGTTTTCTGCCCTTGCCTCTTAGGTTTCTGCCATTGCCTGCTAGATTTCTGTCCTTAATATAACTTCCTGCTCGTTGTATCCAACTATTTATAACTGTCATGGAACTCCTGGTATTGCAGCAGGGGTCAAAACGCGTTCAAGTAACCCGCCACTTGTATTATTTCCCTCACCATTGACCCGCTTGGTGGATTTTATCAGGGCCAAATCGATTTAAAGTAACCCATGCATCAGACTCGACAGCACTTCAAGTTGAAAATGAGGTCAGTTATCACGATAACAGTAATCCTCTTCTCTGATTAGTTAATCCAGAGGTCAGTCATTTCGTTGATGGGTGTCCGATAGAAATCTTTTTTTCTGATTGGTTAACCTAGATATTAGTCGAGTGTGGAATAGTATCGTCCAAATTTTATTTACCAGATCATATTTAAACTAGTCGGATGTGAGACTTCGTGTTATAAGCGCGCTTGATTCACGGACGTTTATTTTCATAGTACTGTTCAGTCTAGCGGTCTGTGTTGTAGTGGAATATTTTACGGTGTAAGTTGAATTTTTTTTCTTCTGTTTTTCTCTTAGCTCATAACGATGTGATAGGTTATCATTAAAGGAATTTCAGTTGTATTAATGGTGATGTGCATAAAGTACGTATGTTAAGCCTTGTCGCGTGTATTATTCCTTCGTTTTTCATATGTTTATCTTATTGGTTCTTTAAAAAGTAGATATTTCAAGTCTTTTTGTAATTGATATTCATGTTATTAATGTGTTACATTGGCGGTAAGGTAAAAATACGAATGAAGGCGGAACGCTAGGCGAGGTAAAGAGAGAGAGAGAGGAAGAAAGGTGGAATGGTAGGAGAGAAGTCTAGTAGGGGTTAGAAGAGAGAGAGAGAGAGAGAGAGAGAGAGAGCGAGAGAGAGAAGCATATGAGAAAGAAGGGGAGATGTTAGGTATAAATGGTGAGCATAATCAAGTGTTACAATAGGAGGGACGCTAAAAATATGAGGGAGGGCGGGGATCTAAAGGGAGAGGTGGAGGGTGGACTGATAGGTTAGAAGTCTAAGTGAGGATAGGGGAGAAAGAGAGAGAGAAGGAAGGCGCGATGATAGGGATAAATGGCGAGAATGAGTAAGTGTTTCAATGGCGGGAAATCTAGGCTGGAATAGTAGAGAGAGAGAGAGAGAGAGAGAGAGGTTGAGAGAGAGAGAGAGAGAGGTTGAGAGAGAGAGAGAGATAACGAACCACTAACACAGAGGGACATATTTACACTACCAGCTTAGACTACCCAGTAATCTCTAACTGTTTCACCCTTATGCTTCATTTATGGTACAACGCTAAGCAGACACCCAACTACATAGCTATAAATAAATGTTATCCCTGTACTATATATTTACTCAGTGTACTAAATATGTTTGTAATGTTATATAATATCCACTGTATGTTATACACCTATTGAGATAATAAAAGAATAAATATATCTTCGTCTTCTGTTTTATATTGATCGTTTTTTCATTGATGTTGTATAATCTACTAACCTATCACTATCGAGCAAGTACATGAAGAACGCCAAAGTCAGCACAAAGCAGACATAAACAGGTCACTTCCGGGGTCACCGGGACTAGAGGTCAACATCCCGACACGAGCAGTCATGGTTAACTCCCCTTGTCTCTCGTGTACATTAGGCGCTAAAGGCGCCTCTTATATATCTTTGTTAATTTACGCCACAATTCGGGTCAAATCCTTCCTGGTATACTACTTCCGTTTCTCTTCTCCATACTCAGTATATTTTGCTCAGTCACAAAGCAATATATGATAGTAATAGTTTCTACCTCTAGGATTTTCTGGCATTTCTTTCTAAGTTGAAGAGATCCTGCCTGTCCTTTTTCTTCATTTTTTGGGTACTAATTGTTCCTTGTAGCTAATAATCTCTTTCTTGTGTTCACTCTACGAATAAAGAAATAAATATACCTTTTTTGTTGGCCGCCCTTTAAAGAAGGTTAAGCAGATAAAGATGTGGTAGTAGTTTATAACAAGTTGAGATATTTGACAATTTCGTCCCAAAACATTCGACTTCATTATGGATTTTTCGAGTACATAGCTGCCTTCCCTCTCGATCTCTACTCATTTGTCTAGGCTGGTTAGTCGGTTTCTAGGAGCACATCAAAGACGTGGAGTAGGATATGTATAGTTTAGGTTCGCCGATCGTGGCGCAAACAGCCAGCTATGAGTCGCTGAACGTTTTCATCCCTGGAGTTGACATAAGCGTTTGCACCCGGTCACCAATAAAGAAATCTGTACAATAAATTAGCGAGCAATTTGGCAACATGACTAAGGAAATGTCATAGAACTGTAGGAGGAAGGATAAGGAAATATCAGGGAACTAACTGTAGGAGGAAGGATAAGGAAATATCAGAGAACTAACTGTAGGAGGAAGGATAAGGAAATATCAGGGAACTAACTGTAGGAGGAAGGATAAGGAAATATCAGGGAACTAACTGTAGGAGGAAGGATAAGGAAATATCAGGGAACTAACTGTAGGAGGAAGGATAAGGAAATATCAGGGGACTAACTGTAGGAGGAAGGATAAGGAAATATCAGGGAACTAATTTTAGGAGGAAGGATAAGGAAATATCAGGGAACTAATTTTAGGAGGAAGGATAAGGAAATATCAGAGAATTAACTGTAGGAGGAAGGATAAGGAAATATCAGGGAACTAACTGTAGGAGGAAGGATAAGGAAATATCAGGGAACTAACTGTAGGAGGAAGGATAAGGAAATATCAGGGAACTAATTTTAGGAGGAAGGATAAGGAAATATCAGAGAACTAACTGTAGGAGGAAGGATAAGGAAATATCAGAGAACTAACTGTAGGAGGAAGGATAAGGAAATATCAGGGAACTAACTGTAGGAGGAAGGATAAGGAAATATCAGAGAACTAACTGTAGGAGGAAGGATAAGGAAATATCAGAGAACTAACTGTAGGAGGAAGGATAAGGAAATATCAGGGAACTAACTGTAGGAGGAAGGATAAGGAAATATCAGGGAACTAACTGTAGGAGGAAGGATAAGGAAATATCAGGGAACTAATTTTAGGAGGAAGGATAAGGAAATATCAGGGAACTAATTTTAGAAGGAAGGATAAGGAAATATCAGGGAGGAATTAGAAGCGACGTGGAAGGTGTGAAATAATCGTCAAAGAATGTGTGTTTTTCTCTAAATGCATGCAGTTGTGAGACAGAAAATGGATGGCTTAGGGGATCAATAGACTGATATATTTATACATCGATAGATAGACAGAATAGCAGCAGACAGACAGACAGACAGACATATAGATAGATAGATAGATAGATAGATAGATAGATAGATAGATAGATAGATAGATAGATAGATAGATAGATAGATAGATAGATAGGTAGATAGACAGACAGACAGACAGACGGACGGACGGACGGACGGACGGACAGATAGACAGTTAAGCAGACAGACAGACAGACAGACAGACAGACAGACAGACAGATAGATAGATAGATAGATAGATAGATAGATAGATAGATAGATAGATAGATAGATAGATAGATAGATAGATAGATAGATAGATAGATAGATAGATAGATAGATAGATAGATAGATAGATAAACAGAGTGTATGAAAGGATTTATTGATGAATGCATAAATAAATGGATGGAAGGTTGGATGGATATATGGATTGTGTTGCTGGATGCAGGTGTCCCTGTTATATTAATCGGAAATGTTTAGAGGGCTAGAGATGGATAAAAAGAAAAAAAATGACAGAAAAAGAGAGCGACGGAGATAGATAGATAGATAGATAGATAGATAGATAGATAGATAGATAGATAGATAGATAGATAGATAGATAGATAGATAGATAGATAGATAGATAGATAGATAGATAGATAGATAGATAGATAGATAGATAGATAGATAGATAGATAGATAGATAGATAGATAGATAGATAGATAGATAGATAGATAGATAGATAGATAGATAGATAGATAGATAGATAGATAGATAGATAGAAAAAGAGAAACGATACAGTACAACTATAAAAGAATTATACGGTAAATTTTTCACAGTAGAAAATAAATAAATAAAAACCGCTTATTCATTTTTGTCTGGTTGACATTATGGCTGAAGCGTAAACTCATCGGTGCTCAGTTACTTTCAGTAGAAAGCGTGCGCACATTGATCATCACAGTAGCTCGCTAGTTATGCATACACCTATTCCTTTTGCACAGGTTGCCATTCCTTCGTATAACAAAATGATACAGTGTCAAGACCACATCATCACCCAGAGCCGTATTAAAAAAAAAAGTAAAAGAAAAGTACCCCCGTCACGCCAAGTGGCGTATAGGGAAATATGGTGTTAGTGACCCTATATTTTACAGACCTTCAGCACATGATTTTTGGGGTAATGTGGTCGGTATTACGCCCGTGCTGCTTTAGTTTCGCAGAAAAAAATCCGGTACCCATTTAAGGCTGGGTGAATCCGGAAGCCGTCGGTTGGGATCGAACCCTACCCCTTGTCCGTTGTAACTAACCACTAACCACTGAGCTATCGCTGCTTCCAGAGCCGTATTAACTTTAAAAAAAAAAACAATAAATCGTTGAGAGATCAAGACGCAGTTTCCTCCCAGAAAAGGAAATAAAGTGACGAAAATACTTTTGACAATAGAAGTAGTAGATAAACTTGAAGTTTCAACAGAAAAAGAGAAGTCAGCTTAAAATGTCACAAAATTTCGCGTGATACAGTTACGGTATTTCACGGCAAACCAAATTGTTCTGTAAACAGGATGGAAACCATTGCCCCAGGGATCTGCAGAAATCGAAATATGTTCCATTTTCAAAATGAGATGCGTTTTTCATTCCAGACAATTGGGAGAAGATTGTGAAGTATCACTACATAAGTAAATGAAGGTCTATTTTGAGTGTTTCTTTTTAAACTAGCTTATTATGGAGTGCTAGAGACAAATATCTGGAAGGGGTAATTTTTTTTATCAATCAGAAATATACGAGTATTTAAGTAAGAATCAGAAGAGACAAGTTAAATTAGTTATTTAATCGTTAGTTGGTACGTTAGTTTGTAATTGTTAGTTGGTACGTTTGTTTGTAGTTGTTAGTTGGTACGTTAGTTTGTAATTGTTAGTTGGTACGTTTGTTTGTAGTTGTTAGTTGGTACGTTAGTTTGTAATTGTTAGTTGGTACGTTTGTTTGTAGTTGTTAGTTGGTACGTTAGTTTGTAATTGTTAGTTGGTACGTTTGTTTGTAGTTGTTAGTTGGTACGTTAGTTTGTAATCGTTAGTTGGTACGTTAGTTTGTAATTGTTAGTTGGTACGTTAGTTTGTAATTGTTAGTTGGTACGTTTGTTTGTAATTGTTAGTTGGTACGTTTCTTTGTAGTTGTTAGTTGGTACGTTAGTTTGTAATTGTTAGTTGGTACGTTTGTTTGTAGTTGTTAGTTGGTACGTTAGTTTGTAATCGTTAGTTGGTACGTTAGTTTGTAATTGTTAGTTGGTACGTTAGTTTGTAATTGTTAGTCGGTACGTTTGTTTGTAGTTGTTAGTTGGTACGTTAGTTTGTAATCGTTAGTTGGTACGTTAGTTTGTAATTGTTAGTTGGTACGTTAGTTTGTAATTGTTAGTTGGTACGTTAGTTTGTAATTGTTAGTTGGTATGTTAGTTTGTAATTGATAGTTGGTACGTTAGTTTGTAATTGTTAGTTGGTACGTTAGTTTGTAATTGTTAGTTGGTACGTTAGTTTGTAATTGTTAGTTGGTACGTTAGTTTGTAATTGTTAGTTGGTACGTTAGTTTGTAATTGTTAGTTGGTATGTTAGTTTGTAATTGTTAGTTGGTACGTTAGTTTGTAATTGTTAGTTGGTATGTTATTTTGTAATTGTTAGTTGGTAAGTTAGTTTGTAATTGTTAGTTGGTACGTTAGTTTGTAATTGTTAGTTGGTACGTTAGTTTGTAATTGTTAGTTGGTACGTTAGTTTGTAATTGTTAGTTGGTATGTTAGTTTGTAATTGTTAGTTGGTATGTTAGTTTGTAATTGATAGTTGGTACGTTAGTTTGTAATTGTTAGTTGGTACGTTAGTTTGTAATTGTCAGTTGGTACGTTAGTTTGTAATTGTTAGTTGGTACGTTAGTTTGTAATTGTTAGTTGGTACGTTAGTTTGTAATTGTTAGTTGGTACGTTAGTTTGTAATTGTTAGTTGGTACGTTAGTTTGTAATTGTTAGTTGGTACGTTAGTTTGTAATTGTTAGTTGGTATGTTAGTTTGTAATTGTTAGTTGGTACGTTAGTTTGTAATTGTTAGTTGGTACGTTAGTTTGTAATTGTTAGTTGGTACGTTAGTTTGTAATTGTTAGTTGGTACGTTAGTTTGTAATTGTTAGTTGGTACATTAGTTTGTAATTGTTAGTTGGTACGTTAGTTTGTAATTGTTAGTTGGTATGTAAGTTTGTAATCGTTAGTTGGTACGTTAGTTTGTAATTGTTAGTTGGTACGTTAGTTTGTAATTGTTAGTTTTTTCTTTAGTTAGCTGCTTAGTTGTGCATTTCGTGATTTAGATAGTTAGTTGTTAGTTATAATGTTAACTAGTTAATTGGATTAGTTATATATCTCTTTTTGCGTCTTCACACCGTTAGAAAAAGGTAAATGTTGATGGTCTACAGTCCTTGCTTCTTTTCTCTTTAGTATTTTATCTTAAAACTTTGACTTTATTTCATTTTCAAATGTTACCATTTAGCTTTATATATATCTTATCTATGTGCTACGATGTTCTCATTTAGCTTTATATATATCTTCTCTATGTGCTTTGATGTTCTCATTTAGCTTTATATATATCTTCTCTATGTGCTTTGATGTTCTCATTTAGCTTTATATATATCTTCTCTATGTGCTTTGATGTTCTCATTTAGCTTCGTATATATCTTTTTTATGTGCTTTGATGTTCTCATTTAGCTTCGTATATATCTTCTCTATGTGCTTCTATGTTCTAATTTAGCTTCGTATATATCTTTTCTATGTGCTTTGATGTTCTCATTTAGCTTCTTATGTATCTTCTCTATGTGCTTTGATGTTCTTGTTTAGCTTCGTATATATCTTCTCTATGTGCGTCGATGTTCTCATTTAGCTTCGTATATATCTTCTCTATGTGCTACGATGTTACAATTTAGCTTTGTATATATCTTCTCTATGTGCGTCGATGTTCTCATTTAGCTTGGTATATATCTTCTCTATGTGCTACGATTACCTCTAAGCATTTACATTCTTTATCCACCGATGAAAATTTTACTCAGGGATGCCTTGCATATATCTTTACATTTTGCATGTAATATCTTGATCTACACCTAGAATCTAGTTCCCATCTAGAACATCCCCATACAAAATATTTGCTCGGGGAGATGATTGTTGTTCATTTTTCTAACATACGTCAGCCACTTTATTCTTCGACATCCGAATGTTGTAAATATGGAACGTTGTAGGAATTATGAGACTTAGGCAGAGCACGTGAAAACTATTCAGTCTTTTCTCATGCCTTGAATACTTTGTTCACATTTCACATCCATACAGGAGTATTCTAGGCATGCAGGTTTAATATATTACACCTTTGTTATTAATGTTAACTTCGTGTTATTTCATACCCGCTGTGTTATGTTGCCACATTTTGAAACTGCCTTGCCAGTTTGTATATTTTTAGTTCTTTCTCGAAGAATAGAGCGACTGGAACAGTAGATTCGATATAGGTAAATATTTGTATTCAATTGGACTTCAATTGCAGGTGATAATAGTGGTTTTGGCAGTTCCTTGTGCTAGAATTACAGTTTTTTGCGTACTTGTTATTGATTAGCTAGTAATACCTTTGACCAGTATCCACGTAATGCCGTCCACGTTTATACTGATGGATCTGCATTCAAGGCCACCCTAAATTCTGATTACGGTGCTGTTGTCATGTATCCCTACTCTCACCCAGACGACTACCAACAAATTTACGGTCCATGCGGAGAATACTGCTCCAATTTCTCTGCAGAAATTATAGCTATAGAGAGAGAGCACTCAGAAGGATATTTGTAGACTTTGAATGTGACACCACCGCACCGGAAGATATATACATTTTCTCGGATTCAAAATCAGCACTCGAAGCAATTGAAAGCGGACTAACATCCGATGTTTCCAATATAATGTCTTTATCCAACCAACTCTCCACTACCTATGGCGTCGCTGTAACCCTACAATGGATCCTTGGTCACATCGGCATTGCAGGAAATGAGAGAGCGGATAGGTTGGCTAAACTGGGAGCATCTCTACCACAGCTTCCGTTTCAAGTTAGCCTCAAAACATGTAAGCAAATTCTGAGAAACAACTACCACGAGGAATGGTTGAATATGTGGGCTTCAGCTAAGACTGGACGCCTACTCTACAGATATCAAACAAAACCAGACCCCCTCGACCCTGTGAGGGAGCTGATGCGAAGGGATCATAGCCTGATATTCCAGCGGAGAACAGGCCAATCTCTTACCAATCAACACACGAGAAGAATAAAAATACAACATGATCCAATCTGCAGACACTGCCGTCAACAATCTGAGACAGTAGATCACCTGCTTATACACTGTCCTCATTTACAAACCCGAGGGAGCATGTACTACTTCCAACCATCAATAGCACACTGTACTCTGCAGCTGTACAACTCAGTAGGACCTGCGCCTTCATGCGAGAGGCATTAAGCTGTAAAGAGCTCATAGCTCACGGCTAACAAGGGGATTAAGTCAAGTCAAGTCAAGATCATCATCATTGAGTGTTGTCTCCGCATCGAAGGTTGGCTACCATGGAGCGCCTTTCCACTCTGTCACTTGCTTTGATGGTGCAGATTGTCATAGGCTGACTTGTCCATCTTTTGATGTTACTCGTCCATGTTAGTCTTGGTCTGCCTCTGCCTCTGTTACCTTGTATTTTCCCTTCCAATATTATATTTATTAGGCTGTTGTGTCTTTTAACATGACCCAAAAATTTCATTTGTCTTGCTCTAATTGTGTTTAGTAGTTTTCTTGTCATTTTTAGTTGTTTTAAAACTTCCTCGTTTGTTTTCTTTTCTTTCCATCCAAATCTACCTATTCTCCTATAAATCTACATTTCAAAGGCTTCAATTTTCTGTTCTGTTTTCTTGTCTAATGTCCATGTTTCTGCACCTACAGATATTGAGAAGATGTAACATTTTGCTATTCTTAGTTTTAGTCCTGGGGTTATTTGTTTTGATGTTAGTATATTTTTCATGACATTGAAATTACTTTTTGCCATACCTATTATTTTATTTATTTCAGTTGTACATTTTCCATCATTGGTTATAGTATGTCCCAGGTAGTTGTAGTTCTGAACTGTCTCTAGATGTATTCCTTCCTCTTTGATATTTAATTGTAGGTCTTGAGAATTTTCTTTGTTTATGATCATAGTTTTAATCTTTTTTATATTCATATCTAGTCTAAATTTTTTTGCTTGTCATGTTTATTACATTAAGTAATTGTTGTAGATCTTTTATTTTTCTGCTAGTAGTACAGTATCATCAGCATATCTTAGGTTATTGATTATCTTTCCATTAATGTTTAGGCCTGGCATCTCTGTGATGTTTTTAAAGATTTGCTCAGTGTATAAATTGAACAAGCTTTGTGATAGGATGCATCCTTATCTTAGTCCTCTTTTTATATCAATGGGTGTAGAGTTCTCCTTGTTATATTTTATTCTTGCTGTTTGTTCCCAGTACAAATTACATATCAGTCGTATGTCTGTGTCATCCAGATTTATTATATCTTTTAGGCAGTCTATAAGTTGATTATGGTGTATTCTATCAAATGCTTTGGTGTAGTCTATGAAGCAGGTATATATTGGTTTGTTTACTTCTATGTACTTTTCAATCAATGTTCTCATGCTGAATATGGCTTCTTTTGTCCCACTGACTTTCCTGACTCCGATTTCCTGTTCATCTAATTCAGTATTGATTTTATTCTTAATCCTTCCTTGTATAACTTTAAGTAAAATTTTGGTTACCTGGCTCATTAGGCTTATTGTTCTAAAATCACTGCATTCAACTATCTATCTATCTATTGTCCTTCCGAGCCGAAGACGGCACATAGGGCAGAACTACAATCTCAAAAACAGAAACCTTGCGTGCCAAAATGGCACATATTGCAGAGATCACTGCTTCTAAAATCTATGGTTCTGTTTCCATAACAATGCTTTTTACAATGGCAGCTTGTCAAGCCATCGATCAACCGCCTTAGTCGCCTCTTACGACATGCCTGGAAGGTCACAGTGTCACTATTCTTTACTTCCCACATAACGAGACCCCGGTAACACACACATTCAACTGCACCATTCTTTTTAGGCAATGCAATGAAAGTTGATGTTTTTACAAGTCAAGATTAGCTAGTAATTTTTTTAGTACGATTAGTGTTAGTAACTTGACTAGTTTGTGTAATTTTCTGTGTATTTCTCTGTTAACATATTAATACAAAAGATAATTTCTCTCCAGCGCTTTTGTGGGTCTAAAATGAGTATAGTTGGTCATAGTTATATTATCAATTAGTTTGTTTAATTAATGCGCATTTGCTTGATTATTAAGCATATGTAATTTAGTTAATATGTTTACTAACTTTTTAAAATTAGTAATTTAGATTACAATTAGTGGGATGGTTATTTAGTGCGTAATTACGTTAAGTAATCAATTAATTACTTATTAAACAATAAAAGTTTACACAATCTTCATTTACCATTTACCTGAACGCATATTACAAATGCAGAGGTTCATAACAGAATTAGGTAGTACATTAGGAGACTCCTTGCCACCGCGGAGATGCACACATTTAATTGACATGACCATAAATATCATCCGGTCTTACCCAAATCTTCACGTTCTTTTTTCTTCTTTCCTTCTTCATTTGCCTTTCAGCGTCGAGGGGAGATATAATTTGCGGTCTTTTGCTCTTCTGTTCGCCTCTGCTGCTGTTATGTTTCCTAGTGCCTCTAATATTCCATCGATCTATCTTTTTCGTGATCGTCCCTTGGGTCTAGTATTCTAGCAACGTTTATTGAAGGCTCGTTGTGTTGTGTTTTGATCATTCTGCTTTGTCACGTGGCCAAACCATTTTATCTGTTGTTTCTTTATATATTCTATGGCAGGGGGCTATTACTAGCTTTTTTCTCATTTCTTCATTTCTCATCTTTTCTTTCAGGCTGTTTCCTGTCTTCATGTTGGGAACGTTGAAGGGAGAATAAAGTATACAGAAAAGATGAAATTGATGGAAAAGTTTAAATTAGATAACGATCAGGTTCTCTTAACAACGAGCTGCTGCATCCAAAGAGGAACGAAGGATGCTTGTTGCAGCCCAGACTGGTGTATCAAAAACCCTGCGGACAAGAAAGGAAGAAATAATGATAAATAAAATAATAACAAACATTAAGACACTCAGCTGTGTCCCACTCCTCTAATATGTGGCGATGGAAGCGAATGTCTACAGCTCGCCAGTGAAAAACAATCATCATCCGCCCGATCAGTTATTTATATCTTGTTACTGATGCCACACTTAGTTATTTATATCTTGTTACTGGTGTCACACTTCGTTATTTATATCTTGTTACTGATGCCACACTTAGTTATTTATATCTTGTTACTGATGCCACACTTAGTTATTTATATCTTGTTACTGATGCCACACTTAGTTATTTATATCTTGTTACTGATGCCACACTTAGTTATTTATATCTTGTTACTGATGCCACACTTAGTTATTTATATCTTGTTACTGGTGCCACACTTAGTTATTTATATCTTGTTACTGGTGCCACACTTAGTTATTTATATCTTGTTACTGATGCCACACTTAGTTATTTATATCTTGTTACTGATGCCACACTTAGTTATTTATATCTTGTTACTGGTTCCACACTTAGTTATTTATATCTTGTTACTGATGCCACACTTAGTTATTTATATCTTGTTACTGATGCCACACTTAGTTACAAATTCCAGCAATATCCCCCCCCCACCCCCAGACTGCAGTTCCATGATTTATCGTGTCTTTATCCAAAGAACTATTAAACAGCGACCTAAGTATGTTTCCTGCATCCATAATCAACGCTTCTAGCTGTATAAGCTAGACTAAGCTCTGGCTATTCAGGAATTCTGCATGTCTTGGAGAACAGATCACTCAAATATTGTAGACCTATATATATTCCACTCACTGATGCGCTAGCCGTCCATTTTGAATGTCCATAAGCAGCCGGACTCGATAACCGTTCAACGTAATGTTATATCTGAAAGCCACTTTAGTGCTAAAGTTATTGCTCCAATCTCCATTCTCATACTAAAAATGATTGCTATAAAAGCTCTGTTTTGATTTGCTGTGATTTTATCTTTTACTGTAACCCAATGCTGACCTTTTCCATGTTATATAGACCCATCGATGAAAACGTTAACAAACACATTAACATCGTCTTACTCACTGTTGTCAGCTATAAGCTGTCTAAAAGGATGGAAGTACCAGCTTCATATGATTAGATTTGTCAAACGCGAGGAACACAAGTCGGAATCGCATTTGATCTTCAGTATAAAAAAAACAAAACCTGGCTAATCTGTTGTACCTTCTGGAATTAACTCGGGTGATTGCTCTTGTGACATACCCGCCCTGGAAAGTGTGTGAGACATATGGCATTATAAGACACGAGAAGAGTCAGAAATTCATACATGAAATACCACATATAGTGTCATGACTATAGTCCGTTCAGAAATTCATACATGAATCTCCACATATAATGTCATGACTATAGTCCGTTCAGAAATTCATACATGAATCACCACATATAGTGTCATGACTATAGTCCGTTCAGAAATTCATACATGAATCACCACATATAGTGTCATGACTAATAAACCAGGGCTGGTTACACTCCATCTATTGGTATGGAGTAAGGTTCCCTACAACACATTAACTGTGTTAGCCATGAGAACAGGGACCGACAAGAGAAAACAAATCCGAGATAAAGGAATATCATGTTAGAGTCGGATGTATTGGACCGAAAGGTAAAATTTTGTGGTTTCCAGTTAAACAGCATATACAAATGTGAAGATAGTGTCATCAACGTTTTCGATGAACAGGTGTTAAAAAGTTCTTACAAAAAAGGTAAATAGCCCTCGTCACGCCAAGTGGCGTATAGGGAATATGGTGTTAGTGACCATAATTTTTAATGACCTTCGGCACATGGTTTTTGGAGTAATGTGGTCGGTATTACTCCCGTGCCGCTTTACTCCCCCCTCCAAAAAAAAAATCCGGTAGAAATGGAAGACTGGGTGAACGTGGAAGCCGTCGATCAGGATCGAACCCTCTACTGTCCTTTTGCAAGCTTCTCGCCTTTGAGAATTCTTTCTCTGATCACGGTGCTAGGAGCATTAATAAAGCTTCTGTCACCTGCCGCCGAATGTTGTACAAGTTGACTAAGGAGACTGGGGACAAGGTTTTCGCCGGTGTCACGAAGTTCGTGGCGATAAGATCGTCTTTAATGCCCTCGCTTACGCCCCGAGCGTGCTTCATTCATACTGGCGAACGTGCTGATAAGAGGATATGAGCACAACGAGGAGGTGTCTGTCGACAGATGATCTGTCGACTTTCACTACATTGCACCAGTTCTGCCTGCCTTTCGGATGCAAAGACGTGTTTATTAAAACAATAATATATATTAATGAATGATTCTGAAGATATGATTTATGGATATTGCTGTAAATAAGATTCTAACATAGGAGAAGATGATCACAAGCTAATCCACCGTGTCAGCAACTCACATGCGATAACGACCTCACTTCATTTATCAGTTTTGCTCCATGTAGGAACATTCTGCCTCAAGACAGATTGCTTAAGGAAATCAGGATCGCCGCAGTTAGGTTAATGGTGGTGGTCTGTTAATCGTTAATATAAAATCAAGATTCGGTGTAAAATCAATGGCGGTGTAGTGTTCCAGTCTAATGATATATCATATCCAAATGTTTCTATGAACACTATTGTAGTCACCACACAAACGCCAATGGCACACATTACGACTGAGTTCTCACCGATCATTTCGCAGGCCGGCAGTGAACCGACGGTGTGTGAGGCGCAAACATTTGCAGACACCTATTGTCTGGACGGGTATTCTTGGTCGTTTTGTGCAGTGTATAGTGGGTGTAGCAAAAGCTGCGACTTCATCATTGGTGCGTGTCACGGCAAATGCTCACATGGGGTCTATGGACACGATTGCTCCAGGTCTTGTCTCAGTGTCTGTCCTTTATGTGGGAAAAATCTGGAAAATGACTACAATGTAAACATCCTGGCTATACCTGTAATGACACTTGTCCCGATGGTAATTTTGGGCTACAGTGCGAACAGACGTGTTCTGATGGCTGTGACATCATATGTGATCCGGAAAGTGCAGACTGCACGTGCAAGGAAACGTACTACGGGTCAGACAGCACTCTCAAATGTCCAGACAACTGTTTCAACGACACATGTGAACAGTCAGCCGGGAACAGTGCATGCAAGGGAAAGTTCTACATGTCAGACTGCATTCTCAAATCTCCGGTCAACTGTTTGAACGAAACCTGCGGACAGTTAATCGAAGCCTGCGTCTCGTATGTCAATGATTCACACGTTAAGAAGAGTCTGCAGACTAACCCAAGCATATGGATACCTCAATGTGTTTATGTGCTAGACTTGGCTCATTTCTTGGTGTTTTTCCGTGAAGACATGACTCATATCTTAATGTTTTTCTGTGCTAGTCATGGCTCATATCTTGGGGTGTTTCTGTGCTAGCCATGGCTCAAATCTTAGCTTGAGTGTATGTTGTGTGTGTGTGTGTGTGCTAGCCATGGCTCATATCTAGATGTGTGTCATCTTAGTCATATCTCATATCTTGGTGTGTCCGTGTTAATCATGTCTCTTATCTTTATGTGCGTCTGAGTTTAGTAATATATCATAACTTAGTGTGTATCTGTGTTAGTCCTGTGTCATATCTTTGTGTGTGCATGTCTGGGTTAGGGATATCTCATATCTTTGTTTGCATGTTTATGTTAGTCATATCTCATATCTTTGTGCGTACATGTCTGTGTCTGTCACATCTCATATTCTTGTGTGTGCATGGATATGTAAGTCACATCTCATATCTTTGTGTGTGCATGCCTATGTTAGTCATATCTTATATCTTTGTGTGTATGTCTATGTTAGGTATACGTCATATCTTTGTGTGTGCATGTCTAAGTCAGTCATATCTCATAGCTTTATATGCATGTCTATGTTAGTCATGTGTCATATATCTTGATGTGTGTCAGTGTTAGTCATGTCTCGTATCGCTGTGTACATGTCTGTGTTATTCACATCTCATATCTCTGTGTGTGCATGTCTGTGTTAGTCACCTCTAGTGACTCGGGCAGATGGTGCTCGTAAACCTGGCAGGGTAGACCATCTAAGGGCAGAATCCCCCTACAGAAAAGACAATCTGCTGCCTTGCAGGAAGATTGGGGACAATCAAAGGCTAAGGAAAGCAAACCTGAAAAAATGCTGGCTGAAATCGGATGCACTGGGCCACTGGCGCAGAACACAGTGCAACGTATTAACGGGTGTTCAGTCAGAGTGGATCTGGCGGACTCTAAATGTGACGTTCTGTCTGTGGGGGCGATCAACACACTTAACCTGACAGCTGACTTCATGTGGGAGTCTGGAATCCTACTCTGACTGAGTCCTGATCGCACAGAGAGAGAGAGAGAAATCAAGATTCCCTCCACTCCTTCATAGGTATACTTGGAATATAGTGTTAGTGACCATATTATGACCAGCAGCATATTTTTCTGGGTGATGTGTTGGTATCCGGTCGCCCTTATTTTTCAGAAACATATTTGGTTTCCGTTTTTAAAGGCTGTGTGATTTCACCCTGAAGACTTGTCAATCAGAAATGTAATGTGCCTGATCTGGGGATCGAGACGATCGTTTCTTCATATCATTATGTCCTTGATGTTTACGATTTTGTTTAGTGGTGTTATCTCGTCAAATGCTAATTATTGAATGAACCGACCAAATCATGTCACTGGTGGACCAGGAACAATACAACTATCGTCGTGGTTGGTCCATCGGTGTTTAGTGACGATAAAGCTGTCATTGTTTATTTTTATAATGTATTTGGAGAAGGCGGATTGAGTGATCTAGAGGTAAGACTTTGGCCTCTGGCCGAAAAGGTCTCGGGACAGAATCTCACAAAAGGCGGTGAGAATGTTTTTTCACTTCAGATCTGTGATTTCCTCGTGGCTTTCTTTATCCACCCTTTTATGTGTTTAGTATTCGACGTCAAGTTCTCTCGAAAAACGACGAAAAACATGAGGTCCCGTGTGCACTTGCGCACGTTAAAGAACCACTGGCAGTTGAAAGTCGAAAAGATTAGGTAAAAAAAAAAGCCGTTGCCAGCCAAAATTGTTAGCCAAATTTGCACATACCGGATGTGTCGGGCCTAAAGGCGCAAATATCGAGGTTTTGCCGCAAACTAGCAACACAAGACATCCATTTCCGCTAAACGGGCGAACGGCCTATACGAAGAAGAAGAATCTATTTGGACATGGCTGATGATGCCACACGAACACTGACGTGTCTGCTACTGGAACTTCAATTTGTTTATTACTGACCCATATAGAGGAATTATGTTGTGATGAAGCTTAACTTTTTAGAACAGCTGGAACCGTTGAGGCTCTGTTTGAAAATTGTTCCTTGTTGCAGTTTCCTCGTATTCCAAGCACGACTTGCTGCCGGAGCTACTGAGTTTAGTGCTCTGCGCACACCGTCAGCTGTGTATTGCATCCGGATCGTGTCTCGATATTCCGATTGTTTACGATCTATGATGATATCGTTTGACGAAGGGCAGTTTGGCTGTGTTCACTTTTAGTGTGGTTACGCCTTCTGTCTTTTGGCGTCGTGTGCTGTAGCTGCTATGATCCTTCAATGCGATGAAATGTTAATTTGGCTGATTCCACTGGCACGGGCGGTTGATAAATTATGGATTTTAATTCGTTTGCAGTGATATCTGGGCCTTCGGCTAACTTCAATTACAGCTACAGGTTTTAGAATGTCCCCATTTATAATTTATTGCGATAAAAAATTCCTGTACCTTCACTGGTAGTAATTCATGTTTGATAATTGAGTCAAAATCATATTTTAAAATTATCGTGCATTTATAAATATATTTCTGATTCACACGGGCATTCGTCTCGTCCTATTCGCATCTGATCTTACTCCCGATTCTAGAAGCTTCAGATTCTTCCATGATCGTTTGATATGTCATCAAAATAAATTATCACCGAACGGCCAGAATAATCCATCCCACGTTCGATGTCTCCGTTTTCTGGCAAAATAATTCAGAAAATAGGAGAAGCTTTATTGACTAAGAACGGGATTGCTTTCATAAATGTGAGCAATAAAACTTTATTTTCTCCGACTTTCTTTTAAAGCAAAGACGTTTGCCAGAGTGAGTTACAGACTAACACAACAGCTATTTTTACATTCGGACTTCGTTCGAATCCATTTTTAGTTATCCTGCTGTTTTTGTAGAGTTTCCTTGGTCATTTATTGTTTATACTGATAATTATTGTGTGGGATTAAAAAAACGTTTATATATATATATATAGATGTGTGTGTGTGTTTGTATGCAGTCAACAACAGTTAATACTAGCTAATCTTGCAAGGGAGAGGAGAAATGAAAAAAAACAACAACATTATATATAAACAAAAATAGAAAAAAACCAGTATGTTTAAAGCTTCTCGTAACAAGTGGACAACACAAACCAGAACAACGTTTCGGCGCAATAGGCCTTCTACAGGAACAAACATAGAATACACGCACAAATATGTTTTTAAAATAAAAAAATAAATACTGAAAAAAAATAATTACGAAGCTTCGCATTTTGACACATTTATGTGCATTTCTTTGTCTTGACCCCAATACTCCAGCAGGAAAAGAAGAGCAAGACAATTTTATGTCGGGCGGTATTGTCTCTTTTCTATTGCGTCTTTTGTTTTTTTTACTAACATTAACATCATTTCCTTTTCAAATGTTTTCATACCACTTTCTCTATGTGCAACGATCATCTATAAGATTTTCTCAGTTGTTATCACTATCGGAAAATCCACTGAGGGATGCGTTGCAAGCCTCTTTGTATATTGTATATTGTGTATTGTTTATTGTTTTTTTTTCCGACTATCCATAGGCCGCTTCTTATCTGTTAGTCATAATTATAAGACTTTCCATACATTACATGTCAGTAATATAGATAAAGAGGAAGGAACAGAGAATGATACCAAAATAAGGATATCGAAAAGCAAGTGGTGCATTCGTTGCACTAGGAAACTTGGATATACAAAGAAATTAGGTTAAATACAAAAATATAAATTTCCAGCCCCAATGTTAAGTCAGTCCTATTATATGTGAGTGAAACATGGAGAACAACAAAAATGATAATCATGAAGATACAGACCTTCATTAATGGATGCTTGCACAGAATAAAAGGATGGAAGTGGCAGGACAAAATCACTAACACAGAATTATGAAAAAGTACTAGACAAATACCAGTGGATAAAAAAGATACAACGAAGGACTGATGGAGGGCATTGGATAGGACATACACTATGGAAGTCAATTGAGAGTATCAAACAACAGGCTCTTTTTTGGAATCTTCAAGGAAAAAGAGATAGAGGAAAAGTAAAATATTCATGTAGAAGTCAGATGTAAGCAGAGATGAAGATAATTGGGAAGACATGGGATGATCTTAAATGAATGGCAGGAAACAGAACGGCTTGGAAAGTGTTGGTTGAAAACCTATGCTCCGCAGGGAGTTGAAAGGTAGAAGAAGAATGCAATATATACATATACAGTCCAAAAAAAAAACAATAAAATATTATTTCTTCACGGAGTTTCTATTTTTGACGGTGCAACACTTGTTACAAATGATGAAATTATTCAACAGTCAATGACTGACAGAATGAATCCTTACCAATCACCATCAAGGGCATTCTTCTCGAGAATGCATGGAAAAAGACCAAGAGGAAGACCCAGAAGAAGATGGATAGATGCAGTGACAGAGACATGTAACAACAAAGAAAAATCACTAATTCAGACAATTCGAGCAGCACAAGAACGACAAATGATATAAACCACGACACCTTTTAGGTATCAGTGAAAAGAGAAAAGAAGAGGAGGAAGAAGAATGACTGACGAACGATAGTTATCTAGAAAGATAATGCGATTTTTTTTACTTAACTATTCACGTTCTGTTCCTGTGGTTGTTCAACAACGCCGCCTAATGAGATAGGCTACCCAGAACGGCAGACCCTTGCATGTATTCCACTTTTGTGTTACCTTGGCTCTACAGTGAAAGCTATCATAGAACGGCAGACCCTTGTTTGTATTCCACATTTCTGTTGCCTTGGCTCTACAGTGAAAGCTATCATAGAACGGCAGACCCTTGTTTGTATTCCACATTTCTGTTACCTTGGCTCTACAGTGAAAGCTCTCATTTCCCTCGAAGGAGAGGGACAGTTTAATGTGCGTTATCTTCGCAACGTATGAAACATTATATAGCAGGACATAAATAACTCGGATTCCATCCAAGCAGATATTGTTACAATGCCGAAAATAAAGGTGACTTGGTCATGTTAAAATGATGGACGTTAATCTCATCCCTAGGCAGTTACAGTTCGGAGAGCTTAGGGATGGCACTAGGGTAATCTATTTGTTCGTCGGAAATACACCTAACAAGACATGCTAGCATTTACTGACTGATTAGTACAGACTGTCTGTCAAGATGACAAAGGTCATATGCTGGTACACATTTAATAAGAACAGGGAAGCAACTGTCTGTCAAGATGACAAAGGTCATATGCTGGTACACATTTAATAAGAACAGGGAAGCAAGCAACGAATGAGAGCCAAAAGGTACAGAGCGTGTTGACTGCACGACTGATACACAAATGAGATTGTCAAAACGAATATTAGACCTCGGATGCTTAGCGCGAAAATAATAATACTTGAAAACATAAGTAGTATACAATGGTGTAACTATGTCGTATTTAGGCGTAAATTAACAAAGCTATATAAGAGGCGCCTTTAGCGCCTAATGTACACGAGAGACAAGGGGAGTTAATCGGTCGTGCGACGGCGTGAACCCTCGCGCGGGTGCGTGGTGACCTCGGGGCGCATCGCGTGTTGACGGGTGACCCCTTCAGATTAGCTCGAGTGGTTCGGACAGCGGCTATCGGATCGGGGATTATCTCGGTTCGGTGGGACGCTATCGCGCCAGGTAGACGTTAGAAAATATTTATAGCTATGTAGTTGGGTGTCTGCTTAGCGTTGTACCATAAATGAAGCATAAGGGTGAAACAGAGATTACTGGTTAGTCTAAGCTGGTAGTGTAAATATGTTCCTCGGTGTTAGTGGTTCGCTATCTCTCTCTCTCTCTCTCTCTCGCTCTCGATCATTCTCTCTCCCTTTCCATCTCTCTCTCTCGCTATCTCTCTCTTTCACTAGACTTCTCTCTCACTCCTAGACGTCTCTCTTACCATGCCAGCTTTCAGCCTCTCTCTCTCTCTCTCTCTCTCTCTCATAACATTCCACCCTCCATCGTACATTTAACTTCCGTCATAGACTTCCCTCCATTGTAACACTTACTCATTCTCTCCATTTAAACCCATTAGCTCTACTTAGCTCCCCTAAATTTCTCTCTCTCTCTCACTCGCTCTCTCTCTCTCTCTCTACTATTCCAGCCTAGATTTCCCTCCTATTGTAACACTTGATTATTCTCAACATTTATACCTAGCATCTCGCCTTCTTTCGCATAGGCTTCTCTCTCTCGCTCTCTCTCTTCTAACCCCTACTAGACTTCTCTCCTACCACTCCACCTTTCTTCCTCTCTCTCTCTCTCTTTACCTCGCCTAGCGTTCCGCCTTCATTCGTATTTTTACCTTACCGCCAGTGTAACACATTAATAACATTGAATATCAATTACAAAAAGACTTGAAATATCTACTTTTTAAAGAACCAATAAGATAAGCATATGAAAAACGAAGGAATAATACACTCGACAAGGCTTAACATACGTACTTTATACACATCACCATTAATACAACTGAAATTCGTTTAATGATAACCTATCACATCGTTATGAGCTAAGAGAAAAACAGAAAAAAATTCAACTTACACCGTAAAATATTCCACTACAACACAGACCGCTAGACTGAACAGTACTATGAAAATAAACGTCCGTGAATCAAGCGCGCTTATAACACGAAGTCTCACATCCGACTAGTTTAAATATAATCTGGTAAATAAAAGTTGGACGACACTATTCCACCCTCGACTAACATCTAGGTTAACCAATCAGAGAAGAAGATTTCTATCGGACACCCATCAACGAAATGACTGACCTCTGGATTAACTAATCAGAGAAGAGGATTACTGTTATCGTGATAACTGACCTCATTTTCAACTTGAAGTGCTGTCGAGTCTGATGCATGGGTTACTTTAAATCGATTCGGCCCCTGATACAATCCACCTAGCGGGTCAATGGTGGGGGAAATAATACAAGTGGCGGGTTACTTGAACGCGTTTTGACCCCTGAGGCAATACCAGGAGTTCCATGACAGTTATAAATAGTTGGATACAACGAGCAGGAAGTTATATTCAAGGTCCAAAATGTTAGACCAAATCACTAAGATTTTACCGCCAGAACACACAAATTTTGGCTCATATTCAAAAAGTCGACCTTAAAACCATACAAATCTACTCCCATACCCATAAAAGTTAGACACATCAAACAGATAATTACTTCCAAACTCCAAAAAGTTAGACCAAATCACGCCTCGATCGTTCTCTAACATTGCGGAACTTGTGTCCCTCATATGCTATTTCAAAAGGTGTCTTTGTCAATTCAAAAGCTGTCTTTGTCACTACAAAAGTTGTCTTCGTCAATTTAAAAGTCGTCATCTGTACGGCAGAAAACAAGGCGGGAATGTCAGAAAACCAAGGAGGGAAGGTCAGGAACCAAAGAGGGAAGGTCAGAAACCTAGGAGGCAAGGTCAGAAACCTAGGAGGCAAGGTCAGAAACCTAGGAGACAAGGGCAGAAACCTAGGAGGCAAGGGCAGAAACCAAAAAGGCAAGGGCAGAAACCTAGGAGGCAAGGGCAGAAACCTAAGAGGCAAGGGCAGAAACCTAAGAGGCAAAGACAGAAACCTAGGAGGCAAGGTCAGAAACCAAGGAGGGAAGGTCAGAAACTAAAGAGGGGAGGTCAGAAACCTAGGAGGCAAGGTCAGAAACAAAGGAGGCAAGGTCAGAAACCTAGGAGGCAAAGTCAGAAACCTAGGAGGCAAGAGCAGAAACCAAAGAGGCAAGGTCAGAAACCTAGGAGGCAAGGACAGAAAACTAGGAAGCAAAGGCTGAAAACAAGGAGGGAAGGTCAGAAATCTAGGAAGCTGTGTTAGAAAACAAGGAGGGAAGGTCAGAAACCAAAGAGGGAAGGTCAGAAACCTAGGAGGCAAGGTCAGAAACCTACAAGGCAAGGTCAGAAACCTAGGAGGCAAGGGCAGAAACCAAAGAGGCAAGGGCAGAAACCTAGGAGGCAAAGGCAGAAACCTAGGAGGTAAGGGCAGAAACCTAGGAGGCAAGGGCAGAAACCTACTAGGCAAGGTCAGAAACCTAGGAGGCAAAGGCAGAAACCTAGGAGGCAAGGACAGAAACCTAGGAGGCAAGGGCAGAAACCTAAGAGGCAAGGGCAGAAACCTAAGAGGCAAAGACAGAAACCTAGGAGGCAAGGTCAGAAACCTAGGAGGCAAGGGCAGAAAACTAGGAAGCAAAGGCTGAAAAACACTCGTACTGACTAAGGCTTCCAATGTGTATTTGATTGTCTCCCTATTTTTGTCTGCATAACCTAATATATCACTTTCAGTTAATCTATCGATAAACGTTTCAAAGTCATTTCTGTTGTTAACTAACAAGGGTTTGTTAAAACTAGATGATGACTATAATTTTAGGTTACACAAATAACACGTGGATACTAAAAAACCAACTTATCGAAAATAGGTTACTAAATTAACATACTATAATATTAAAGAACTAAGATAACACTTACTTGTTATGTGCTTGAAGGCACGAAACACATCCAGCGTCAAGAACTGTAAGCGAAAGTCTGATTACAAGCTTCACAGATATATACACTTGAAACACCCGAAGTGTTACTAAAAATAGAACTGACCTCTGAGGCAATACCGGATGTGTTACGAAAAATAGTTTTTGACCGCTGACACAATGCCCGCTTTATTTTAGATATCCCCATTGCAAAAATTTACATTAAAAACCACTTTTAGGATTTTACCCCCCCCCCCCCCCTTATCATTTTTTGAGGGTTACGCCCATGGAATTGATAAAAATCGTAAATTTACCACGTAGGCTTACCTAAAACTTTATTTTAGACATCCCCACACCAAAAATTTACTTAAAAATCACTTTTGAAATTGTTACCCCCTGACCCTTTTTGAGGCCCATGGAATCGATAAAAATCGTAATTTTAGCACGTAGGCTTACACTAAAAGTGCATGTGCATGCACCGAAATACAATAGATTTGGCACCAAAACCGCACGAGAAGTAGTATATTCGGGTAGTGTTCACAGCCACCCCTACTACTAGCTTTTTGTTGTTTTTTTGTTGGAATTTGATATGTAGGGGAGTCAAATATTATGTGGGAGGTATGCCTTGAGGTTAAATTTCAATTTTTTATCGATTTCAGGGGCGTAACCCTCAAAAATGTTAAGGGGGGTAACAATTTCAAAAGTGATTTTTAAGTTAATTTTTGGTGTGGGGATGTCTAAAATAAAGTTTGGGGTATGCCTAGAGTGAATATTTACGATTTTTACCGATTTCATGGGCGTAACCCTCAAAAACGGTAAGGGGGTAACAATTTCAAAAGTGATTTTAAAGTTAATTTTTGGTATGGGGGTGTCTAAAATAAAGATTTAGGTAAACCTACGTGCTAAATTTACGATTTTTGTCGATTTCAGGGGCGTAACCCTCAAAAATGGTAAGGGGGGTTACAATTTCAAAAGTGATTTTTAAGTTAATTTTTGGAGTGGGGATGTCTAAAATAAAGTTTTAAGTAAGCCTACGTGCTAAAATTACAATTTTTATCGATTCCATGGGCGTAACCCTCAAAAAGGGTCAGGGGGGTAACAATTTCAAAAGTGATTTTTAAGTAAATTTTGGTGTGGGGATGTCTAAAATAAAGTTTTAGGTAAGCCTACGTGGTAAATTTACGATTTTTATCAATTCCATGGGCGTAACCCTCAAAAAATGATAAGGGGGTAAAATCCTAAAAGTGGTTTTTAATGTAAATTTTTGCAATGGGGATATCTAAAATAAAGTGGGCATTGTGTCAGCGGTCAAAAACTATTTTTAGTAACAGACCTTCCCTCCTTGGTTTCTGACCTTGCCTCCTAGGTTTCTGTCTTTGCCTCTTAGGTTTCTGCCCTTGCCTCTTAGGTTTCTGCCCTTGCCTCCTAGGTTTCTGCCCTTGCCTTTTTGGTTTCTGCTCTTGCCTCCTAGGTTTCTGACTTTGCCTCCTAGGTTTCTGACCTTGCCTCCTTTGTTTCTGACCTTGCCTCCTAGGTTTCTGACCTCCCCTCTTTAGTTTCTGACCTTCCCTCCTTGGTTTCTGACCTTGCCTCCTAGGTTTCTGTCTTTGCCTCTTAGGTTTCTGCCCTTGCCTCTTAGGTTTCTGCCCTTGCCTCCTAGGTTTCTGCCCTTGCCTTTTTGGTTTCTGCCCTTGCCTCCTAGGTTTCTGCCCTTGTCTCCTAGGTATCTGACCTTGCCTCCTAGGTTTCTGACCTTGCCTCCTAGGTTTCTGACCTTCCCTCTTTGGTTCCTGACCTTCCCTCCTTGGTTTTCTGACATTCCCGCCTTGTTTTCTGCCGTACAGATGACGACTTTTAAATTGACGAAGACAACTTTTGTAGTGACAAAGACAGCTTTTGAATTGACAAAGACAACTTTTGAAATAGCATATGAGGGACACAAGTTCCGCAATGTTAGAGAACGATCGAGGCGTGATTTGGTCTAACTTTTTGGAGTTTGGAAGTAATTATCTGTTTGATGTGTCTAACTTTTATGGGTATGGGAGTAGATTTGTATGGTTTTAAGGTCGACTTTTTGAATATGAGCCAAAATTTGTGTGTTCTGGCGGTAAAATCTTAGTGATTTGGTCTAACATTTTGGACCTTGAATATAACTTCCTGCTCGTTGTATCCAACTATTTATAACTGTCATGGAACTCCTGGTATTGCCTCAGGGGTCAAAACGCGTTCAAGTAACCCGCCACTTGTATTATTTCCTCCACCATTGACCCACTAGGTGGATTGTATCAGGAGCCGAATCGATTTAAAGTAACCCATGCATCAGACTCGACAGCACTTCAAGTTGAAAATGAGGTCAGTTATCACGATAACAGTAATCCTCTTCTCTGATTAGTTAATCCAGAGGTCAGTCATTTCGTTGATGGGTGTCCGATAGAAATCTTCTTCTCTGATTGGTTAACCTAGATGTTAGTCGAGGGTGGAATAGTGTCGTCCAACTTTTATTTACCAGATTATATTTAAACTAGTCGGATGTGAGACTTCGTGTTATAAGCGCGCTTGATTCACGGACGTTTATTTTCATAGTACTGTTCAGTCTAGCGGTATGTGTTGTAGTGGAATATTTTACGGTGTAAGTTGAATTTTTTTCTGTTTTTCTCTTAGCTCATAACGATGTGATAGGTTATCATTAAAGGAATTTCAGTTGTATTAATGGTGATGTGTATAAAGTACGTATGTTAAGCCTTGTCGAGTGTATTATTCCTTCGTTTTTCATATGTTTATCTTATTGGTTCTTTAAAAAGTAGATATTTCAAGTCTTTTTGTAATTGATATTCAATGTTATTAATGTGTTACACTGGCGGTAAGGTAAAAATACGAATGAAGGCGGAACGCTAGGCGAGGTAAAGAGAGAGAGAGAGAGAGAGAGAGAGAGAGGAAGAAAGGTGGAGTGGTAGGAGAGAAGTCTAGTAGGGGTTAGAAGAGAGAGAGCGAGAGAGAGAAGCCTATGCGAAAGAAGGCGAGATGCTAGGTATAAATGTTGAGAATAATCAAGTGTTACAATAGGAGGGACGCTAAAAATATGAGGGAGGGCGGGGGAGGTAAAGGGAGAGGCGGAGGGTGGACTGATAGGTTAGAAGTATAAGAGAGGATAGGGGAGAAAGAGAGAGAGAGAGAGTGAGAGAAGGAAGGCGAAATGATAGGGATAAATGGTGAGAATGAGTAAGTGTTTCAATGGAGGGAATTCTAGGCTGGAATAGTAGAGAGAGAGAGCGAAATTTAGGGGAGCTAAGTAGAGCTAATTGGTTTAAATGGAGAGAATGAGTAAGTGTTACAATGGAGGGAAGTCTATGACGGAAGTTAAATGTACGATGGAGGGTGGAATGTTAGGAGAGAGAGAGAGAGAGAGAGAGAGAGAGAGCTGAAAGCTGGCATGGTAAGAGAGACGTCTAGGAGTGAGAGAGAAGTCTAGTGAAAGAGAGAGATAGCGAGAGAGAGAGATGGAAAGGGAGAGAGAATGATCGAGAGCGAGAGAGAGAGAGAGAGAGAGATAGCGAACCACTAACACCGAGGAACATATTTACACTACCAGCTTAGACTAACCAGTAATCTCTAACTGTTTCACCCTTATGCTTCATTTATGGTACAACGCTAAGCAGACACCCAACTACATAGCTATAAATATTTTCTAACGTCTACCTGGCGCGATAGCGTCCCACCGAACCGAGATAATCCCCGATCCGATAGCCGCTGTCCGAACCACTCGAGCTAATCTGAAGGGGTCACCCGTCAACACGCGATGCGCCCCGATGTCACCACGCACCCGCGCGAGGGTTCACGCCGTCGCACGACCGATTAACTCCCCTTGTCTCTCGTGTACATTAGGCGCTAAAGGCGCCTCTTATATAGCTTTGTTAATTTACGCCTAAATACGACATAGTTACACCATTGTATACTACTAACATAGTTATCATGGGGGCATGAAGAAGAAGTGATGGCAAATATAATTTTGACCCTTCTATGAATAATAACTGCTTGTATCTTTTTTTCTCTTCTTTCCTTCCCAATTTACTCTTCTATGAATAATAACTGCTTGTATCTTTTTTTCTCTTCTTTCCTTCCCAATTTACTCTTCTATGAATAATAACTGCTTGTATCCTTTTTTCTCTTCTTTCCTTCCCCATTGACCCTTCAGTGTTCAGGGGAGAGAAAGATCACACTCTTTGGCTGTTTGATCATCTGTTTTTGTTTAACGTGATATGTGGTAAATAGATATTATTCTCTCATAAATCGTTCAAATTAATCCTCTATAGAGCTTCTCCTTCTGGTCTGTTATTTTCGTTCTGTTTGCTGTGTTTAGTTATTATTTCTCTACCACTAACACCATCAACAGAAACAGTACAGTAACAACAAGAAACATCAACAACCTTAGCAGCAATAATTAATAACAACAATATCACAATCAACAACTACAGCAAATAACTGCAGCACGAGTAACATTTATATTAGTATAATTTATTTTTAAAAAAGGGTATGCTAATGACGTCACTGTTTTGGAGTGGCTGATTAATTGAATCCTCATACATTATCACTATATCACACTAAAAGACTTTTTTTTAGGTGTCCCCTTTGAATTGTTATTTTATCAGTAGTTGCACAAGTTGGCACTTGTTGTGTTGTCAACATTTATTAGTCAATAATTCACATTTGTTTCTGTTCTCCTGTTTTATCTCTTACCGAAGAAAGGGACTTCTTTATAACTTTCATTAATGGAAGCTTGTGCAGAATAAAAGGATGGAAATGGCAGGACAAAATCACTAACATAGAATTATGGAAATGTACCAGTAAAATATCAGTGGATAAAGAGATACATCGAAGACGATGGCGCTGGATAGGACACACACTACGGAAGTCAACTGAGGGTATTACACAACAGGCCCTTTTTTGGAATCCCCAGGGGAAATGACAAAGAGGAAGACCAAGGAATTCTTGGAGAAGACAGATAGAAGCAGAGATAAAGATGATGGAGAAGACATGGAATGATCTTAAAAGTATGGCAAAAAACAGAACAGCTTGGAAAGTTTTTGTTGAAGACCTATGCTCCACTGGGAGCTAAAAAGGTAGAAGAAGAAGAAGAAGAAGAGAGGGAACAAATATACAGTCATATTCATTACAACCACACTGTCACATTTATTACAACCATTCAATCACATTTATTACAACCATACAGTCACATTTATTACAACCATACAGTCACATTTATTACAACCATACAGTCACATTTATTACAACCATACAGTCACATTTATTACAATCACACAGTCACATTTATTACAACCACACAGTCACATTTATTACAACCATTCAATCACATTTATTACAACCATACAGTCACATTTATTATTACAATCTTTCGCAAACAAAAAATTCTTTTGATATTTGAGATGACAATATTCATATATATATATATATAAACATAAACTGCCCAAGAGAAGTGGGACAAGAAAGAAATGTGCAGAATCACAACACGCAATCACTGGAATTAGATATGTCGTGTATTAAGAAATAAATTGCAACTAGAATCGTCTTAAAATCGGTTCCAAATGTAGGCGGTAGACACTAATCGCCAGGTCTTAGACCCATAAGATGATGATACAATGATTTCTTGATTTTCACAGTTCTGTTGGAGAAGTTAAAGCTTATCTAATCCTAGAGATAATGTAAGACCAGACTTTCTATAGAACAAAACTAATCAACTTCAGGGATTAAACACAGGAAAGAAAAGGATGAAGCACAGTCTGGCAAAGAACATCAAGCTTGAGATGCCACCAGCTTTTTACTATCTTTAAGTGACATTTTAGCTACGAGGAGCTATCGAAAAGTTCTCGGACTGTGGTTATCGTGACGCAATCACGTGATATATTCGCTTGGAAATATGAATGTCAATGCTAACAAGCGTGATGAGTGTGCGAGTCAACTGACGTCATGTAATGTACATCTAATCGAAATCCGCTCGAAATACTTCATCAGACTTTTGATGACCATTCTTTAGATCGAACACATTTATTTGGCTGATGCATGACCTCTAGGGCCGGTCTGTTCAAGATTATGAGCGGTCAGGATGTCTTCCCCAGCAGAAAGTCAGAAAACGTGGAAACAATTCATGAACTGATGCACGATAACCGTCTCTGAACAATCCATCAGTTCTTTCACACATTTGGAATCAGTTGTGGAATCTGTCAGGAAATCCTAACAAGAAGCCTAATCAATCATTTTTTTGCTGAAATTTTCGTCCTCAGACTTTTGACACCGGATTAAAAAAAAAAAAACGCCAGAAAATGCGATCTTGGTGACTGCGGTCCCTTCCCTGTCGATGGGACTGTTGTTGTAAAGCTACATTTCATCGCTCGCTATGATCGACATAGCGTTTCGTCGTCGTTAGCAATCTCACGCAACTCAAGACACCTCTATTTTTAATCGAGCGCCAAGAAATCGAAAAATAACGTGTAGAATTATTTGACCACGTGTAAACATCATGATTTCAATTGACACACAGACTTAGCACACTTGGAAGCATTGACCATCAGATTTTCTAACCGAAAGGTTAAGTGCTTACGCCATAGCAATTACAATCCGGGGACTTTTCGATTCTTCCTCGTATTATCAATAAAACCACAGCAGTTATGGTTGAGAATGTCCTGAGTTTACAACATCTCAATTATTCTTCAAATATTCATATTTACAGAAGTGGCTCCCATTTTTAACATCACACAATTATGGTGTTTTTGTAGATTAATTAATTTATGTGCTGATGATAATGCTTCAATGCTTATGGGGGGAACATTGTTTAAACAATGAAAGTTAAAATGAACACTCTACAATTTAGAGTATTCAATCTCCCTTCTTATATGTTAACACATTTTAAACTATTGACTTCTTCATAGAAGAATAATACACAGGTATGTATGTACATGTTAATGTTATTAGTATTTGAGCAATACAACTAAAGTATCAGTGTCAGACAGCTGTGAGATGCACAGTGTAAAACAAATCTGAGGTTATAAGAAAGATGTGATAGAACAATCATAATGAATTAATTGTGTTGCTGTAACTAGTATCTAGCATCTTTTAGTGGTTATTTTATCGATTTGTGACCAAGAACACGATGATCAACAAATGGTATTATCTTCCATCTTCATGATATATTCAGATTGAGATCTTTATTCATGTCTCGGGTCACTAACTAACCAACATTTCCGGGAGACTGGTTCCCCCATTTCGCTAGTTGGGCAGTAACCCCATGATTGCAGTCTGTTTATAGTATCTCTACCAGCCGATATTCTTGATGTGGACTCTATGAATCTCATTACAATTGCACTGACAACCAAATTAGATCAAGGAAAGTGCACACATTTTTTAAATATTTAAAACAAGAAAGTACTGTCTTTCAACGCCTTAAAGCTTTATGAAATGTGGCGGTAACGTCCATATTTTTTCAATAACCAACAGCATATTTTATCTGCGATATGGTCTGTATCACATCAGGCCGTTCTGCTTTAGAATAAAAATCTCCGGTACCCATTTTGAGTGGCAGAACAACCAGGGCAGTGTCGTTCCAAAAATAATGGCCACGTTATTGAATTATTGAGTTATTTGTGGGTCATCATCATTGCACTCCGAACATGTCCATAGGTGCTCAAATCCACTCTTCAGCAAGTCTCCCAGTGTCCAGCGACCGAGGACTCCAGTTCTATGTTGGTTGATAAGTCTTCTTACACGTCCACTAAGTTTCTCGTTTATAACTGTGCCCAACTTAACTCCCATCTCTTTCATCCGAAGGAGTGACGTGGTCTCATGGTTGTCGAAGTCCTGTGCCCTTCCCACATCTTGAAGGGCATTGATAATGTCCGTCCTATCCTTCGGTTGACCGTTCTCAATAATACCGCAACAATGGTCACGTTTTGGGATTGAACCCTGATCCTTTGGTAAATAGCGACCACACTTACCGCTTAGCCATCGAGGTTTTACATTTTCATCTTCTTTTACAACTCCCAATGGAGCATAAGCCTTCAAAATACATTTTCCAAGCTGTCCTGTTTCTTACCATTGTCTTAAGTTCGTTCCATGTCTTCTCCATCTTCTTCATCAAAACTACTACATGTCTTTTCCAAAAAAATATTTTGGCCGTCCTCCTTGTCTCCTCCACTGGGGATCCCAAAAAGTGTTTGTCGTGTAATATTATCAGTTGGTTTCTGCAGTGTGTGTTCTATCGTCTGATTTAACTCTACTTAATTTTTTTCCTATTTATTTTCTAAATTGTTCCAATTGAAAGGACAATTATCATCATCGTCATCATATGGGCTAATCATGACGTGTACAGAGAAACCATTGCTTTTGGTCCCTGAGATTACACTAGCTGCTAGTTCTTTGCTGGTCTTGTGGTTTTTTTCCTTAATCGATGACTGATCCTCCTGACTTGATGTTTATGTTATTCAGAAATGCCCTGATAAATGCGTATGGGCCGAATAGAGCAAATATCGCAGCAAACCACAACACAACGCATACACGCCCACTTAACGTCCTTTTAAGGACGGATGACGAAGAGGTCGATTCCTTTCGTCATCAGGTGAACGCAAACAAGTAACCATGAAAGGGGAACAAATGCAGCAAAACAGAGGAACTCCCCACCAAAAAAATAATAAATAATAAAAATAATAATAATACAAAATTAAGATGCAGGAAATAAGGGAAAGAACTCATCAAGACAGCCATACGAAGATTGCACTATAACTTTACACAAAACGAGACATTCCAGGCGGATGTGACATCATAACCACATAATTTTCATGTCTATGTTCATTCTTGTAACTAATATAATGCGTGTTTAACAACCACCGTTTAAATCTCTCAAATCGAAGAGCTAAATAAACACCCCAATGCTTGTGACGTGTTGAGCTATGCGAGCATTTGACGGCTGACGTCTTGTTAACCACAACCGTCCCTGCTCGCAATACTAAAAACGTCACATGGTTTGGGTAATTCCCCTTAAACAGGCAGGCTTGATAGATATAGATGGCTGTGGTTTAATCTATGAAATATTTGTGAAAGTACAGTCACACATACTTCTATCTTATTACCACACACTCATCCATCATCGTCATCATCATCATCAAGTACCATGCCTGCAGGCCTAGATGATCACTCCACAACTTTCGATCTCGATAGTTATTTATCATTTCTGTTGTTGACCTTCTGCCAAGCCATTCTCTTAAGCTGTCTAGTATCTTTTCTCTTCGCTTTCCTCTATCTCTTTGTCTCTCAATTTTCCAAGTTGTCACACTATATTTCAGCTGTTCCCTTCTCATTACTTGGCCAACAAATGATGATTGTTTCTTTCTAATTTTTGGAAATGAGCTCCCTCGCTGTTTTTGGCCTCTTTAAGAACGTTTTCATTACTCTTCTTAGCTGTCCCTGGTATTGTCAACATTCTTCTGTAAAACCACATTACTACAGCCTCCAGTGATTTTCGTGTCTGTTTTCCTATTGTTCATAATTCACATCTATATGTTAAGACTGGCTCTACATAACATTTACGAACTCTTTTTCTTGTTTCTAATGTCAACAATGGATTGCACAGTATCTCCCTAATTTTTTTGGATAGCTGATTTCGCATGAGTCATTCTGCATCATTCTCATATTCATACTACACCTTTAAAAAAAAAATAAAGCAGTTAAAATTATTTAATTAACCTCCTTTGTTTTTGTCCTCTCAAGAAATGCTTCCTTGATTCGGAAGACAAAATCAACCCTGATGGTAAAGTGTTTATACCTTGAGGCATGTATGTTGGCTATAAACGCTGTTGTGTAATTATTCCGTTTTAATATAATTTTCCTGCCTTCATAGACTCATTTCTTAAAGAATAAAGAAAGTTATAAATGTGATACTGAATAAATAAGTCACCTTACCGGAGCGCTTGAAATTCTAAAAAAAAAAAAGAAAAAAAGCAGCAAATTCTTTGTTGCTCATTTGATTTAGAAGTTCCGAAGAACATCCTTATGAGCATGAATTGGTAATAGAACTGTTTACACACGTTGTATTAATTTCGTAGAGTTAATTTTAAAAAAAAATTAATTCAATATTCCTGTATGGTGCCAGAAACATAGACACTAGACAATAAAAGAGAACAGGAAATTGAAGCCTTTGAAATGTGGATTTATAGAAGAATAGATATAATTGGATGGAAAGAAAAGACAACAATTGATGAAGTTTTAAAACAGCTAAAAATTAAAAGAAAACTACTAAACACAATTTGAACGAGACAAATGAATTTTTTGGGTTATATAAAAGAAACAACAGCCTACTAAAAATAATATTGGAAGGGAAAATGCAAGGTAGTAGAGGCAGACCAAGACTAACATAGACTAGTAACATCAAAAGAAGAGCAGATCAGCCTATGCCAGCCTGCACCACCAAGGCAAGAGACAGAGCAGAATGGCGCTCCATGGTAGCCAACCTTCGATGCGGAGACGGCACTCTATGATGATGCGAGCTAATTTGTTAAAGATAAGAAGATTATAGATCTCACTCTTTTAGCGAGGTGCAAAATAATTGAAGTAATATATTATCTATTTATTTTTGTATGCCTGTTATTCAACCTTTTCACTTATAAGGTTATATATAAAGCTAGTGATTTATATCAACTGCATCAAACTGTATTCAAATTGTTTGTTCAAATAGTAACGTAAAAAATTAAAGATTCTGCTTCGCCATCTCCTTCCTCATTTGTCTTCCAGCTTTGACAACAGATATAGTTGGTGGTCTTCAGCTCTTCTAGCCGCGATAGCTCAGTGGTTAGTAAACTGGACTACAAAGGACAAGAGCTAGGGTTTGATCCCAACCGACGGCTTCAGGGTTCACCCAGCCTTAAATGGGTACCGGATTTTTTTTCTGGGAAAGTAAAGCGGCACGGGCGTAATACCGATCACATTACCCTAAAAATCATGTGGTGAAGGTCACTAATTTAATAAAATTTATGGTCACTAACACCATATTCTCTATACGCCACTTGGCGTGACGGGGGCACTAACACCATATTCTCTATACGCCACTTGGCGTGACGGGGGCACTAACACCATATTCTCTATACGCCACTTGGCGAGACAGGGGCTCTTTACGTTTTTTTTATTTACCTTCAGCTATTCTGTTTACCTCTCTTGTTGTTATGTTTCTTAATGTCTCTTATGTTTTTTACAATCAATTTTTATTGTTTCTTTATATCTCTTATATTCCAACAATCAATTTTTATGTTTCTTAATGGCTCTTATATGCCTATAATCAAATTGTAATGTTTCTTAATGCCTTTATATTTCCTACAATCAACTTTTATGTTTCCTAATGTCTTAATATTACAACTAATGGACGAAAGAAGAAAACATAATAAAGAAGAACGGACATACAAAATATTGCACAAAGAGATCCAAAACAAGTGCAGTGAAGCAAAGGAAGGATGGTTAAAACAGAAATGTGAAGAAATGGAAAAACAACAAAAGGAAGACTCAAAATTTATGCACAATCAGTTAAATGAATT
This sequence comes from Megaustenia siamemsis, assembly GCA_032433765.1. NCBI lineage: Eukaryota > Metazoa > Mollusca > Gastropoda > Stylommatophora > Ariophantidae > Megaustenia > Megaustenia siamemsis. The sequence goes on from JAVIAB010000051.1 coordinate 106,699,902, forward strand.
AACAGGAAGAAAAGAAGTCAAAGTTTCAGGATTTGTGAAATCAAAGGAATGAAATATAATAACAGGACAGGAGAAGACAATGGAAAGATGGACAGAATATATCAGTCAACTCTATGATGATGAAAGCCCGGAATTAAACAATTCAAATGAAGACACTGGACCACCAATAATGCAGAGTGAAGTGGAGGACGCAATTCAACACATGAAAAGAGGCAAAGCTCCAGGTCCCGACAATATAACAATCGAAGAGATAAATGCATTAGGAGACCTAGGAGTACAAGTCATAACAAAATTACTCAATGACATATATAACACTGGACACATGCCAGAAGATCTACTATTATCTATCATTGTAGCCATACCGAAGAAGTCAGGCGCCACTGATTGCAATATTAGTCTCATGAACCATATGACTAAGATATTACTAAGAATAATCATGAGACGTGTAAGGAACAAAATAAAACCAGAAATAAGTGAGGAACAATGTGGATTTGTGGAAGGAAAGGGCACCAATAATGCAATATACATCTTAAGAACATTGATAGAAAGATCTATAGATGTAAAGGAAGATCTATATATGTGCTTTATAGACTACACGAAAGCATTTGACAAAGTAAAGCATGTGGAAATAATCAATATGCTGGAGAAATTAAACATTGATAGCAAGGATCTGCGAATCATAAAAAAACATGTACTGGCAACAAACAGCAGCTATACGAATTAACAACCAAACAGGACAATTCCAATATATAAAAACAAGGAGTCAGACAAGGCTGTGTTCTGTCACCGGATTAGTTTTCACTTTACAGCGAATATATTATGAGATCAATAGTAGACAAAAAAAGGAATTGAAGTCAACGGTCACAACATAAATAATTTGATATACGGATGACACAGTCTTAATAGCAGAGACAGGGAACGAACTACAAGAAATGATAGACATAATAGTAAAAGAAAGCAACAAGAAAGGTCTCAGTGTGAATAGTAAGAAAACAGAAGTAATGGTTATATCGAAGAAACAATCATCACCATCATGCAGCATAAAAATAAACGAGACAAATATGAAACAAGTGCAACGTTTCAAATACTTGGGCACAATAATAACATCAGATGGGAGTTGCAACACATAAATAAAAAGCAGAATAGCTCAGGCCAAAATAGCATTTCAGAAAAAGAAAAATATCTTATGCAACAAATCTATGTCGATAAAAATGAGAAAGAGAGTTCATCGGTGCTATATAGAACCAATTCTGACCTGTGGAAGCGAATCATGGACAGTAGACAAATAAATGAAAAGACGATTAGAGGCCACAGAGATGGGATTTCTCAGAAGAATGTTGAAAGTTCCCTGGACAGCTAAAAAGACCAATGAGGAAGTTCTCAAAGAGGCCAACACAAAAAGGGAGCTCTTAAAAAACATCAGAAAGAACCAATCAACATTTTTCGGGCACATCATGAGAAGAGGAAAGTTGGAATACTTGGTTACAACTGGCAAAATAAAAGGAAAGAGAGATCGCAACCGACAAAAAGAGAAAAAAATACTAGATAGCTTGGTATCATGGCATAGAAAACAGTCAACAACAGAACTGATACGATGCACTGTAGATAAAAGATTGTGGAGGGAGATGATCGTCTACGCCAACCGGTATGGCACATGATGATGAATCTCTTAATATTTCCTACAATCAATTTTTAATTTTCATAATGTCTCTATATTCCTGCAATCAATTTTTATGTTTTATAATATCTCTATATTCCTACAACCCAATTTTTCTCGTTATCGGTCCCAATGATGTATCATGAGTTGCCAGCACCCAGGGCAAGCCAAGCATTATGCACCTGTTATATTTATTTATTTCTTATTACTACTTTCTTTGCCCATCATTTGACATTTTCTGTCCCTAAGAATTTCGTCTCTGGCCAACCGTCCCCAGTGACACGCCCGCATTACGCACTGATCGGCCTTTAGATCTTGAACTCTCGTTTTCATTTATTCATGACTCCATATCTCATATTTGTTCTTTTTAGTCTTATCATGTAGCTGAAACATTATAGCTGTTGTTTCTGTAAGTATACAGTAATGGATATTGCTTCTAAACGTTTGTTTATTTTTTATCTTATCTCCCAGGCCCTTTCCAGTTATTTAATTTCAGCGGCCTTTATTATTCAGGTTCTTCTTGAGTTTAGCGCCCGGATCTATTAAATGTAAAGTAAAGGTTTTATCCAAGCCTTGACGTAAAAATGATATTTTCGTTTCATGACCAACGGCATATATTTGGATGATGTGGTCGATGCCACTTCAGGCGGTCCTTACTTCCCAGGACAAAACCATCATTTGATACCTATTTTCAGAGGCTGGTTGAACATAGAATATCCTCATGCTCTGGGAAGCGAACTCAGAACCTTATGTTCAGTAACGAACGCACTTACAACTCAGACGCTAAGACTTCACCAATCTATCAGTGGTAGACAAAATAAAGGTGCGAAATTAATTAATGCCGTTTCTAAATTTAATCTTGTCAAGTGTTCCTAAAAAAATTTCGTCATCATCAAGTGTCATCTCCGCATCGAAGGTTGGCTACCATGGAGCGCCATTCTGCTCTGTCTCTTGTTTTGATGGTACAGGTTGTCATAAGCTGGTTTGTCCATCTTTTGATGTTACTCGTCCATGTTAGTCTTGGTCTGCCTCTGCCTCTTTTACCTTGTATTTTTCCCTCCAGGATTACTTTTAGTAGGCTGTTGTGTCTTTTAACATGGCCCAAAAATCGCATTTGTCTTGTTTGAATTGTGTTTAGTAGTTCCTCTTTTAATTTTTAGTTGTTTTAAGACTTCGTCGTTTGTTTTCTTTTCCTTCCATTCAATTCTACCTATTCTTCCATATATCCACATTTCAAAGGCTTTAATTCTCTGTTCTGTTTTCCCGTCTAATGTCCATGTTTCTGCACCATATAGGAATGCTGAGAAGATGTAACATTTTGCGATTCTTAGTTTTAGCTCTGGTGTTATTTGTTTTGATGTTAGTATGTTCTTCATGGCATTGAAATTACTTTTTGCCATTCCTATTCTTTTGTTTATTTCAGTTTTACATTTTCCATCACTAGTTTTAGTCAGTCACTGGTTCAAGGTAGTTGTAGTTCTGAACTGTCTCCAGGTTCTATACCTTCAACTTTGATATCCACTTTTAGGTTTTGAGTATTTTCTTTGTTTATGATCATAGTTTTAGTCTTAAAAATGTATTAAACGAAAATCGTCGATGATAGAATTAACAGTAAAGAGTATAATATTAGTGTCATCAACTTTATATTGTTCTAATCATAGTGTGTACTCGTGTGTTAAGTCTATTTATTTTATGTGTTACACTGTGCGTTTAAGACTACACTTTTTATAATGAGGGTTTATAAGAATATTTTTAGTGTACTCACGTAATGTTATTCACCACAAATAATCTTCGATGCCCATTTAATGCTGATTAAACCCAACAGCTGTGCATTGGGATCGAACCTGACTATTAACCTCGGCAGATCACTTTAATAATCTCTGTTCAACAGTGGATTTCATACGAGTATTATTACACTCTGTGGAAGTTCTTGTGCGAATGTTGATTCACGGTGTTCTGTAAACAGTCGTAAGGATGTTTAAAAAGACGTTATCGCATTTCTTACCAGAATGCACAGAAAGCGAGAAAAAGAAACGAGAAGTCATATATCATATGCATATATTTTTGGTGTTAACGTATTTAAACTGTTTTGTCTATGTTTGTATCCTGATGAAGGATACAAACACTTAACTTGACTTCTGAACTTTCGCGTTGAAACGTTGGTTTCTTATCTTTTTAGTAAACCTGAAACACTCTATTTGTTGTTGCTATTTTCTTGTTTCAACGTCAGCTTTGTTGCGACTCCGTTTCATTATATATTAGTATGTCTTCTCTCAATGAGACTGATATAAAATTGATAAGATAAAAACTTGTGGAGAAACGTTAGTTCTGAAGGCAACTGGCATATTATTTGATAATTACGTCGATATGTGGTTGTCAATATCTTGAACCTGTGAATGTTTTCTGTCTGTTAAAAATATCACCAATGTATTTGTGTGCAATAGAGTGCACACATCACCAGTTTATGCTTGTCAATATGTTAAACATATCACCAGTATATGTTTATCAATATGTTGAACATATCACCAGTATATGTTTGCCAATATGTTGAACATATCACCAGTATATGCTTGTCAATATGTTAAACATATCACCAGTATATGTTTGCCAATATGTAGAACATATCACCAGTATATGTTTGCCAATATGTAGAACATATCACCAGTATATGTTTGCCAATATGTTGAACATATCACAAGTATATGTTTGCAATACGATGAACATATCACCAGTATATGTTTGTCAATATGTTGAAAATATCACCAATATATGTTTGCCAATATGTTGAACATATCACCAATATATGTTTGCCAATATGTTGAACATTTCGCCAGTATATGTTTGCCAATATGTAGAACATATCACTAGTATATGTTTGCCAATGTGTTGAACATATCACCAGTATATGTTTGCCAATATGTTTAACAGATCACCAGTATATGCTTGCCAATATGTTGAACATATCACCAGTATATGTTTGCCAATATGTTTAACAGATCACCAGTATATGTTTGTCAATTTGTTGAACATATCACCAGTATATGTTTGTCAATATGTTGAACATATCACCAGTATATGTTTGTCAATATGTTGAACATATCACCAGTATATGTTTGTCAATATGTTGAACATATCACTAGTATATGTTTGCCAATACGTTGACCATATCATCAGTATATGTTTGCCAATATGTTGAACATATCACCAGTATATGTTTGCCAATATGTTCAACAGATCACCAGTATATGTTTTCCAATATGTTGAACATATCACCAGTATAAGTTTGCCAATATGTTGAACATATCACCAATATATGTTTGCCAATATGTTGAAAATATCACCAGTATATGTTTGCCAATATGTTGAACATATTACCAGTATATGTTTCTTAATATGTTTAACATATCACCAGTATATGTTTGCCAATATGGTGAACATATCAACAGTATATGTTTGTCAATATGTTCGACATATCAACAGTATATGTTTGCCAATATGTTGAACATATCACCTGTACATGTTTGACAATATGTAGAACATATTACAATATATGTTTGCCAATATGTTGAACATATCACCAGCATATGTTTGTCAATATGTTGAACATATCACCAGTATATGTTTGCCAATATGTTTAACAGATCACCAGTATATGTTTGCCAATATGTTGAACATATCACCAGTATAAGTTTGACAATATGTTGAACATATCACCAGTTTATGTTTGTCAATATGTTCGACATATCACCAGTATATGTTTGCCAATATGTTCGACATATCACCAGTATATTTTTGTCAATATGTTGAACATATCACCGGTATATATTTGCCAATATGTTGAACATATCACCGGTATATGTTTGGCAATATGTTGAACATATCACCAGTATATATTTGCCATTATGTTGAACATATCACCAGTATATATTTGCCAATATGTTGAACATATCACCAGTATATATTTGCCAATATGTTGAGCATATCACCAGTATATATTTGCCAATATGTTGAGCATATCACCAGTATATATTTGCCAATATGTTGAACATATCACCAGTATATATTTGCCAATATGTTGAACATATCACCAGTATATATTTGCCAATATGTTGAACATATCACACCAGTATATATTTGCCAATATGTTGAACATATCACCAGTATATATTTGCCAATATGCTCCTTTCTGCGAGACAATGTCACCGCAATTAATCATATTTCTCTTTCTAGCACAATGTTATGCGTGTGTGTTTTCCTTGAACTTCCCATCACAGGTTATAGATTTGTTCCTCTTGTCCTATTTGTATGCTCCATTTTACCCTAGTATGCGTTGTACTTATAACCCCAAAGAATACAGACATTCCGCTTGGAAATTTATCTTTTTCAGTAACAATGTTACGCTCATTTATTGCGCGAGATATAAAAATTGTTACAAACATTTGGCTGAAAATTTCCCTATAGACACAATTCCTTCGATTTCAGATTTCGAGCAAGACATGTATGTATCCACATCATCCATTGGGTATGGCAGACAAAAGAAGAGAGCGCTTCTGTCTATACTAATGAAATGAGAATGCGAAAGTGGTGGATCAGAGGGAATCGTATCATAATGCTTCAATCTAGTATCACTCTTTGATGGCAGAAGCCTTTTGTGTCAATATGTCTTGCAATGTTCACGTAAAAAGACAACTGGTCTGGACAGAACAAGCCCTGGAGACTTTCAAATTGGAGGGGTTTTTTTGTAAACGAGAGTTTTAAAAAATATTGTCTGCCGAGGAAGGATATTTTAAGTTTATCACTGAGCGTCCATACGTCTGGAAACGAATTTTCATTTCCATTTTTGTTGAGTGACTTTTGACAGTCGATTCCCTCTTCCATTTTGGGCGGTAAATTATCGATAGAAAGAGGTAAATGGACCAGACAGGTTACATACAACACCGACAAGATAATCGTAACGTATCAACAGTGAATGAACATCGGTTGGGTTATCAGGGTCGTTGTGCCTTTGATGTACGTCTTTTGTCACTCTTTCAAACCCCGTTTATTTTGTTGCAATGACATTTTTCTACTTTTCTTCTTTCTATATTCGTCTTTTTTTCGTCTTCTTTCCTTTTTGATTTTATTTTCGGTGAGTAAGTGAATTTTCGTAGGGAGCCGCGATAGCTTAGTGGTTAGTGAACTGGACTACAACGGACAAGGGGTAGGGTTCGATCCCAACCGACGGCTTCCGGGTTCACCCAGCCTTAAATGGGTACCGGATTTTTTTTCTGAGAAAGCAAAGCAGCACGGGCGTAATACCGACCACATTACCCCAAAAATCATGTGCTGAAGGTCTGTAAAATATAAAGTCACTAACACCATATTTCCCTATACGCCACTTGGCGTGATGGGGGTACTTACTTTTCTAAAGTGAATTTCCGCGGTCTTTTGCTCTTTCGCCCCTCTGTTGTAGTGTGCTCAACTGTTTGTTTTCATATCAAGATTTAGTTTTAAGCTTGGAAATTGTACATCATTTGTGGATGAAGATCCCCTAAGCCTAATACAATTCCCTCATTCCTAACGTTGATATTTTATAGAAGTGGTTTCAATTCGTAGCTCCACAACAATGCATCGACAGCCATAAAATGGGTACGGGGGTTGTAATTTCAAAAGTTGTTTTTATGTAAATTCTTGATACGGGGATGTTTAATATAAAGTTTGGAGTATGCCTAGATGTTAAATTTACTATTTTTAACAGTTTCATAGGCGTAACCGCCAAAAATGGGTACAGGGGTAGTAATTTCAAAAGTTGTTTTTATGTAAATTTTTGCTATGTGGATGACTAAAATAAAGTTTGGGGTATGTCTAGAGGTTAAATTTACTATCTTTAACAGTTTCATGGGCGTCCCCTCATAAAGGGTCAAGGGGGTAGTAATTTCAAAAGTTGTTTTTATGTAAATTCTTGATACGGGGATGTTTAATATAAAGTTTGGGGTATGTCTAGGTGTTAAATTTACTATTTTTAACAGTTTCATGGGCGTAACCGCCAAAAATGGGTACGGGGGTAGTAATTTCAAAAGTTGTTTTATGTAAATTCTTGATACGGGGATGTTTAATATAAAGTTTGGAGTATGCCTAGATGTTAAATTTACTATTTTTAACAGTTTCATGGGCGTAACCGCCAAAAATAGGTACAGGGGTAGTAATTTCAAAAGTTGTTTCTATGTAAATTTTTGCTATGTGGATGACTAAAATAAAGTTTGGGGTATGTCTAGAGGTTAAATTTACTATCTTTAACAGTTTCATGGGCGTCCCCTCATAAAGGGTCAAGGGGCGTAACAACCCTAAAAGTGACTTTTAAGTAAATTCTTGATACGGGGATGCTTAATGTAAAGTTTGGAGTAACCCTAGAGTGTAAATTTACTATTTGTAACAGTTTCATGGGCGTCCCCTCATAAAGGGTCAAGGGGCGTAACAACCATAAAAGTGACTTTTAAGTAAATTTTTGCTTTGGGGATGTCTAATGTAAAGTTTGGAGTAACCCTAGAGTGTAAATTTACTATTTCTAACATTTTCATGGGCGTACCCCTCATAAAGGGACAAGGGGCGTAACAATCATAAATGTGATATTTTAAGCAAAATCTTGTTTTTCTTAGTGGGTTATGGTAGGAGTGTAACCTACGTGTTTGGTAATACTTTCGTTTAGTAGAGTTATAGCAGGGGACATAACTTTCATGCTTTGCAGTACTTTTCTTAGCAGAGTTGTGACAGGGGCGTGAACTTTAAGTTCATTCTTTCAATGTGGTGTTTTAGTGTGTTTGGTTTTTACTAGAGTTCTATGAATATTTTCAATAATGATTTAGACACAGTCGCAACTATCATCAAGTGCAACATTTTTATTAAATTGTAATTATTTATTAGGGTTTTCTCAGCTGTATTAAAGACTTTGGTTGATAAGTGGACACTTTGGTATTGTATCATTGGTCAAAATATAATTTTAGTAACTTATCAAGTCAAACTCAAGAGATACTAGACAGCCTGTATTTTCAACTTTTTGCTTATGAGATGAGATTTTTGTGTTTTGGGGTTAAATTATTTTGTCTTTTGGACTTTGGGTCTAGATTTTTTTGGGTTTTGTGTCAAAATTTGTGAGTATAAGTCGAAATTTTAGAGCATGGTGTTACATTAATTGTCGTTTGGAGTAACATTTTGGAGTTTGAATGTCCTTTTTTGGTCTTTTGTATATAACTATTTTGAGTTTGGTTTGTCTTTTTGACAAACTTTTGGACTTTGTATATAACTATTTGGTCTTTCGTGTCTATTTTGACTTTGGGTCTAAATTTTGTAGGGTTTTGTGCCCAAGTTTGTGCATATGAGTCGAAATTTTAAGGCTTGTTGTTATATTAGTTGTGTTTTGAATAACATTTTGGACTTTGTGTATACCTTTTTGACCTTTCATGTCTAACTATTTTGAGTTTGGGTTGTCTTTTTGACAAACTTTTGGATTTGAATATAACATTTACGACTTTTGTGGTGAACTAGTATCACTTTGGGACTAAATTTTTAGGGTTTTGAGTTCAACTTTTTTGTTATGAGACGAAATTTTGGGGTTTAAGTGTTACATTATTTGTCTTTTGGAGTAACTTTTTGGACTTTGCATATAAATTGTTAGGCTTTGCATCTAACTATTTTGAGTTTAGGTTGTCTTTTTGACAAACTTTTGGATTTGAATATAACATTTACGACTTTTGTGGTGAACTAGTATCACTTTGGGACTAAATTTTTAGGGTTTTGAGTTCAACTTTTTGGTTATGAGACGAAATTTTGGGATTAAGAGTTACATTAGTTGTCTTTTGGAGTAACTTTTTGGACTTTGCATATACATTGTTGGGCTTTGTGTCTAACTATTTTGAGTTTAGGTTGTCTTTTTGACAAACTTTTGGACTTTGCATATAACATTTACAACTTTCGTGTCGAACAATTACGACTTTGGGACTAAATTTGTATAGTTCGTGTTCAACTTTGTGAGTATGTGTCGAAATTTTGGTGTTTGGAACTAAGTTTTCTTACCTGAAATGATCATCTTTACTGTTCTCTGTCATTCAATCAAGTGATAAAGATATGGAACTCCAAAGTCTAAGCGCTGAAGTAATCACCTTTAATGATGTATGTCGTTCGTTGACGTGGGAAACACTGGTATTAAAGCCTTCAGCGGTCAAAATGAGGTCATAGAACTCTTCTGGAATTGGTTCAGGGGTCAAAATGAGTTCAAGTAATCCACCACCCCGCATTTTTTCCCCCACCACTGACCCGACAGCCACTACCTACGCTTCGGCTAACGTGCTTCTCTGATTGGTTAATCCACCTGTCAGTCATTTATTTGCCCCGCCTCCAATGTTAATACTCTTCTCTGATTGGTTAATCTGGATATCAGGTGATGTTGACGTAGTCACTCGCTGATTGGTTAAAATCTGCTACCAGGATATATTTAAACTAGTCTCATGCGAGAATTTGTGTTATAAGTTTGGTTGATTCAAGGAAAGTTACTGTTCACTCTAGCGGAGACTATATTTTACACAGTAAGTTGGATTGTTTTATCTTAACGTATGTTAAGGGTTATCGATAATAGGTTATATTCAGTGTAGATGATTGAGACTATATTTTACGCTGTAAGTTTGAATGTTTTCTCTTAAAGTATGTTAAGGGTTATCGATAACAGGTTATTCAATTTTATTGATGTGTTTAAAGTAGGTATGATAAGTATTGTTGAATTCCTTCGTTTTTCATGTTTTCTTATTGGTTGTATAAAAGTAGGTATTTTACGTCTTGCTATTCAATATTATTAAAGTTTTAAACTAGGTATGTAAAGTATCATCGATAAATGGTTATTTATTTTTCTACAGATGGTTCCTAACAACGAAGTAGCTCCTGGAGAACATCAGTGTTCGTGGTGTCCAAAGAAGTTTAAATGGCGTAAAGATATGTTGCAACACACTCGAGCTGCGCATCGCCTTATACGCCATGTTTGTACCATTTGTCAACGTACGTATACGAGTAGAAGTTCTTTAGCCCATCATATGAGACTAAAACATTCTACAATAACACCAACTTCACCAGTGGTACCGTCTACCTCGATAGTTTCACCCTCGATACCTGCTACAACGACACCAACTTCAGACTCGGTACCTGCTAAAACATCAACTTCATCGCCACCGGTTGCCCCTTTACCAGCGACCAATCGAACGCTAGACGAAGAACAGTCACCTCCAAGTAAAAAATTCAAGGTTGATGACCCATTAGCAACACTGCCGGATGATGTACGGGTTGTATATCAACAAAACTGGTCAGCTATAACCACCCACGCTGCAATCAACAAGACAGTTTCTACATATACATTCTTCCACTCCCCAGCACTTCCATTCACCACAGACTGGTCTGCTCTTTTAAGGGATATGTTTGACAGTCAGACAACCCGATTCAAAATTAACTATGGTCACCACCTTATCCTTAGGCATAGAGAGAATGGTGATCTACGTTTCTTCCACTCTTCCCTCAATAACTCGGCTGTTCTCGAATTTCCCCAATTAATCAATAATCTTGGAGATTTCACCAGATTCGTTGATTCTCTAAACGAACACGATCCCGCGGACACTGCCATGATCAACAGACCCGATACTAAGTGGATGGTGGAGAGCATTCCAGCAACTAGTTTCTATTTATTCCACATACGTGACTTCCCGATCGGTTGATTAGCCCTCATGTTCCATCTTGTATGGTCAAAAGAGGGAAAGTGTGGAGTGAGGGTGCCCTGGTAGGAGAGAAGTATCGGAGTGGATAGGAGAGAGAGAGAGAGGTAGAGATAGAGAGGTTTAACTTTTAGTATACATTTATAAAATATATGTTCTCGTTGGTGTATAAATAAAGGCTTTATTGTGCAAATTATATAGAAAGTATCATATTTGTTTATTTTATTTGTCTTGATTAATTCATTTGTCAGAGGGAGAGAGAGAGAGAGAGAGAGAGAGAGAGAGAGAGAGAGATGTCTGGGAGGGGGAAGGAGAGCTGATAGTCGTAAATGTCGAGAATGAGTAAGTGTTACAATGGAGAGAAGTGTATGATGGAGTAGGAGAGCGAGAGAGAGAGAGGGGAGAGAGAGAGAGAGTTGCGAGAGAGAAAGAGAGGGAGAGAGCTGATATGTTTAAATGGCGAGCCTGAGTAAGTGTTATAAGGTAGAGAAGTCTATGAGGGTAGTTAAAATTATGAGGGATGGTGGAAAAGAGAGGAGAGAGGGTGGTATGGAAGGAGAGTAGTCTATAAGGAAATAGGAGGGAAAGAGGGAGAGAGAGAGAGAGAGAAAGAGAGAGAGATGCTTAGTCTCACTAATACAGATGAAAGACATTTATGAAAAGTTAAGGAACGATCATAATGAGGAGAGAGAGAGAGAGAGAGAGAGAGAGAGAGAGAGAGAGAGAGAGCGAGAGCGAACCACTAACACCGAGGACCAAGGAAGAGATAACACCGGCTTTTCTTATATAAAAAAAAAAATCATTACAGCACAGTATTTACAAGCACGCACCTGCCCTGATGAAGTCAGAAAACATTCAACCTGAGAGATAAAAAATAAGATTCTACACATAGGAGCACACTTTCATCAGTACGCCAGGCATAAACAAGTCACTTCCGGGGTCACCGACACGAGAGGTCAACGTCCCGACACAAGTGGTCATGGTCAACTCTGGGCGGTAGAGCGGCGGATGGGGTATACTTTTTATATAAGGAAAAAAAAAATCTGCCATTAGACTATTTATATGAGGAAAAAATCTGCCGGTAGACTATTTATATAAGGAATATTCTGCCGCTGTCGGTAGGAATATCCGTCGAATCACTGGATCTACTACTACTGACGCCCACTCGTTTGTTGTTGTAACGTCACTGTTTGTTGGTAGTTGCTATGTGGATAGTTTTATTTCATTATCATGTGGGTAGTCGTTTAAATTCTATTTTCTTGGGCGAATAATTCTTCACTATCCATTTATCTATCTTTCCTTGGCCTGAAGTTTTGTCTATATCTGCAATGTCTTTTCCTGTATATTATTATAATGTATATTATTCTTCACAATCTTGTACATCTTCACTTCACTATCTTGTAGTTCTTCGCTATCTTTGTACTTCTTCACTTCACTATCTTGTACTTCTTTACTATCTTGTACATCTTCACTTCACTATCGTGTACCTCTTCACTATCTTGTACTTGTTCACTTCACTATCCTGTACTTTTTCACTTTACTATCTTGTACTTTTTCAATTCACTATTTTGTACTTGTTCACTTAACTGTCTTTTACTACTCCACTATCTTGTACTTCTTCACTTCACTATCTTGTACTTCTTCACTTCACTATCTTGTACTTCTTCAATTCACTATCCTGTACTTTTTCACTTCACTATCTTGTACTTCGTCACTTCACTATCTTGTACTTCGTCACTTCACTATTTTGTACTTCTTCACTTCACTATCTTGTACTGCGTCACTTCACTATCTTGTACTTCTTCACTTCACTATCCTGTATTTCTTCACTTCACTATCTTGTACTTCTTCACTTCACTATCTTGTACTTCTTCACTTCTAATTTCATCTCTCAACAAGACTCGTGTAATCACCGTCATCATCACAATCAGGTACCATGCCTACTGGCGTAGGCGAACATGTCCCTCCACACTTTCAATCTCTAATTTTGTCGTTTATCAGTTTTGTTTTTGACTTTTTACCAAAGCATTCTTTTAAACTGTTTTGAAATTGTTATTCTGTTTCCCTCAATGTCTTTCTTCAATATTTCCAGTTATCACAAAATATATATTCCATCTGTTCCCTTCTCAAAACATTGGCTAAAAATGTATGGTGATTTCCTTTTAATGGAATAAGCTGTCTTTTAACTTTTGACTTTTTCAGAAATTATTTATTACTTTTTCAGCTTTCTCTGATATTCTCAACAGTCATCTGTAATGCCACATTAAGTGACATTCAGCGAATTTCTTGTCCGTTATTCGATTGTCCAGGATGTACATTTTAATTGAAAGACTGGTTCAACATAAAACTAAAGAACACCTTTTCCCATCAAACGTTATAGACCTGATGTTCCCCTTGATGTGTTTCATAATATCTTTCTCATTTAAAAAAATGAACTTCATCCTTGGGCTGTTAACTTTTATTATGCAATTACTATCGTCTGAAACTGATCATGTTTCTTGGTATTTATGACCTATTTGAATACTCGTATCATTATAATGATACCTCGGTGGCCGAGTCGTTAGTGTGCTCGCTTCCTGACCAGAAGGTTCCAGGTTCGATCCCCAGCAGTGGCGGGTTTTGTTTTCGGACTACCAAGACTCCTGGGTTCACCCAACCTATAAAAATTAGCACCAGAGATTTTTCTGGGAAGTAAAGGCGGCCTGGCGTGATACCGACTACCTCACCCAAAAAATGTGTCGTGGTTATAGAAAAATATGGTCACTAACAGTCGTTAAAATATATTTTCTTGCGCGAATAATTCTTCACTATCCATTTATCTATCTTTCATTTGCCTGAAGTTTTGTCTATATCTACAATGTCTTTACCTGTATATTATTATAAAGTATATTATTCTTCACAATCTTGTACATCTTCACTTCACTATCTTGTAGTTCTTCGCTATCTTTGTACTTCTTCACTTCACTATCTTGTACTTCTTTACTATCTTGTACATCTTGACTTCACTATCGTGTACCTCTTCACTATCTTGTACTTGTTCACTTCACTATCCTGTACTTCTTCACTTCACTATTTTGTACTTTTTCAATTCACTATCTTGTACCTCTTCACTTCGCTATCTTGTACTTCTTCACTTCACTATCTTGTACCTCTTCACTTCACTATCTTGTACTTCTTCACTTCACTATCTTGTACTTCTTCACTTCACTATCCTGTATTTCTTCACTTCACTATCTTGTACTTCTTCACTTCACTATCTTGTACTTCTTCACTTCACTATCTTGTACTTCTTCACTTCACTATCCTGTATTTCTTCACTTCACTATCTTGTACTTCATCCTTGGGCTGTTAACTTTTATTATGCAATTACTATCGTCTGAAACTGATCATGTTTCTTGGTATTTATGACCTATTTGAATACTCGTATCATTATAATGATACCTCGGTGGCCGAGTCGTTAGTGTGCTCGCTTCCTGACCAGAAGGTTCCAGGTTCGATCCCCAGCAGTGGCGGATTTTTTTTCGGACTACCAAGACTCCGGGGTTCACCCAGCCTATAAAAATGAGTACCAGAGATTTTTCTGGGAAGTAAAGGCGGCCTGGCGTGATACCGACTACCTCACCCAAAAAATGTGTCGCGGTTATAGAAAAATATGGTCACTAACACCATATTACCCATACGACTAGCAAGTCGTGGAGGGAACCTTTACTTTACTTTGTCATTATAATAGTAAACGGGAGGGGGGGGGTGTAAACTCTGAAAGTCTCCGAGCACATTAGATGGATGGTGGTCGGTATCACGACAGGCCGCACTACTGGCCCAGAAAAATCCGATACCCATTAAGACTGATTGAACTCAGGAGCCGTCGATCGTTATCGAACTCGACATCCTGTCCCTAGTAGTCCTGTTCGATACTACTCCTATCATATCTCTGACATATTTAGTGTCGGCGGTATTAATATTATTGATTGTTCCAGAACCTCGTTTCCAAAATCTGACACTGATAACTCAATGTTGGGATGACGATTGTAGCGAAGAGTGTACCTTATACTTTCATTGTGATTTCTTCATTGGTTAGCAACGATGCTATTTAACCAATAGTCTGACATGCTTTATTACATCGTGAGTCTATTTCCACTACTTGGTTATTATTTATATATCATCAAACGACTTATATATTTCAATTCGTCTATATATTTTAATTTCCTACGACTCGTCTTTCTGTTAAACGTCATGTTAGACTGCTTTCTTGCTAGTAAGTAAAGTAAAGTACCACCGTCACGTCAAGTGACGTATAGGGAAATATGGTGTTAGTGACCCTATATTTTACAGACCTTCAGCACATGATTTTTGGGGTAATGTGGTCGGTATTACGCCTGTGCTGCTTTACTTTCCCAGAAAAAATCCGGTACCCATTTAAGGCTGGGTGAACCCGGAAGCCGTCGGTTGGGATCGAACCCTACCCCTTGTCCTTTGTAGTCCAGTTCACTAACCACTGAGCTATTGCGGCTCCCGCTTTCTTGCTAGCTACGTTTATTTAGATTTGCCTTGTCGTGCTTACCTTTGATGACTTCCTCCCAAGGTTTAAATATGTATTTTTCAAGTGGTCAGTGAATGCAAAACAAAATTAATTAAATGTTTACCATTAACACAACCTAGCTCCAACCGTTCAGGATGATAATTGTGACGATCCATTTGGAAGCGAACTATATATTATTTGTTCATACTCTCTTGCGAAGCTTCAAAGCAACATCAAATAGACAAAAGAAGAAGACTAATCAAGATCTCGTCTGGAACCAACAGAGTACAATGAAAAAAGGAATGGAGAAACCGTTTTGTGACAAAACTCGAAACTATGAAACAAGGAAGATGGAGACAGCACTGTGACAGAAATCACAACGATGAAAAAGGAATGGATACACCGCTTTGTGACAGAAATCACAACCATGAAAAAAGGAAGATTGAGACAGCACTGTAACCAAAATCACAACGATGAAAAAGGAAGATGGAGACAACACTGTAACAAAAATCACAACGATGAAAAAAAGAATGGAGACATCGCTTTGTGACAAAAATCACAACGATGAAAAAAAGAATGGAGACATCGCTTTGTTGTAAAAATCACAACGATGAAAAAAAGAATGGAGACATCGCTTTGTGACAAAAATCACAACGATGAAAAAAAGAATGGAGACATCGCTTTGTTGTAAAAATCACAACGATGAAAAAAAGAATGGAGACATCGCTTTGTGACAAAAATCACAACGATGAAAAAAAGAATGGAGACATCGCTTTGTGACAAAAATCACAACGATGAAAAAAGAATGGAGACATCGCTTTGTGACAAAAATCACAACGATGAATTATACTATAAGATTAGAAGTGACAACAAGACAGAAAGACTCCTGCAACTCCATGTGATGGCGTATAGCGACTATGGTGTTAATGTCCATTTCAAAATGGATTGTCCACGCTTGACTTCAAATATCTCCATAACCTTTACACACATAAACATGATTTTTTTGCAATTGGTCTTATTTTTTCAATGTCCCAAAAGTTTTATAAAATGTAATATTGCAGATAGTGTCATTCGCCTGCAACGGCTAATTTCTTTGATCTTTTCGACAGATGCAGTTATTTTGTGGTTGAAGAAAATAGTTTACCGTAATTTAAGCAATTGGCCTATTCAGGCATAGGCATAACACAATTCGAATGTTATAGGGGTTTCTTATCTGAAGACTATGTGAGATATTTTAAAAAATATATTTTAACCAAATATTTGAGTGAAGAACAAAGTATATTCATTGTAGATGATAATTATTATACACATACTGAGTGCAGTGTCAGAAACTTGACTTTAACACTCATTTCAATAAATGCATAGAATAACCAACGATTTATACAATGTGAAAGAATAGAAATGTACTGGCAACAAACAGCAGCTAAACGAATTAGCAACCAAACAGGACAATTTCAACATATAAAACAAGGAGTCAGACAAGGCTGTGTTCTGTCGCCGGATTTGTTTTCACTTTACAGCGAACATATTGTGAGACCAATAGTAGACAAAAAAGGAATTAAAGTCAACGGTCACAACATAAATAATTTGCGATATGCGGATGACACAGTCTTAAAAGCAGAGACAAAGAATGAACTACAAGAAATGATAAACATAATAGTAAAGGAAAGCAACAAGAAAGGTCTCAGTCTGAATAGTAAGAAAACGGAAGTAATGGTAATATCGAAGAAACAATCATCACCATCATGAAGCATAAAAATAAATAGGACAAATCAGAAACAAGTGCATCGTTTCAAATACTTGGGCACAATAATAACATCAGATGGGAGATAGTAAAAGTAAACTACCCCCGTCACGCCAAGTGGCGTATAGGGAAATATGGTGTTAGTGACCCCATATTTTACAGACCTTCAGCACATGATTTTGGGGGTAATGTGGTCGTTATTACGCCCGTGCTGCTTTACTTTCCCAGAAAAAATCCGGTACCCATTTAAGGCTGGGTGAACCCGGACCGTTGGTTGGGATCGAACCCTACCCCTTGTCCTTTGTAGTCCAGTTCACTAACCACTGAGCTATCGCGGCTCCCTCAGATGGGAGATGCACCACATAAATAAAAAGCAGAATAGCTCAGACCAAAATAGCATTTCAGGAAATGAAAAATATCTTATGCAACAAATCTATGTCAATTTAAATGAGTTCATTGGTGCTAAATAGAACCAATTCTGTCCTATGGAAGCGAATCATGGACAGTGTACAAACATATGAAAAAACGATTAGAGGCCACAGAGATGGGATTTCTCAGAAGAACGTTGAAAGTTCCCTGGACAGCTAAAATGACCAATGAGGAAGTTCTCAAAGAGGCCAACACAAACAGGGAGCTCATAAAAAACATCAGAAAGAAACAATCAACATTTTTGGTCACATCATGAGAAGAGGAAAGTTGGAATACTTGGTTACAACTGGCAAAATAAAAGGAAAGAGAGATCGTGGACGACAAAGCGAGAAAATACTTGATAGCTTGATATCATGGCATGAAAAACAGTCAACAACAGAAATGATACGATGCACTGTAGATAGAAGATTGTGGAAGGACATGATCGCCTACGCCAACCGGTATGGCACACGATGATGATGATGATGAATGAATGTATAGAAACGGAAGCTATTTATAAACATCCAAAATTTACTTGTTCAAACATCGTGCAATAATGTGTGGAGAAACTACAAAAATCACGGGAATTGCGTGAAAGATTAGCAAACGAAATAGGTCAGAAATATGAAAAGGTAAACCATATAAAATAATGGTTTGTCTAGGATGGAGTAAATTTGTATACATTAGATAAAGAAAATTTAAAACCATACTTTTAAATTAGGAACAAAAATATATTCGTGGGGTCATTGAGATTATTATTTCATGTGCAAAATTTGAACAGTTTCTATCAAAGTGGTTACAGAGATATTAATGATTAAATAACGGCTAACCATTTTGAAACGGACAATAGTGCCCATATTTTGTACATACCGTCGGCACATTATTTTTCTGGTAATATGGTCGGTATTGTAACTTTGCTGTCTTCTTTTATCACAAACATCCTGTTCTCATTTAAGATTGGGTAGGTCTGTAGACGCTCAGGATCGAACAGGGCCACTTGTCCTTATTAGTCCAATTCGCTAAACACAGATCAGCCACGGCTTCCTAGAAGGGAGAGGAAAGAACAGAAAAGATGAAAGGAGCTCTGTCTATGATCTTTGCCCTAATTTAGAGTGAAACGGTTAGAATAAAAATAGAATGGACAATATAGTAGAAGTATTGAGTATTGTAGATCTGCTGTGTACTGTAGATCTGCTATGTATTATAGATTTGCTGTCTATTGTAGACCTGCTGTTTACTGTAGATATGTTATGTATTATAGGTCTGCTGTCAATTGTAGATCTGCTTCGTCTATAGATCTGCTGCGTATTATAGGTTTGCTGTCTAGTATAGATCTGCTGCATTTTATAGATCTGCTGCGTATTATAGATCTGCTGTCCATTGTAGATCTGCTTTGTATTATAGATCTGCTGCGTATTATAGATCTGCTGTGTATTATAGATCTGCTGTGTATTATAGATCTGCTGTGTATTATAGATCTGCTGTGTATTATAAATCTGCTGTGTATTATAGATCTGCTGTCCATTAGTAGATCTGCTTCGTACTATAGGTCTGCTGTGCATTATTAAACTGCTATGTTTTATAGACCTGATGTGTAATATCGAACTGCTCTGTATTTAAATCTTTTGTAGCGGAAAGACATATCAAATGTTTACTCCACACGATTGGTCCAAGTCATTAACAACTCCAGCTCCCTTTTCACAGTACGTGGATAGGATACCTAAGTAAGTAAAGTACAAGGCCTGCAGTGCTGGAGAGCTTAGGACCAGCAGATAGAGACATGATTTCTCTACTGGTTCAGGCATTAACATTCAAAGGTTTCCACTACATAACGTGGAAAGGGACAGCAGTCCTTACAATTTTATAACTCTGACTAAATATTTATATATATATATATATAGCAAAAAATCCTAAAGATCTACAACAATTACTTAATGTAATAAACATGACAAGCAAAATATATGGACTGGGTATGAATATCAAAAAGACTAAAATTATGATCATAAACAAAGAAAATTATCAAGAACTACAAATAAATATCAAAGTTGAAGTAAGCCATCTGGAGACAGTTCAGAGCTACAACTACCTGGGAATACACTATAACCAGTGATGGAAAATGTACAACTGAAATAAAGAAAAGAATAGGTATGGCAAAAAGTAATTTTAATACCATGAAAAATATACTAACATGGAAACAAATAACAGCATGGCTAAACCTAAGAATAGCAAAATGTTACATCATAACAATATTCCTGTATGGTGCAGAAACATGGACATTAGACCAGAAAACAGGAAATTGAAGCCTTTTAAATGTGGATTTATAGAAGAATAGGTAGAATTGGATGGAAAGAAAAGAAAACAAACGAGGAAGTTTTAAAACAACTAAAAATGAAAAGAGAACTACTAAACACAATTAGAACAAGACAAATGAAATTTTTTGGGCATGTTAAAAGACACACCAGCCTAATAAAAGTAATATTGGAAGGAAAAATACAAGGTAAAAGAGGCAGAGGCAGACCATGACTAACATGGACGAGTAACATCAAAAGACGGACAAGTCAACCTATGACAATCTGCATCATCAAAGCAAGAGACAGAGTGGATTGGCGCTCCATGGTAGCCAACCTTTGATGCGGCGACGGCACTCAATGATGATGGAGATATATATACACACACAAATAGCCACTAGTCTTGATAACTTTTTATGAATTTTTCAATTTGCAAATGCTACTTTTTATCGGTTTCCTTTTATCAGTGCACCTTATTATTATTATTTTTCGCTTTTGTCATTTTTATTTAATGTCAATTCTATCTGCCTGCTTTTCTCGCCAATCCTCCTGCAAAATTTCCCTTTAGCCAGTTTTTCTTACCGTCAATTTATCCTTCCATCGATTTTTTGCCCATTGCTAATTTTTCTTTCTGCTGGCAGTTAATGTCTCAGGCGGTTAAACATAAAACACGATCATGTATTCCAAATCAATTATAGTAATTAAGTTAGCATTTGAATTCAACAAACGTTAGCGGCTAGTAATGCAATTGGTGCAGGCTAGAACTACTAGATTTTTGTCATGTTAGGAAAAGCAAATTATGATGAAGCATAAGCGTGGGATAATCATTAATTATGTTTAGGACAAAAATATTAAAATGTTGTTCAGTTTTTATAAAGAAAAACAAAGAAGCTGTCAAGCTTCTCGTAATGACTCGTGATCAAAGTCTTGGAATTTGAATCCTATATATTTTGTTCTGCAAGTTCTGTTGGGAAGATTTTCATTTCTCTTTTGCGTGATATCAGTAAGATATTGAATGTCTTGCTGCTTTGGCTGAGAGAAGAGTGAAAGAGATATATAATAAAACAGACAGACAGATAAATAGACAGACAGGTTAAATGGATGATGGATACGATTAGTTTAGATTACATTAGACTAGATTAAACAAAACAAGACAAGACTAGACTAGGATAGATAGATATAAAGATATATATATATATATATATATATATATATAGTTGTGCTTTATAAACTACACGAAAGCATTTGACAAAGTAAAGCATGTGGAAATAATCTATATGCTGGAGAAATTAAACATTGATGGCAAGGATCTGCGAATCATAAAAAACATGTACTGGCATCAAACAGCAGCTATACGAATTAACAACCAAACAGGACAATTCCAATATATAAAACAAGGAGTCAGACAAGGCTGTGTTCTGTCACCGGATTTGTTTTCACTTTACAGCGAATATATTATGAGATCAATAGTAGACGAAAAAGGAATTGAAGTCAACGGTCACAACATAAATAATTTGCGATATGCGGATGACACATTCTTAATAGCAGAGACAGAGAATGAACTACAAGAAATGATAGACATAATAGTAAAAGAAAGCAACAAGAAAGGTCTCGGTCTGAATAGTAAGAAAACAGAAGTAAGGGTTATATCGAAGAAGCAATCACCACCATCATGCAGCATAAAAATAAACGAGACAAATCCGAAACAAGTGCAACGTTTCAAATACTTGGGCACAATAATAACATCAGATGGGAGATGCAACACAGAAATAAAAAGCAGAATAGCTCAGGCCAAAATAGCATTTCAGAAAATGAAAAATATCTTATGCAACAAATCTATGTCAATAAAAATGAGAAAGAGAGTTCATCGGTGCTATATAGAACCAATTCTGACCTATGGAAGCGAATCATGGACAGTAGACAAACAAATGAAAAGACGATTAGAGGTCACAGAGATGGGAGTTCTCAGAAGAATGTCGAAAGTTCCCTGGACAGCTAAAAAGACCAATGAGGAAGTTCTCAAAGAGGCCAACACAAAAAGGGAGCTCTTAAAAAACATCAGACTGAACCAATCAACATTTTTCGGGCACATCATTAGAAGAGGAAAGTTGGAATACTTGGTTACAACTGGCAAAATGAAAGGAAAGAGAGATCGCGGACGACAAAGAGAGAAAATACTGGATAGCTTGGTGTCATGGCACGGAAAACAGTCAACAACAGAACTGATACGATGCACTGTAGATAGAAGATTATGGAGGGACATGATAACCTACGCCAACCGGTATGGCACATTATGATGGATGGATGGATGGATGGATGGATGGATGGATGGATGGATAGATAGATAGATAGATAGATAGATAGATAGATAGATAGATAGATAGATAGATAGATAGATAGATAGATAGATAGATAGATAGATAGATAGATAGATAGATAGATAGAAAAAAAAAATCAAATACGCTTCAGTTTCCTATGCTCATATCACGCATTATATTATTATTATTATCCTGGAAGGATTGTTCACACAACCTTCACATCCTTAACTTTATCGGAATAGGATCGTCCATTCATGAAGAAAGGAAGAGAGAACCAAAGAAAAATGTGAACAAATCCATTATTGGGAGAAAAAGAGATTAAAAAAAAAATTGCAACGTGGCAAGGGGTTAACAACTTCATGACGTTAAAAGAATGTAAGCAATAACGAAATATAGCATTCCGTGTACAACCATTCAGAAACGAGGTCAGTTGCATAGGTCAGCTCGTGCAGTTTGCAAGAAGAGGTATTTTTCTTTCAAGCATTACAAGGAAAGAATAATAAGAAAGGAGATGGTCTCATTGTTTTACCGTCACGTTGTTTGATCGCTTGTTTACGCTGGTTGCCAACACTGATA
This sequence comes from Megaustenia siamemsis, assembly GCA_032433765.1. Classification (NCBI taxonomy): domain Eukaryota; kingdom Metazoa; phylum Mollusca; class Gastropoda; order Stylommatophora; family Ariophantidae; genus Megaustenia; species Megaustenia siamemsis. Next base: position 106,723,137 of record JAVIAB010000051.1, read on the forward strand.
TGTTTGACGTCAGGCAGATTAAACTATCATGAAAATGACAAACCGGCTAGAATAGGCGAAAGATTTTAGTTCATCATAACGTGTTTTTTGTTATTGAGTTATTTGCGGGTCATCATCATTGCACTCCGAACATGTCCAAAGGTGCTCAGATCTCCTCCTCAGCAAGTCCCGCAGTGTACGCGTTTTTTGTTGCTTTTGTTTAGTCAGACCGCCACCTCCACCTCATCCAACAACGCTCCATAATCTAAGTAATATTCAGTTTCATGAAATAATTCTCAGCTGTGTCTCAATTTCATAAAACCAACCTCATCCATACCCCAGTTTCATAAAACAACCTCAGCTGTGTCTCAATTTCATAAAACATATAAATATAGATAATAAATAATTTCATCAAATATATATCTTCACTTCTTTTTATAGCTCAATGGGTTTTTTGAGGGAGATACAGTTACAGCCATTCTGGCAGCCGCAATTGTCAATTCATGTTAGTAGTGTGTCTCGGGCTTTGTCAGTCCATATTATTCCATATCTACTAGTGGCTTTTTTCCACTTCCTCGATTAATATATGTTTTGTATGGTATAAGCTATTTTGGCATACTTTCCAGATGAACGGCCATTAAATTTGTTGCTTCTGAAAGTAGTTCACATTGATCCAATGTCAAAACTCTGTCTTACGGCATCATTTATTGTTCTGTCTCTTCTCGTCACACCAAGTGTCTTTCTCAACCGATTAATCTCTCTGGTGACTAGCTTGCTTTTTATGTTTAATCATAAGCGACCATGTTTGGCACCGCTAGCACAAGTTGGGAATCACATACTCTGTATAAGACGTTTCTTTGTAACAATAGATACAGTTTTATGTAGAAGTATAGGAGGTAGTTGTCCCAATATTTGATTTGTCTTGTTCCATCAAGTGTCTCTTTCTTTAGGAGAAATGGGAAAAAAAAATATATATACAGAAAAAAGGAGCCACGATAGCTCAGTGGTTAGTGAACTGGACTACAAAGGAAAAGATGTAGGGCTCGATCCCATCCGAAGGCTTCCGGGTTCACCCTGCCTTAAATGGATACCGGATTTTTTCTGGGAAAGCAAATCAGCACGGGTGTAAACCGACCACATTACCCCCAAAATCATGTAAAAATGGTTACTAACACCATATTCTCTATATGCCACTTGACGTGACGGAGGCACTTTACTGTTTTACTTTTATACAGGTAAAAAAATAAAATAAAATACTGTATGTTTAAAGCTTTATGTTATAAGTTGACGACACAAATTAGAACAACGTTTCTGTTAAATATGCCTTCAGCAGAAACAAACATAGTGGGCGACACAAATTAGAACAACGTTTCTGTTAAATATGCCTTCAGCAGAAACAAACATAGTGGGCGACACAAATTAGAACAACGTTTCTGTTAAATATGCCTTCAGCAGAAACAAACATAGTGGGCGACACAAATTAGAAAAACGTTTCTGTTAAATATGCCTTCAGTAGAAACAAACATAGTGGGCGACACAAATTAGAACAACGTTTCTGTTAAATATGCCTTCAGTAGAAACAAACATAGTGGACGACACAAATTAGAACAACGTTTCGGTTAAATATGCCTTCAGTAGAAACAAACATAGTGGACGACACAAATTAGAAAAACGTTTCAGCCCAATAGGCCCACAGCAGGAACAAACTTATAATACACATTAGTAGTAAAAAAGTAAAGTACCCCGTCACGCCAAGTGGCGGCGTATAGGGAATATGGTGTTAGTAACCATCAATTTTACAGACCTTCGGCGCATAATTTTTGGGGTAATGTGGTCGGTATTACGCCCGTGCCGCTTTACTTTCCCAGAAAAAAATCCGGTACTCATTTAAGGCTTGGTGAACCCGGAAGCCGTCGGTTGGGATCGAACCCTACCCCTTGTCCTTTGTAGTCCAGTTCACTAACCACTGAGCTATCGCGGCTCCCTATAATACACATTGCCTAGTCTATTTCTTTATCTATTTTGCCATCTTCAGATAATGTTGTTCCTTGATATTTATTTAAAGTTGTCCCTTCATTTATAATGTGTTGTTCTACAGATATGTTTAATGTATGCTTTTGTTGTCTTATTGTCATGACTTCTGATTTCATCATTGAATGCCGTCTCCGCATCGAAGGTTGGCTACCATGGAGCGCCATTCCACTCTGTCTCTTGCTTTGATGGTGCAGATTGTCATAGGCTGACTTGTCCATCTTTTGATGTTACTCGTCCATGTTAGTTTTGGCCTGCCTCTGCCTCTTTTACCTTGTATTTTCCATTCTAATATTACTTTTATTAGACTGTTGTGTCTTTTAACATGACCAAAAAATTTAATTTGTCTTGCTCTAATTGTGTTTAGTAGTTCTTTCTTCATTTTTAGTTGTTTTAAAACTTCCTCGTTTGTTTTCTTTTCTTTCCATCCAATTCTACCTATTCTTCTATAAATCCACATTTCAAAGGCCTCAATATTCTGTTCTGCTTTCTGGTCTAATTTCCATGTTTCTGCACCATACAGGAATATTGAGAAGATGTAACATTTTGCTATTCTTAGTTTTAGCCATGGTGTTATTTGTTTTGATGTTAGTATATTTTTCTTGGTATTTAAATTAATTTTTGCCATTCCTATTCTTTTATTTATTTCAGTTGTACATTTTCCATCACTGGTTATAGTATGTCCCAGGTAGTAAGCTTGTGATTTATCCGTGTTTATTTTCAAGTTATTCATTTGGCATATTTTATTCGTGGACACTAGATGCTGTTGAATTTCTGTTTCGTTGAAAGCTATTAAGACTTGACCAGTAAGGGGTTAAGGCAAAGAAATGCAAATGAATGCATAAAAATGCGAAGCTGCAGTAAAGCTGAATTCGAGGAAAAATTGAAAAAAAAAATAAATGGTATGTTAGAAGCTTTACGTGATTAATAGACGACACAGATTCGAACGACGTTTCGGCTCAATAGGCCTTCAGCAGGAACAAACAAACAACATACACACACAGATATGTGAATAAATAAAACTAATCCTACATAGCTAACTAGTAATGAAACATCAAAAACAAAATAATCGAAAAATGTTGACTCCCTTTCACAGCCTAACCACTGTCCACGACACACAGGGAAGTCAACATTTTTCGATTATTTTGTTTTTGATGTTTCATTACTAGTTAGCTATGTAGGATTAGTTTTATTTATTCACATATCTGTGTGTGTATGTTGTTTGTTTGTTCCTGCTGAAGGCCTATTGAGCGAAACGTCGTTCGAATCTGTGTCGTCTATTAATCACGTAAAGCTTCTAACATACCATTTATTATTTTTTTTTTCAATTTTTCCTAAGACTTGACCACCAACAATGAGTAGTTCATTGATATCTCAATTTTGTGCCATGGTCTTCTTGCATATGTTGTCAATGAACGTGATGAACATTAGCGGAGATTATACACATTCTTTTCAAATTCCATATGCTACTGCGAATGATTTAAATGTTCCTTTATTTGTTCAAATTATGCAATATAAACTTGTGTAGTATGTAATAAGATGAATAAGATAACTACTTACTTATAATAATAAGATAACTACTTATCTTTTTTCGATTCCGGCTGGGAGCAGTGTGAGTTGTACTCGTGGTTGAAAAAAAAATACCCCCCACGGTCGACCCATCCGTTGGCAGAAATGGGTACCAGGGTATTACCCTGGGAAGGTGAGGAATGTTGCCTAGCATCTGAGTTTCGATGCTTGAGGCAACACTATCCAGGAATTTCCGAACATTTCTGGATAGGCGGCCGAGCACATATGGGTGTAAACTCGCGTGCTAAGACGCCGGTTCAAGTCTCGTACTTTACTTTAACTACTTACTGAGCCAGTGTTTGCTACATTAGTATCATCCTCATCATAAAGTACCGTACCTGCTGGTGTAGGTGATCATGTCTCTCTCTTCAACTTTCTCGTCAGTTATTTATTTCTGTTGTTCATCTTCTGCCATGCCATTCTCTTAAGCTGTCTGGTATCTGTTCTCTTTGCTTCCCTGTTTCTTCGCCCCTCAATTTTCCCAGTTGTCACAATGTATTCCTGTTCTTCCCTTCTCATTCTATCTATTGATCCTTTCGAGCCGTAGCCGGCCATAGGACGTAGACCAAGATACTCCTTCTCTTATCTGGATTTTTTGTTCTAGCAGTTTTCAATTCTTATAAAGATATATTTATCAAATCTCGCCATTTGTCTCTGTTCTGTGCAAGCAGCTCTATCTCATTGAGGGAGCCTATTCCTGCTGCTTTTGCCTCTCTCATCAATGTTCTTCTCAGTGTCTCTCTGGGTCTTCCTCTTTTTCTCTTACCTGTTGTTTCCCACATGAGGGCTTGCTTTGCTATTCGGTTATTATCTCTTCTCATCACATGTCCAACATATGACCATCGTCTTTTCTTGATTACTGAAGATATTAGTGGTTGATTGGCGATTTCTCTAATTTCCTCGTTTGTTTTGAATTCGTTCCATGCTATACCAAGTATTTTCCTTAGACATTTATTTTCGAATGCGTTCAACTTTGCTTCTATATCTCTTGTTGTTTTCCAGCTTTCACACGCATACGTAAGGGTTGATAGTAAGTACATTTGATTTGAAAAGTCTAAGTTTTGTGTTTGTGCTGATGAGTTTTTATTTCCACAACTTTTCAAGGCTTCTGAAAGACATTGCTGCTTTAGCTATTCTGATACTAATTTCTTTGCTTGTATCCCCTTCTCGATCAATGTGACTTCCAATAAAGATAAAGTGAACGTTCTCTTCCACTGGTTTGTTTTCCATGTATATTTTGTCGTCTTTTAGAATTAAGCTTTTCATGACTTTAGTCTTTTCATGATTGATCTCAAGCCCAATTTTGCTGGCTATTGATGATAGTTCATTTGTGTTTTTCTGCATCGTTTTTATCTGACTGCTGATGAGAACTATGTCATCAGCAAAGTCGAGGTCTTCCAAATGGTCTCCTTGAATCTATTCGATGCCTTTATTACCAGTGCAGCATTTCTTCATTATGAAGCCCATAACAACTCAAAATAACAAAGGCGATAAAATACATCCTTGTTTAACCCCAGTTTCTATTGGTATTGTATTATTCCTTCCTCTGTTCGAACTGCACATGAGTAACCATCATACATGTCTTTAACAATATTTATGATTTTTGATGGTAAGCCATATTGCTTCAGAATTTTCCACACAGAATCTCTATGAATGCTGTCGAATGCTTTTTTGAAGTCGATGAAGTTAAGTACAAAAGGTTTTTGCTTCTCAAGGTGTTCCTCCAATATAAGTCGTAGAGTAAAAATGTGGTCATAACAGCTTCTCCCTTTTCTAAACCCAGCCTGTTTTTCACGCATTACTGTATCTATTGAATCTTTTATTCTATTTAGGATGATTTTGCAGAATAACTTTGAGGCAACTGACAAAAGTGTCACGCCTCTCCAGTTGTTACAATCTCTACGATTGCCCTTTTTTGGAATCTTAACAATAATTCCTTTTTTCCATTTATGAGGCGTCTTCTCTGTTTTCCAAATGATGTTGAACATTTTCTGGAGATGTATTAAATTATTGCTATCAATTGTCTTGAGTATCTCAGCTGTTAACTTATCCTCTCCAGCAGCCTTGTTATTGACCATACGCTTTAAGGTGTTTTCTATTTCGCTCAAGGTGAAGTCATCTAAATTTACATCTAATTCTGCTGCTGGTGTTTCAGCTTCAAAATCTATTAAACTGTGGGGTAGTGGACGGTTAAGAATTTCTTTGAAGTGTTCCGCCCAACGGGCTTTTATGTCTGCGCTTGTTGTTATCATTAATCCAGATTTGTCTAGAATTGGTGTTCCACTGGATGTATAGGTCAGCATCTTTTGTACAGTATAGAGAGTTCTCTAAGAACTGTACTTCTCATTACATGGCCTAAAATAAAATGCCTGCTTGCGTAGGTAATCATGTTTTTCCACAACTTTCGATCACGACAGTTATTTATCATTTCTGTTGTTGACCTCTCCCAAGCCTCTTAAGCTGTCTGGTATCATTTCTCTTTGCTTCCCTCTATCTCTATCTCTTCGTCCCTCAATTTTTCAAGTTGTCACAATATATTCCAGCTTATCTCTTTTTATATTTCTTCCTAATATTGGAAATTAGCTCAGTTTGGTTTGGCCTCTTTCATAACGCTCTTCTTAGCTATCTATAGTATTCTCAAAATTCTTCCGTAAAACTACTTTTCTACAGCCTCCAGTAATTTTCTTGTCTGTTTTCCTATTGTCCATAATTTACTAAAATAAAAAAGCAATAAATAATACTAAATTTTTATTTTAAATACATCTCTCTGTCTCTCTCTCTCTCTCTCTGTCTCTCTCTCTCTCTCTGTCTGTGTGTGTTGTATGTTTATATCTGCTGATGGCCTATTGAGCCGAAACGTTGTTCTAATTTCTGTCGTCCACTTACTATGTAAAGTTTGAACCATACCATTTTTTCTTTTTTTGATCTCTATATTTGTTTCATTTCTCCCTTTTAGCATTACTGCAGCTTCGCATTTATATGCATTTCTTTGCTTTGACCGCATTCTCTCTCTCTCTCTCTCTCTCTCTCTCTCTCTCTCTCTCTCTCTCACTCCCCCCCCCCCCCCCCCACAAGTAGTACGATAGTTGAAAGTTAAAACAATCTATAAGAGGAGTATGATAACTGAAGTTAAAATAATCTTTGCAGGAATATGATACTCGTAGTTTTGACCGATAATATTATACCTAATGTAAGAAAAACACTGATACAGAACCGGGTAGAAAAGACTTGTTATACTGACAAGACTGTTTCATTGACGCTAAAACTCTATTTGCTAACTTCTGCTGCCTTGTAGGAAGATCTAAAATGCCAAAATCTTAACTAGTGGGTGCAAAGAACGATGGGTAAACTGGATTGCAAGGTGTATAACACGGCGCAGTGTTATTTTGAACGAAGAATGAAAAAGATAATAATAAGCAAACTGTGAGTGGAATATAATTAATAAATCATTGTTCATCGTTGTAAGAGTTGCCGATTTAGCACTCTGGGTAAATTAATCGTTGCTCATTCGATGACGAAAGGTGTGCACACACTGTTAATTTCATTAGCTCATTGGTTGTGCTCACAAGCAGCATTATATTGAACGTTGCACTCCTACTTGCTTCTTTGTTTGGAAGATGAGATAGTAATTCGGATGATTCCACTGTTACGGGCGGTTGAGCAATTATGGATTTTTAATTCGTTTGCAGTGATACCGGGGCCTTTCATAACCAAACAAAACCAAACCAAACTCCTATTTGTTCTGTTTAGTATTTCATTTTTTTAAAATCTCATAATCACATTTTTTTTTTTACCCCGGTCACGCCAAGTGGCGTATAGGTAAATATGGTGTTAGTGACACTATATTTTACAGACCTTCAGCACAAGATTTTTGGGGTAATGTGGTCGGTATTACGCCCGTGCTGCTTTACTTTCCCAGAAAAAAATCCGGTACCCATTTAAGGCTGGGTGAACCCGGAAGCCGTCGGTTGGGATCGAACCCTACCGCTTGTACTTTGTAGTCCAGTTCACTAACCACTGAGCTATCGCGGCTCCTCATAATCACATACTGACTATTATCTTTGCTGATTCTCAAAATACAAGCACGATCATTGGGGACCCTCTCGACATCGCTCTGCTGGGTGTCAATCATCCTTACCACAAGCACAGCCAGAGACCAAAATATTCGATTTTTCATTGCCACTACTCCCTGCGTGATCTGTAACAGTATATTAGCTTCTTTCTGGTCGATGACGGCACAGTAGGCAGGAATCAGAACTCTCAGTATCTTACAGTTTACTGCTCGGACATTTTCTTGTTTTTAAGCTCTTGATGGAGGCCTATCTATTTATTGTTCTTCTTAGAGATTATTTTTGTTTTACCTTTGTTAAACTTGGGGAGCCGCGATAGCTCAGTGGTTAGTGAACTGGACAACAAAGGACAAGAGGTAGGGTTCGATCCCAACCGACGGCTTCTGGGTTCACCCAGCCTTAAATAGGTACCGGATTGTTTCTGGGGAAAGTAAAGCGATACGGGCGTAATACGGACCACATTACCCCAAAAATCATGTGCCAAAGGTGTATCTATCTATCTTTCGTTCGCCTGAAGTATTGTCTATATCTGCAATGTCGTTTCCTGTATAAATTTTACTGTCTTTTGTAATTCTTGCAGTGGCCCATATAGTTTTGTCTGTAGTGTTGTATCTATGGGCCAATGGATTTTCCTCAGTCTACTATATTCAGTGCAGTCTTGAAGTATGTGTTCAGCAGTCTGGGGTGCCTGTCCACATGTACAAGTAGTTGATGTGCCGATCTTGAATTTTGTATACATGTGACTATGGAGTCGATTGTGTCCTGTTCTTAGGCGTATAATGATAACTTGTTCATATCTATTCATATTATGAAAGGCATCCTGATTTGGGGCTTGTGGTCCTCTGATTGATTTGATTATCTGTTTCTTATGATGGTATGTAACTGGTGTATCTAGTTGTGTGCCTGTTGAACCTTCCTTTGCCAACTGATCTGCCTTCTCATTTCCTGGTATTCCACAGTGAGACGGGATCCACTGCAGGGCAACCCTGTGGTGCTTGCAGAGTTCAGTCAATAAGGTCTGCAGATGTGGCAATTTTCTGGATTGTAGTGCCTGGAGTACTGATCTTGCATCTGTCAAAAACACTACAGGCTGTGGGCTAAGATTACTGTTCAGCAGTTTTTTCTATTGCCAACTTTATTGCTTGTATTTCTGCATCATAATTGTGAAAATATTTCCCTGTTGCTATTTTATTCATATCCCTAGTGTTATTTGGGTACTCTATATATGCACCTGCTCCCCCATTCTTTACTGCATTCTGTGCTGATCCATCTGTGTACACACGGATCCATAGGTCTTGTGGGTATTCTTCATCCAGGAAACTGAGAGTTATTGTTTTTCGCTGTAGACTATTTTGTTCCTCTTTGTCAACTATTCCTTTCACTTCTGTCCGTATTTGAACTGATAATCCTGATTCATCTGTCCAGGGAGTCTGTTCTGGTATGGGCAGAAGGGGTTTAACAACTCTTGGCATGTCTGGTGTTTGTCTACTAATACGCTTGGCTTGGTGGATAAAGCTGCTTCTCTTAAGTCGTCCCAATGCAAGATTTTGGAATCCGTCCTTTATTGGATGTCTCGGCATGCATGCACATTTTTCTGCCTGTATCAGCACCTTTGTGTCTCTCCGTTCTCTCAGTGCTGGTATCCTCCACAATTTCTCCATCTCCAATATTGGTGTTGATTTCATTGCTCCTGTGATGACCCTAAGTGCCTGGTTTTGTACTTTATCCAGTTCTTGCAATGTGGTGTTTGATGCTGAGCACCATGCGGATGATCCATATTCTAAATGTGGGCGTATACTCTGTTGGTAAACTTTACTGAGTATTTTCCCACTCGCACCCCATGTGGTTCCACACAACTTTCTTAGAATAGCCAATTTCCTCCTTGCTTTTTGGGTTGCCTTATTTATCTGCTGTTTCCAAGATAGTTTGTTATCAAATGTAACTCCGAGATATGTAGCTTGTATGTCTTCTTTCACAGGCTCATTGTTTATGTAGATGGCTCCTGCTTTTTGTTTTGGGGAGAGTGTGAAAAGTGTAGTACTGCATTTGTCTGTATTGATGCTGATACACCATCTATTTGTCCATGAATTCAGTGCATTCATAGCTCTTTGTAGCAATTTGGAGGCCACTGTTGCATACTCCTCTGTGCACCACATTACCAAGTCATCTGCATACATTGCCACTTTGATGCCATGTGGTAGTTCAGTAACTAGGTCATTGATGTAGATCAGAAAAAGTGTTGGAGATAGTACCCCTCCTTGTGGAACGCCCTGGCGCAATAAGACCTTCTTACTCTTAAGACCATCCAGTTGCACTCTGGCTCTCCTGTTATGCTGGTATGCTTTGACCCATTTGTACATCCTGCCATTTACTCCATAATTTCTCAGTTTCTTCAAAAGCCCTTCCTTCCATACCTTATCAAATGCTTTCTTTAGGTCTATCCATGCTGCTAGTACCAGTTTCTTTTCTTGAAACGCATCTTCAATTTCCTGGGAAAGATAGGTTGCTTGATCTTCGGTAGAGTAACACTGTCTAAAGCCTGCTTGTTGTGGGACAAGGAGATTTTCACTTTCCAGGTACCACTGCAGTCTGAGATTGATTATACGTTCCATTGTTTTACACAAACAGCTTGTAAGGCTGATTGGTCTATAGCTGGATGTCATTGAACCATCTTTTCCTGGCTTTAGTAATGGTATCATAATTGCTTCTCTCCATGCCTGTGGCACTCTACCTGTGATCCAGCAAATGTTGTAGATCTGCAGTAGTTTTGCTTTAGCTGCAGTTCCCAAGTTCTTAATAATTTCATTGGACACTCCATCATTGTCTGGTGACTTTTCCATTTTTAATTTGGATATTGCCAGCTCTAGCTCTCTTTGTGTAATGGGTGTTTCCATGACTTCATGTGCGGTCTCTTCTTGTCTTGCATTTTGTTGTTTTAAACGGATCTCTTGTCGTTTCTCTAGGCTAATTTCAATATTATTGTCATTTGCAATGGAGTCTGCAAAGTAATTTGCTGCATGTTTACCTGTTAGAATGTTTCCATCCTTCTTCAGTGTAATTTTGGTGTTCCTTTCTGTACCCTCATCATTCAGCTGTTTTACAAGCTTCCACACTTTTCTTGTGTCTCGTTCAAGATTCAAGGACTCTGTTTTCTCTTTCCAGCTTCTCCGTCTGGCTTGTAGTTTAGCCCGTTGAAATTTGGCTTTAGCATGCTGGTAGTTGTTGTGGTGTTCTTGGCAAGGGTTATTTTCTGCTTGCTTTCGAGATGTTTCCATGTCATTGTGCAGTTGCTCTAGTTCACTACTCCAGTATGGTTTGTAGTGTTTCCGTGCCCCTCTAGGTATTGTTTCACTGGCAGCTTGTATTATTAGTCTACTGAATTCATCAACTATTTTGTTGATGTCTCTATCTGTATTTATATCTTTAGTCAGTACACTGGTGTAGTGTTGATACATTTTCCAGTCTGCCTTTTTGTAATTCCATCTGGAGAGAGTGCTGCTCTCCCTGATGGCCTTATTTTGTACCACTAAAAAGACTGGTCGGTGGTCGCTGCCTCCAAGTTGTTTTCCAACAATTCGTGTGATATTCCAATCCAGGTCTGGTGAATGGAAAGCAAGGTCTGGTGTAGATGTGGTATGCCATGATCTGGAGTAGAATGTTGGTGCAAATGGAAGTATGTCTATAACTGCCAAAGGTGTATAAAAATTAGTCACTAACACCATATTCTCTATACGCCAATTGGCGTGATGGGGGTACTTTACTTTTTTTTTATAAATTTTTTTTTTTTTAAACTTTTGTCAAACCTTGGGTCCAAGGTCTCTCGCGGATGTCTTCATTCAGTTCATTGTGAACACATGGCTTATGTACTTTCCGGGTCTTCTCCCTATCTAGTTTGATTCTTGTTTGTTTTTTTCTTTTAAAGTTTCATTTCATATAAAATCTCACCCTTTTATCTTTTAAGAGTCTCCGGAGGAATCTATTTTAAAAAAAAGTCCAATTTCAAAAGCTTGAGCTGAGGACAGTGTATAAAATACAAGTTTTCACATTTGAGGTATCTATATATGTCATGGTCTCATGTAGCAGCCATCGATTCTGTACCTTTCTAAGTAATGACATACACATGAGGAAACTAGGAATGAATCAATATATATATATATATATATATATATATATATATATATATAGAGAGAGAGAGAGAGAGAGAGAGAGAGAGAGAGAACCTGATTAGATAAATGAAATTGTTCAACATATCTAAAGACATAAATCAGAACTGAAAACTCATATAAGGGCAGGGTCGTATGTGGCAAACTAGAAAGTGAACATGCCAGTTATGGTCTTCTTGCCTTGGATGAGAACTGGCAGGTGGAATATTCAGCTCACCCACAGAGCTATACCACAGGGATGTTTACTCTTGTCAGGTTTTACCGAGTTTGACAGATTTACATCGGTATACGTCGATCAAGATAGGGCACAATGCTTATGCAGGTTGGAGGTCACAACAAAGGTCAACAACTCTATTTGTGTTGTAAACAAAAGAAGATTACAATTTGCTACGGCCAGGACATCCACAGTTTAGATACTGCTTGGCCATACGTTGAGAAGGGTCAAGGATAGACTTGAGGAAAACAACAACAAGTGTTGAGAAGGGTCAAGGATAGACTTGAGGAAAACAACAGCAAGTGTTGAGAAGCAGCTCTGTCACGTATCTAGTGTTGGACATGTGACGTTAGTGCCCGTATGTTTTTTTAACTATCGGGAGATTTTTGAATAATGTGGTCAGAACTCTACCAGTCCGTCTTTCTATTTTTAAAAAATAGAAAATAAATCTCCAATATCAATGTAAGGTTGAGCGAACTAAGGCGCTAATTGGCTGGTAGAAGGAACAAGCGTTCTCCTTATACTCGTTCATTAACTACTGTCCAACTGCGGCTTCTGGAAGGAGACGTAGCAGGGACAGGAATTACGACGAACTACAAAGTGAAAGCGGAGCAGCTTTGATATAACATAATAAGAATCACTACGCATTGCTGGCATTTGGCTGCTTTGTCTACCAGCTACTTCAGAAAAAGACAAGGACTAGCAACAACAACAAAATAAAAAAATAAAAAACAAGTGACTGATAAATATTACATTGATGAGAGCAATTAACTCTTCGAGCCAAGTTGATTTTCCAATGGTTGTTTTGATATTCCTGGTTCTGTTGGGGAAATTGGAAATTGTTCCCCCATATATGTACTGCAATATTAGAGAGGCTTTCATGTCAGGAGGCTTCAGTTCTGCAGGGGCTAAATAGAAAAAAAACAACAGAAAAAAAAACGAATTAACTAAATTGCAGGATAACAACATCCAGGTAGGGTAGGTAGCAGTTTGGTCGAAAGTGTGTGCAAGTATGCAAGACAAAAGATATTTGGTAATGGATATTCATTGGAATGACATTTATTTCATAAATGATAACATTTGGTATCGTATGAAGATGTGTTGCTATTGTAGTGTTCATGACCAATATTCAGTAGCAATGACGCTTTGAGTGTTATCATTATGTGAATTCTCTCTCTCTCTCACTCTCTCTCTCTCTCTCTGCGATCAGGACTCAATCAGAGTAGGATTCCAGACTCCCACATGAAGTCAGCTGTCAGATTAAGTGTGTTGATCGCCCCCACAGACAAAATATCACAATTAGATTCTGCCAGATCCACTCTGATTGAACACCCGTTAAAACGTTGCACTGTGTTCTGCGCCAGTGGCCCAGTGCATCCGATTTCAGCCAGCATTTTTTTCAGGTTTGCATTCCTTAGCCTTTGATTGTCCCCAATCTTCCTGCAAGGCAGCAAATTGTCTTTTCTGTAGGGGGATTCTGCCCTTAGATAGTCGGCCCTACCAGGTTTACGAGCACCATCTGCCCGAGTCACTAGAGGTGACCAACACAGACATGCACACACAAAGATAGGAGATGTGACCAACACAGACATGCACACAGCGATTCGAGGCATGACTAACTCTGACACACATCAAGATATGTGACACATGACTAACATAAATATGCACAAAAAGATATGACACATGCCTAACACAGATACACACTAAGATATGAGATATGACTAAATACATACACGCATAAAGATATGAGACATGATTAACACGGACACACCAAGATATGAGATATGACTAACATGACACACACCAAGATATGAGCCATGGCCAGCACATACACACACACAAGCTAAGATATGAGCCATGGCTAGCACAGAAACACATCAAGAAATGAGTCATGGCTAGCACAGAAACACATCAAGATATGAGCCATGGCTTCACGGAAAAACACAAAGAAATGAACCATGTCCAGCACAGAAACACATTAAGGTATCCATATGCTTGGGTTTGTTGTAGTACTCTTCTTAACGTGGGAATCATCGACATACGAGACGCAGGCCCCGATTAACTGTTCACAGGTTTCGTTCAAACAGTTGTCCGGAGATTTGAGAGTGCAGTCTGACCCGTAGAACGTTCCCTTGCATGTACAGTTCCCGGTTGACTGTTCACAGATGTCGTTGAAACAGTTGTCCGGACATTTGAGAGTGCAGTCTGATCCGTAGTACGTTTCCTTGCACGTACAGTCTGTACTTTCCGGGTCACATATGATGTCACAGCCATCAGAACACGTCTGTTTGCACTGTAGCCCAAAATTACCATCGGTACAAGTGGCACTACAGGTGTAGCCAGGACGTTTACATTGTTGACATTTTCCGGACATAAAGGACATACGCTAGGACAAGACCCGGAGCAGTCGTGTCCATAGATCCCATGTGAACAGTTGCCGTGACACGTACCAATGATGACGTTGTAGCCTTTGCAGCACCCACTACACACTGCACAAAACGACCTAGAATGCCCGTCCAGACAATAGGTGTCTGTAAATGTTTGCACCTCACTCACCGTCAGTGCACTGTCGGCCTGCGAAAAGGTCGGTGAGAACTCAATATTAATGTGTGCCATTGTCGCTTGTGTGGTGACTACAATAGTGTTCACAGAAATGTTTGGGTATGGTATATCATTATACTGGAACACTACACCGCCACTGTCAGAGAAAGCCTTTGGAGTGGCATTCTTTACCCGAATCATAGTGCTAGCGCGATGATAAATTCGAATGGTGTGAATCTTCTGGAACATGGCATAGTTCAGATACCAGTAAACAGAATTGGTTTCACTTCTCAATTGTGTGTGTGTGCAGTCATTGTTATAGAGATTGGTCTTTGTTTTGCCATTAACTGCGGCCTCTGGTCCACATCCGTCTCCTGTATAACAATCATTAAATGTGTCGGTCTGGTTTGTGTTCTATATGAGAGCCACATTCCGACCCCCGCCAATGTAGATGGAGCAGGTATTTGCAGCTATCGCCCCTTCAATCCGTAACTTGTTTATCAGACTAGCCACAGAGCAAAAGACATCAATCTCGTGCGAACTAACTACAAACCGTGATTCATTGTTACATGTGGCAGAACCATTTAGTTTTACCGTGAAACTGTCCGGATTGTTAAGTCATTCACATAAATCCTAAACCAGGAGAACGGCAAAGATTTATTGAGAGTTGCCTCAACTGATGTAGAATCTGTGTCCGGATTACATGTGGTGTCGTTGTTATCAAACAGGAAAGTAGGTTCAGATTTTTGGGCGTATTTGTAAACGAGATCCAAGTACTGACACTGGGGTCCGGAATATTCGTGCTGACAACTGTCATTGTTTGGGCATGTCCCTGTAGTTATGTCACAAACTGAGTCATTATAGCAGTGACATTGTAACGTACAATTCGCCCCAAACCAACCGGCTGCACAAATTAGGCCATTAACTTCCAACGAACGCGAACGAAGCCAGCAGAATAAAGACTTGATCTACAGCGGTGGATAACGAACTGTGTACAAACATTTATTATCAAACCCGTGGTTACATTTATAAAAATCCGCCAACTCGCTGTGATAACAGGTAGCGTGTTGTTCAAAGTCAACATTATTTAAACCATGGCTCGGACGCGGACAAGCTTCCATCTTGGTCATTATGTGAATTAAGAACTATGCAGATTTAAGGAAAAAAAGAGTCAGTATTTTGATAGAAAATTGCACGTAATTAGAAGAAATAAAATTATATCTATTACGTCATCTCAATCTTCTGACGTCTGTCAAGGAATGTTTGTAGTGGGTAGAATTAAAGGTAACTTTTTTACTGTTGTCACCACTCAATGTACAGTTTAAGGTTTTTATTTACCACGTACTGAAAAAAAAATGTGCTATATACTACCGAACATAGAATTGATCTGATTGGCTAATCCTTGTTTGATCCACTTGGTCGTCAGATCCTATATCATGTGAAAAGAAACAAATCAATTATTTAAATACAATTTTAAGAAAATTTTAATTTTGTGTTTTTGTTTTGTTGTCTCCCCTGGAGCGTCAGTAGTGCAGTGGTAAGAGGGCTGGTTTGAAGATAAGGTGGACGTGAGTTTTATCTCAGCCTCTAACTAGTTTGAAATAGAATAGGTACTTAATTCACTATATTGTTCAAGGTAATAACAGCGAGGAAGGGCTAGAAGAATGATATTCTCATCTCACTTTGCTAGAGCCTTGTTTAATGAGGTTTAATACTATACTTCCCTGCTCCCTGCGACATTATACTTAGTGCATTCAGAAAGTAATGCACCACATAGGTTTTCGAAGGGAACTGCTAATTCAAAAAGTATGACATTTGTACACAGTATATATGGACATGGAAGCCGCGATAGCTCAGTGGTTAGTGAATTGGACTATAAAGGACAAGAGGTAGGTTCGATCCCAACCGACGGCTTCCGTTTCACCCAGCCTTTAAAGGGTACCGGATTTTTTTTCTGGGAAAGTAAAGCGGCACGGGCGTAATATCAATCACATTACCCCAAAAAAATCATGTGCCGAAAATCTATAAAAAGTATGGTCACCAACACCCATTTTCCTATACGCCACTTGGCATGATGGGGGTACTTTTTACTTTTTATATATGGATATGTCCTGTAAACATCGATATCAATCAACATAATCCCCATCCACTTGTACAGCTTTACGCATGCGCGCAACAAGTGCATGTATTCCTAGCCTGTACCAGTCTTTGTCTTGATCGTGTAGACATTTCTTCGCTGCATGAATCACTCCTTCTCTGCATGAATCACTCCTTCGCTGCATGAATCACTCCTTCGCTGCATGAATCACTCCTTCGCTGCATGAATCACTCCTTCGCTGCATGAATCACTCCTTCGCTGCATGAATCACTCCTTCGTCATCCTCAAACCTTGTTTCACGGAGGGCATCTTTAAGTGGATCAAAGAGAGGGTGCCATAACAGAGGGTACCAAATCAGGGATGTATGGTGGAATACAGTCCAACCCAATCTGGTGATTGATTCCCGTGTTGCCAGACTTTTGTGTCAGGGCGTGCATTGTTGTGAATGGGAAGCAGGTCTTTCTTTTTTCTTGTGCGGCCGAACTCAGCGAAAACCTTGATTGAGTTTTTTTTTTTTTTCAATGTCTTAATGCAAGCTTGCCAATTGATTATATTTCCTCTTGTCACAACATCCACAAGAATCACAACTTCAACGTCCTAAAAGACAATGGCCATCACCTTTTATCGTTGCCTTTTTTTAACGGCATTATGTTTGTATTTACAAAATGTATCGGTTTGTAGGTATTTAACTGCAGAGATAGATTAATGAATTGCTCTATCAATGGATCACTAAGACGTGTACTGTTTTCGTCGTACTAACCTGAGACTGTCATCTTCTGATTGTTATCATCTGTAGACCAGGCGACTCTTGTTTACTAGCTGGGGTAACAAAGACAATAATCTCGTCCATCGTGTACTGCTCGATCTCTCAATTTCCTCGTGGCGACCCAGTTACGCTCGATGACCTGGTATCGCCGGCTGACCTCGCTAGTAGCCGTATTATGTGATCGTTAGTACTTCTTAGGAATATTGCTATTGTGCCGCGACAACTTTCTGCTGGTTGAGGTTCTCCCTGTAGGTCAATTACGCTAGGCTAGATTTAAAACTGTTGAACACACAACAAAACTTCAGGTGTAATAATTTCGCCGGCTTTATTTCAGCCCACTGTCTGGGCGCCAAAATGCACACGTGACATGGTGTGCCGATCACACTGGAATAATGAGCATACACACATGTTTTAACTAGCGCGACAGCAATATCGCTCGCCGCTGGGGTTCTAGGTTCATACACGCTCCTATCTAAATCTATTGGGAACTGTTCCCCATCGAACAGCTCCCTTCTTCTAGTCAGCTTCTGTTGTCCCTATGCTGTCGCTTCACTAACTGCTGCTAATTGGCTTGGTCACCGTCTTACTCACGATCCTACCTGACTAACTGTTCTTTAAGCTCACAGCTCCTACCTAGACGTGTGTCTTTCTGCCACACAATTCGGTAACAAGTGCTCTCGAGCCTCTGTGTTTTCTCCTTAAATCTGGATCTTTTCCTCCAACGACAATTACTTCTTCTCCATTCTATCCAATCCTTTTCAACTACCCGTCTATCCTCGCGTCTCTCAGCTCACTCCTTTCTGATCATAACTTTCACGCTTCCCACGTGAACTTCGTCTTGTCGTCTCCTTGTTTTGCCAGTGACCTCGTCTTGTCGTCTCCTTGTTTTGCCAGTGACCTCGTCTTATCGTCTCCTTGTTTTGCCAGTGACCTCGTCTTGTCGTCTCCTTGTTTGCCAGTGACCTCGTCTTGTCGTCTCCTTGTTTTGCCAGTGACCTCGTCTTATCGTCTCCTTGTTTTGCCAGTGACCTCGTCTTATCGTCTCCTTGTTTTGCCAGTGACCTCGTCTTATCGTCTCCTTGTTTTGCCAGTGACCTCGTCTTATCGTCTCCTTGTTTTGCCAGTGACCCCGTCTTATCGTCTCCTTGTTTTGCCAGTGACCTCGTCTTATCGTCTCCTTGTTTTGCCAGTGACCTCGTCTTATCGTCTCCTTGTTTTTGACCTCGTCTTATCGTCTCCTTGAGTGACCTCGTCTTATCGTCTCCTTGTTTTTCCAGTGACCTCGTCTTATCGTCTCCTTGTTTTGCCAGTGACCTCGTCTTGTCGTCTCCTTGTTTGCCAGTGACCCCGTCTTATCGTCTCCTTGTTTTGCCAGTGACCTCGTCTTGTCGTCTCCTTGTTTGCCAGTGACCTCGTCTTATCGTCTCCTTGTTTACTAACCGGCTTTTCCGTCATTTCCGCCTTCCCCCTTCTACAACCTTTCCAGCTAGAGATGTCTTGAATTTCTTTCTTTGTGGTGAGTGTGGATGATGCCACTCCATTGACTGTCTTTTTGTCTCAGGTTCAAAATGATGCGCCCAGGTTTCGTCACCTGTAACAATCTTAGCCCAAAAGTTCTCTTCATCAACATTGAAACGCTCCAACAGTTCGGAAACTGATTTTCTTTGCAATCGGTGCTCATTTGTGAGAAATCGTGGAACCCATCTTGTAGAAATCTTAGAGAATCTGAGAGTTTTTATAATCGCATTTGCACAGCCAATGCTGACCGACAACTTTAAGGCCAATCGTTGAGTAGTGATGCGCCTATCAGCAAGAATAATGCCCTCATCACATTTCAACACCTCTACATTGGTGGTTGTGGCAGGCCGTCCACAGCGCGGCCGATGAAGGAGCTCCGTATCTCCGCTTTCCGATTCTTTTATTCTCTAAACCCAGCGACTTACTGTGCTCCTGTCAACTGCAAAACTTCCATACACATTATAAAGGCGCTTGTGAATGTTCACAACAGATTCATTCTCTAAAACAAGAAATTTTATCACAATTCGCTGCTTATACCGCAAGTTGCTAACATGCTTCATTTCAACGGTTTAATGCAGTCGTACCATTTGGCCGATTGCAGTGTAAATTTGTACACACAATTGACATATGCCATATTTAAAATGTGACAAAATTTCATGCTTCTATGTTTATTATTCGCTGAGAAAATCGATGTCATGCATTATCTTTTGAACGTCCCTCGTACGTTATGAAGTATATGATGTTACCTTTATAATTATTGCCATAAATTATTTATCAAGATAATTTATAAGATAATTTATAAGATATTTATCCTGTACTTTATGCAGTTCGCAGTTGGAATACATTTATGATTGGATGGACAATGAACAAAACAGTTTGACAATCTTTACCAATAATATTTTTGTTTTATTTGCGTTCGCCAGCTTTCACGTCTAGTGAAATCCCTATAGACTAGAAACTGCATTTTCGTGTTAATCCGTTTTTCCCTGGCAGCCGTGTGCACATGGGTCGCTCGCCAAACAGGAAGATAACTCAGTCTTAGGAGGTACTAATATTTTTTCCACTGATTAGTAATTGGCGTTTCAAGCCGGGTCTCTTTGCTGAGACCAGTGGTGGTTACCGCAGAGAGAAATCACAAATAAAAATCCTAACTGGTTCAGACTGGATTTGCACCCACAACCTCTCTTTCGCGAGACCGACGTCTTGTCCCAAGACCAACCAATCCCCCCACCCACAATATTTTGTTTCATGCAGCATGAATGAGGGAGTGTAATATTGAATTACCGTAATACATTGTTTAAATTATCACAACATACTAAGTTAATTCTCTTAATGAATTAAATACCAAAAATGGATTCTCGACCTCTGTAGGACATAGAGTGGTGTAGTTTACGCGTGATACAAAAATACATTTTTTAAAACAAAATAAACAGTTATTTTAGTTTCGCCACATTATTACACGAAATTAAACTGATCTTTCCAGTCCAATTTTATGTGACTTGAAATTAATATTTGAAATTAGTTTTCTAAATTTACGTTCGTTTAAACCGAATGTAGCTAATTATTTCTATCATAATTTGTCTTCTCAATTTGTGTTCTTTTATTTCTACCACAGGCCAATTAAAGCGTGTCTATATTAAGAAAACGAGTTCTTAAATTTTATGTAGAGCCAGTCTTAACATATGGATGCAAATCATGGACAATAGGACAACAGACAAGAAAATCACCGCAGTCTGTAGAAATGTGGTTTTACAGAAAAATGTTGAGAGTACCATGGGCAGCTAAGAAGAGTAATGAAGATGTTCTGAGAGAGGTCAAAGCAAAAAGAGAGCTAATTTCCAATATTAGGAAGAAACAATCATCATTTTTTGGCCATGTAATGAGAAAAGAACAACTGGAATATATTGTAACAATTTAAAAATTGAGGGACGAAGAGACAGAGGGAAGCAAAGAGAAAAAATAACAGACAGCTTAAAATAATGGCTTGGCAGAAGGCCATCAACAGAAATGATAAATAGCTGCCGAGGTCCAAAGTTGTGGAGAGACATGATCACCTACGCTAGTAGGCCCGGTACTTGATGATGATGATGATGATATTAAGTATGACTTGTCTAAATTATAGACATAAAGTTTACTCTATCTATCCGTGTAAAACATACACACGAACACACATACACACACACACACATGACCATCTGTATCACTTATAGATGTCACCGATACATATCTGCTTGGTCAGGATTGTGTAGCAGCAGCAGCTTTATAGCGAACACAGAAAACATCACAGGATTGTGCTGTTCCGAAACAGCTATGCCATGCTACCCCAGAATTGCCTTTAATGGGATTACTGTGACCACAAACCACTCTCCATGTGCGTGCCACATATTTACACCCCAGAAAGAAACACTGAATATAACAACATCATGTGCCGTCTGTGATATTAATGACCACAGACCAGGAGCCTCCAGTATAATTGATACAACTGTTGCACCAAGCATTTCATCAGCAGAGCCATATCTATGGAATGTTAATCTGACATTGTTCTTGAATGATGTCCAAGTTAATGAGACATCAGAATCGTGTGGCGGCAGCTACAAGAAGGGAGCGGAGAACATCAAGTTCTGCTGCTATAAAGGAGACTTGCCTTGCTATCCCAGAATTGCCTTAAATGGGATCACTGTAGTTGAAAACTTCTCCTCTTGTGTAAACTACACATTCACATCTAAGAGTGAATCATTGAAGGTCACAAAATCATATTCTCTCTGTGGTTTTACTAACTACAGGTCATGTGGCTTCTGTTGGATTGGAAATGATAACTTACCACCACTGTGTGTCTATATGTTTGGAATTGGAGTCATCAATGATGGCCTAACATCATCAAGTGCTATGACGATCATCATTTTCGGGAGGACGTGAACTCCCATGGTATATGGTGGATAGGCGGTAGGAACCATTGAAGGCTATGTCTGAAAAGTGTTCCTTCTTGCAGTTTCCTCATATTCCAAGTCCGGCTTGTTGCAGGAGCTACTGAGTTAAGTGCTCTGTGCACACCGTGAGCTGTGTGTCTCATCCGTTTTGATCCTGCTTCGATATCCCGCTTTTTTACGATGATTGATGATATCGTATGACAGGGAACAGTTGGCTGTGTTCACTTTCTGCGCGGTTTCGCCTTATGTCTTTTGGCGTGTGCTGAGACTGCTACGATGGGGACTACAGTTACCTTTCTTTGTTTAGGAGATGAGTTAGTAATTCGGATGATTCCACTGGCACGGGCGGTTGAGCAATTATGGATTTTAATTCGTTTGCTGTGATACTGAGGCCTTCCATAATCAATAACCAATAATAACATATCTGCTTGTGTCAATATTACTTGTATGTGTGTCAAACATGTCTATGTCTAAGATATCTGTCTAGTTGTGTCAAAATTACATCTATTCTTGTGTTAAAGATACACGCCTTTTCTAAACGTGTCAAAATTACTTCAATATGTGTGTGAAAGATGCTTCAACACTTCTGAAAAGTGATATCTGTAAACATGTGATAAAGATGCCTGTCTGATTGTTTCACAGAGCCGGTACACTTCCTTAGAGATGCTCGCCTGCTCGTGTTAATGAGCCGGTACAGTTCCGTCAGAGATGCCTGTCTGCTTGTGTCGAAGGGTTGCACACTTCCGTCAGAGATGCCTGTCTGCTTGTGTTAATGAGCCTGTACAGTTCCGTCAGAGAAAGCCTGTCTGCTTGTGTCGAAGGGTCTGCACACTTCCGTCAGAGATGCCTGTCTGCTTGTGTTAAAGAGCCGGTACAGTTCCGTCAGAGATGCTTGTCTGCTTGTGTTAAAGAGCCTGCACACTTCCGTTAGAGATGCCTGTCTGCTTGTGTTAAAGAGCCGGTACAGTTCCGTCAGAGATGCTTGTCTGCTTGTGTTAAAGAGCCTGCACACTTCCGTCAGAGATGCTCGTGTGCTTGTGTCGAAGGGCCGGTACAGTTCTGTCAGAGATGCCTGTCTGCTTGTGTTAAAGAGCCGGTTCAGTTCCGTCAGAGATGCCTGTCTGCTCGTGTCGAAGGGCCTGCACACTTCCGTCAGAGATGCCTGTCTGCTTGTGTTAAAGAGCCGGTACAGTTCCGTCAGAGATGCCTGTCTGCTTGTGTCAAAAAAATAACACCAGGACTAAATGTAAGAATAATAAAATGTTATACCTTCTCAACATTTCTGTATGGTGCTGAAACATAGACAAGAAAGCAAAAAAATTAAGCCTTTGAAATGTAGATTTATAGAAGAAGTGGAAGAATTGGATGGAAAGAAAAGAAAACCAGTGACGAAGTTTTATAACAACTAAAAATGCAAAGAGAACTAATAAACATAATTGAAACAAGACAAACGAGATCTTTGGGGCATGCTAAAAGACAGCAGCCTACTTAAAAGTAATCTTGGAAGTGAAAATACAAGATAAAAGAAGGAAAGACAGACCAAGACTAACATGGACGAGTAACATCAAAAGATGTACAAGTCTGCCTATGACTAACTTGCACTAACAAAGCAAGAGACAGAGCGGAAAGGCGCTCCGTGGTAGGCAACCTTCGATGCGGAGACAGCACTCAATAATAATGATGGTTCTTATTACCCTTTGTCAGTTTGGTTTACACATCAACTTTTGCTCATGACACTCGTGCGGTCTGACTTGAGTCTCTATGCTTTTCTTGTCTCTTTGCACAATCTCGCTCAGTCTTATTTTGTCCACTAATTTTGATAACTTATGTCAATGCAACGCGTCAAATACTTGGGCACAATAATAACATGGGATGGAAGCACCACGGAAATAAAAAGCAGAATAGCTCAGGCCAAAATAACATTTCAGAAAATGAAAAATATCTTATGCAACAAATCTATGTCAATAGAAACGAGAAAGAGAGTTCATCGGTGCTACATAGAACCAATTCTGACCTATGGAAGCGAATCATGGACAGTAGACAAACAAATGAAAAGACGATTAGAGGTCACAGAGATGGGATTTCTCAGAAGAATGTTGAAAGTTCCCTGGACAGCTAAAAAGACCAATGAGGAAGTTCTCAAAGAGGCTAACACAAAAAGGTACCTCCTAAAAACATCAGAAAGAAACAATCAACATTTTTCGGACACATCATGAGAAGAGGAAAGTTGGAATACTTGGTTACACCTGGCAAAATAAAAGGAAAGAGAGATCGCGGACGACAAAGAGAGAAAATACTGGATAGCTTGGTTTCATGGCATGGAAAACAGTCAACAACAGAACTGATACGATGCACTGTAGATAGAAGATTGTGGAAGGACATGATCGCCTACGCCAACCGGTATGGCACATGATGATGATGTCCACAAAGATTATACTGTCTATCAGTAGTCATGATACCCATCTAGTCTTTTTGTGCCGTCTAATTGCCCTACCTATTTGTTTCAACACAGGCACACACACATATCCTCAACCTCAAACAAAGGAATGTAGATTTATCTTCTCTTTCGCTTTTCTAAATGCGCGAGCATCCCAACGCGGATTAATTGAACAGCTGGGAAAGCGAAAGCAAACGACGTAACAGATGTTCGGCTGAGAATGATAAAAAAGAAACACTTTTTGTTGATCGATAGCTTCAGAAACATGAACTCATTACTAGTTGTTTCAGGGTCAACATATATGAATTTAGCTGCACTTCATCAAAACAGCAAGCGAAACTGGCGTTGTCGCGAGATGTGGTTGCTGACCTACAGCATCGTTTGTTCTGAATACTGCCAGTATTTGATTCAACTAGGACAACCCCGTTGAGAATCACACGAGAGATGTAAGCCGCTTTCAGTACTTTTTTTAAGAGCCTACATTCGTGACTCTGAGGAAGACAACATCCATCTCAATTCATCTGGCATCTCTTTACATATTTCCATAGACGTAGACCTGATGATGCACATGCTATGTCATTCCAACATCTATTTTGATGCTTTTCTATGTCCCATTATTAAGAAACACAAAATATGTAAAATAACTCATAGCTATTTGTCGCAATGTTTTTTTCAAGTTCGGGAAACTAGATGTGCATATTTTTTATAGGCAGGTCAACGGGACAGTATAAGATAGGGTCTAAACTAAAAATATATCTATTCTTAGCTTGTAAGCTATCACTTATCTACTGGCACTCTTGATTCATTATTGTATTAATAAGCTTTCAAAAGGGAAGTCAGTTTTAAGTAAGCATCTTTCATAGAACTAAACTAATCGACAGTATTAGTACAGTGTCTATATCCAGCGATATAATGCATATTTTTATTGTAAATGTGTGTGCAGTATAAATGGCGGAGTGGTTAGTGCGCTCGCCCTCTGTTCAGAAGGGTCCGGTCTCAATTTAAAGAAGTGGCGATTTTTTTTTCGCTTCGATAAGGTTACAATATGTAAAAATAGTTACCTGATTTTTTTCTGGGAAAGTAAAGCGGCACGGGCGTAATACCAACCATATCACCCAAAGGGTTGCCACTTCCGTGGAAAAATATGGTCACTAACATCATAATTCTCATACAACTATCACAATGTGGAGGAAACCTTTATACTCTGCTATATAGTATAGAGTAATAACAAAGTGTTTCCTGTGTGTTACCGGGGCCTCATTATGAGGGAAGTAAAGAATAGTGACACTGTGATCTTCCAGGCATGTCGTAAGAGGCGACTAAGGAGATTGATCGATGGCTTGACAAGCTGTCATTGTAAAAAAGTATTCGTATGGAAACAGCGCCATATATTTTAGAGCAGTGATATCTGCAATATGTGCCACTTTGGCACGCAAGGTTTCTGTTTTTGAGATTGTGGTTCTGCCCTATGTGCCGTCTTCGGCTTGAAAGGACGATCGATAGATAGATAGATAGATAGATAGATAGATAGATAGATAGATAGATAGATAGATAGATAGATAGATAGATAGATAGATAGATAGATAGATAGATAGATAGATAGATAGACAGATAGAATAACAAAGTTCAAACAGACTGTGACGATATGTTGTTGACTACTAGCTCCTGCTACCAGCTTTACAGCAGAACTGCAATTATTTTTCTCTTCCCTACTTGTTTTCCAGTTCAACTGCTCCTTCCTATTATGCCGTTCTATTACATTGCCTTGTATCTTTTCTCTCTGGCTCCCCTATCGCTTCTGTCTTCGATTTTTTTCCCCGGCTATTTTCTTCTGGCTAAATAGCAAATAATTTGTTCTCTTCCCGATGATTCATTTTAAAATACATTTCTATTGCCTTCAGTGATCTTCTTGTCTGTTGTCAGGTTGTCTGGAATTCAAAGGATGATAGGGATTATGATTAAAATATTTGCAAGGATTATGATAGTAAAAAAAGAAGAGTTTAAGAGAAAAACAACTGAAAGATTAATACTGACAATATCCACAAAAAATATTTTTTTAATGATCTCAGAGTTTATATATTTAAATGTTATCACGGATTGGAAATCGTATTTTTTTTTAAATTTGGTGACTGTACTGTTTTATAACCTAGAATTATATCAAGTTTTTGCAAAATATATCGCACTTTTTAGATTATATATGTATATACATCTAAGGTATGCTGATGATGCAGTCTTAATCGCTAAGAGTGAAAATGAGTTACAAGAAATGTTGGACATTATAGTGAAAGAAAGCAAAAATAAAGGACTCAGCCTTAATAGCAAAAAGACAGAGGTAATGGTAACAACAAAGAAAAAGACATCACCTCAGTGCAAAATAAAGACAAGTGGAACAATATTAAAACAGGTAAATGAATTTAAATATTTGGGAACTTTGTTAACCTCAGATGGAAGATGTACAAAAGAGGTGAGATGCAGAATGACTCAGGCAAAAGCAGCTTTCCAAAAAATGAGGAAGATACTACGCAATCCATTTTTAACAATAGAAACAAGAAAAAGAGTTCTTAAATGTTACGTAGAGCTAGTCTTAACATATGGATGTGAATCATGGACAATAGGACAACAGACAAGAAAATCACTGGAGTCTGTAGAAATGTGGTTTTAGAGAAGAGTGTTGAGAGTACCATGGACAGCTAAGAAGAGTAATGAAGATGTTCAGAGAGAGGTCAAAGCAAAAAGAGAGCTAATTTTCAATATTAGGAAGAAACAATCACCATTTTATGGCCATGTAATGAGAAGAGAACAACTGGAATATATTGTAACAACTGGAAAAATCGAGTGACGAAGAGATAGAGGGAAGCAAAAAGAAAAAAATAACAGACCGCTTAAGAGAATGGCTTGGCAGAAGGTCAGCAACAGAAATGATAAATAGCTGCCGAGATTGAAAGTTGTGGAGAGACATGATCACCTACTCCAGCAGGCCCGGTACTTGATGATGATGATATATATATATATATATATATATATATGTATGTATATGTCTATAGGGATGTAAGGAAATAGATGTAGTTGAATATAGAGTAAAGACAATGGGAGAACCGTTGTAGGTAAGGTGAGATTTGAGAACCAACATGAGTTGAGAGAGTGCCACTTGACCGTTGATAGTGTTGAGCAAAGATTGGAAGAATTTCGTGCAATAAGTGAATGATGAGAAACTCTAGAGTGAGTTGTCTTAAGATGGGGAGATTTATTTGATTGGCTGAGTGATGACGTAGGTGATTTGTGATTGGTTGGAATACGAAGTACTTAAACGCCTGGAGAGATGAAAAGACAAGTTCCAGCTGAGGCCAGTTTGGTTGGTAGAAAAAAGTCCAGCTTAAGGAGTTTAGCTGGTAGACAGAAGTCCAGTAAGGAGGCGGCCGCTCTGCTAGGCGCCGGTTCGTTCATTAGAAATAGAGCAAAATACTCTTTCGTAAATAAGAGTTTAGGTGGAGATTCCAACACAAATATAGATCAGGAGGGAGTTAGAGAAAGTATGAAAAGGCACCTATAAGTGTAGGGCGATCGTAAGCCAAAACATTGTAGGCCTACAGGATAAACTGGAGCGGGTAGTCAGATCGCTCAGCACATGTAAATAACTTGTTATACTCAGCATCTTGTTAATAAATCCAGTGAAGTATTGTGTTTATTCATGAGCTGTGTGACTTAATAGCGTACGGTTGTGTAACTGATTGTTTTAGTTGACCGATCAACACAACGCGAAGTAAGAAATACCATCACCACCAACGTCAGATCAACACAAAAAGAAGTAAGAAATACCATCACCACCAACGCCAGATCAACACAACGCGAAGTAAGAAATACCATCACCACCAACGTCAGATCAACACAACGCGAAGTAAGAAATACCACCACCAACGCCAGATCAACACAACGCGAAGTAAGAAATACCACCACCAACGCCAGATCAACACAACGCGAAGTAAGAAATACCACCACCACCAACGCAAGATCAACACAACGCGAAGTAAGAAATACCACCACCAACACTAGATCAACAAACGCGAATTAAGAAATACCACCACCACCAACGCCGGATAACACAACGCGAAGTAAGAAATACCACCACAAACACCAGATCAACACAAGGCGAAGTAAGAAATACCACCACCACCAACAGCAGATCAACAGAACGCGAAGTAAGAAATACCACCACCACTAACGCCAGATCAACACAACGCGAAGTAAGAAATACCACCAACACCAGATCAACACAACGCGAAGTAAGAAATACCACCACCATGCCTTTCTTTGCTTTGACCCCTGATTCTTTCTTACTGGTTTTTTTATTGTTAAAACTGGAAACACTTTGAACAATACGAAGGTGCTGGAAGTGTTTGGGTGTTGAGCGGAAATGACATGCAGTGTGTCTGTGATCAATGATTATAGATGAAGGTTGAGAGTTTTCATGTCCATCAAAATGACAGGCAGTGTTTTTGTGCTCAATGATTATAGATGGAGGTTGAGAGTTTTCATGTCCATCAAAATGACATGCAGTGTTTTTGTGCTCAATGATTATAGATGGAGGTTGAGAGTTTTCATGCCCATCAAAATGACATGCAGTGTTTTTGTGCTCAATGATTATAGATGGAGGTTGAGAGTTTTCATGTTCATCAAAATGACATGCAGTGTGTCTGTGCTTAATGATTATAGATGGAGGTTGAGAGTTTTCATGCCCATCAAAATGACATGCAGTGTTTTTGTGCTCAATGATTATAGATGGAGGTTGAGAGTTGACATGTCCATCAAAATGACATGCAGTGTTTTTGTGCTCAATGATTATAGATGAAGGTTGAGAGTTTTCATGCCCATCAAAATGACATGCAGTGTTTTTGTGCTCAATGATTATAGATGGAGGTTGAGAGTTGTCATGTCCATCAAAATGACATGCAGTGTCTGTGCTTAATGATTATAGATGGTGGTTGAGAGTTTTCATGTCCATGAAAATGACAGGCAGTGTTTTTGTGCTCAATGACTATAGATGGAGGTTGAGAGTTTTCATGTCCATCAAAATGACAGGCAGTGTTTTTGTGCCCAATGACTATAGATGGAGGTTGAGAGTTGTCATGTCCATCAAAATGACATGCAGCGTGTCTGTGCTTAATGATTATAGATGGTGGTTGAGAGTTTTCATGTCCATCAAAATGACATGCAGTGTTTTTGTGCTCAATGACTATAGATGGAGGTTGAGAGTTGTCATGTCCATCAAAATGACATGCAGTGTTTTTGTGCTCAATGACTATAGATGGAGGTTGAGAGTTGTCATGTCCATCAAAATGACAGGCAGTGTTTTTGTGCTCAATGACTATAGATGGAGGTTGAGAGTTGTCATGTCCATCAAAACACAAAAATGTGTTTTTCATATCCTGTAGGAGTGATTTTATAGTTTGATCATCATCAACATCATCCTCATCATCATGTGCCATAAGGGTTCGCGTAGGCGATCATGTCCTTCACAATCTTCTATCTACAGTTGTAACCAAGTATTCCAACTTTCCTCTTCTCATGATTTGCCCCGAAAAAATGTTGATTGTTTCTTTCTGATGTTTTTTAGCAGCTCCTTTTAGTGTTGGCCTCTTTCAGAGTCCTGGGGACTTTGATAGAGGGCTAGAAACATGGCGTGTTTTTCCATAGCTAACCAGAGTGGGAGTTCTATGGTAAGGAGATAAACATCGGATAATCTGTAAGAGATGCATGTACGCATGTGTGTATAAAATATATGCAGGTGTTTATAAAAATGGGTTAAGGCATAAAAATGCGAAGCTGCAGTAAAGCTGAATATGAGGAAAAATTAAAAAATAAAAAAAGGTATGTAAGAAGCTTTACGTGACAAGTGGACGACACAGACTAAACAACGTTTCGGCTCAATAGGCCTTCATCAGGAACAAACAATAAAAACACACACACACAAATTAATAACGAAACAACCAAAACAAAAACAATCGAAATGTGTTAAAGAAAACAACAACAAAAAGTAAAACTATCCTGTCAAATCCAAAATAAAATCGTAACCAAGTGCGGCTGTCGTGAACGTCGAAAATCGTGCGAAAAAGTGCGTAAATGTAAACAGAACCAGATGAGTAAACACAGGGGTCAGTGTGCAAACACAAATTCTCCTCTATAAAAATTTTTTTTTTCTGTGCTTTCTCCTCTATAAATTTTTTTTTTCTGTGCTTCTTACCCCTTCTCCTCTATAAAATTTTTTTTTTCTGTGCTTCTTACCCCTCATTTATTTTTACTGTACCCCACTCTCAGACATCTCACTCTTAGCGTCTTTTTACACCTGTCAGACTACTATTCGATTCTTTCTCCTTTGTGTTTGCACACTGACCCCTGTGTTTACTCATCTGGTTCTGTTTACATTTACGCACTTTTTCGCACGATTTTCGACGTTCACGACAGCCGCACTTGGTTACGATTTTATTTTGGATTTGACAGGATAGTTTTACTTTTTGTTGTTGTTTTCTTTAACACATTTCGATTGTTTTTGTTTTTGTTGTTTCGTTATTAATTTGTGTGTGTGTTTTTTTATTGTTTGTTCCTGATGAAGGCCTATTGAGCCGAAACGTTGTTTAGTCTGTGTCGTCCACTTGTCACGTAAAGCTTCTTACATACCTTTTTTTATTTTTTAATTTTTCCTGTTTATAAAAATGTATGTTTATATGTGTGTGTAAAATGTATGTTTGTGTGTATAAAATGTTTGCATGTGTGTATAAAATATACGAATGTGTATATAAAATGTACGAATGTGTGTATAAAATGTATGCATGTGTGTATAAAATGTAGGAATGTGTGTATAAAATGTACGAATGTGTGTATAAAATGTACGCATGTGTGTATAAAATGTACGAATGTGTGTATAAAATGAACGCATGTGTGTATAGCATGTACGAATGTGTGTATAAAATGTATGCATGCGTGTATAGCATGTACGAATGTGTGTATAAAATGTACGCATGTGTGTATAAAATGAACAAATGTGTGTATAAAATGTACGCATGTGTGTATAAAATGTACGAATGTGTGTATACCTTGTAAGCATGTGTGTATAAAATGTACAAATGTGTGTATAAAATGTACGCATGTGTGTATAAAATGTACCAATGTGTGTGTAAAATGTATGCATGTATCTATATAATGTATGCATGTGTGTATAGCATGTACGCTTGTGTGTATAAAATGTACACATGTGTGTATAAAATGTACGCATGTGGGTATAAAATGTACGCATGTGTGCATAAAATGTGCGAATGTGTGTATTAAATGTAGGTATGTGTGTACAAAATGTACGAATGTGTGTATATAAATGTATTCATTGTGCATAAATGTATTTGTGTGTATATAGATGCATGTATGTGTGTATAAATTATTTATGTGTTTATACGTGTATACATGTATGCATGCATGTTGAAATGTATGCATGGCTTTGGGAATGTATGCATGTCTTTTTGTATGAATTTATGCATGTCTGAATAAATATAGGCATGCTTTTACAAATGTTTAAACGTATACATATATGAATGAATCTATGCATGTTTGTCTTAATGTATGCATGTCCGTATTAATATGTAATTTATGTATATTTTTTAATATATACCAGCCTTTATATAAATATATGTGTATATGTGTGCGTGGGTGTGCATATCAGTAAAAGAAAAGTAAAGTACCCCTGTTACGCCAAGTGGCGTATAGGGAATATGGTGTTAGTGTCCATACATTTTACAGACCTTCGGCACATGATTTTTGGGGTAATGTGGTCGGTATTACGCCCGTGCCGCTTCACTTTCCCAGAAAAAAATCCGGTACCCATTAAACGCTGGGTGAACCCGGAGGCCGTCGGTTGGGATCGAACCCTACCCCTTGTCCTTTGTAGTCCAGTTCACTAACCACTGAACTATCGCGGCTCCCATAATTCATCGTAAGCAATCTAAATATAGAAACACCATCTGGATGAAAAGCACAGCTCACGGTGTGCACAAAGCACTAAACTCAGTAGCTCCAGCAGCAAGTCGGACTCGGAATGTGAGGAAACTGCAACAAGAAACACTTTTCAGACTGTACCTAAACGGGGACCGTTTGTCGCCTCTCTGCCTTATTCACCGGAAGTCCTGATGAATGTACAAGGTCCGACAATTAAGTAATGAGACTCGGAAAATCATTTTCAATAGGCGTTTCAAAATACGTCAATAAACTTTGGCAGTGCCAGTTGTCTCTCTGGAATAAATTCTTTGTGAATTGCTCATTTGCTGTCCTAGAAGCAGAACAAAATTGTCTTCATTTTCGACATTTGAAGAAGAATGTGTTTGCCTTTTGATGATGATGATTTCCACTGAGCACTTTGGTGTTTAGTAAAACAAAAAGTAAAGATTCCCCTCACGCCAAGGGGCGTATAGGGGATACGGTGTTAGTGACCATACATTTTACAGACCTTCAGCACATGATTTTTGGGGTAATGTGGTCGGTAGCATGCCCGCGCCGCTTTACTTTCACAGAAAAAAATCCGGTACCCATTTAAGGCTAGGTGAACCCGGAAGCCGTCGATTAGGATCGGACCCTACCTCTTGTCCTTTGTAGTCCAGTTCACTAACCACTGAGCTATCGCGGCTCTTCTTTTTTATCTTGGCCATAATAAAGTCAGCCTCTTTACTTAATTGTCGGACTTTGTATATACGTCTTCTTTTACTTTGTCCCTAGTGCTTATGGCATAATGTGTTGCAGAGAAAAGTCATGTGCTTCTTTGGATTCCATGCTTTACTTCATAGACGTCTTTCTTGTCTTGACCATAATAAAGTCAGCCTCTTTCCTTAATTGTCGGGCTTTGTATATATGTCTTCTTTTACTTTATCCCTACTGCTTATGCCATGATGTTTTGTAGATAAAAGTCCTATGCATCTGTCTGGATTAGTGATGTAATAATAGCTTTAGTTTGTGTCACCATGAGCCTATTTATTAATATTTAAATTCAGTCTATCCATTCCTTCCTGGATCGCACTTTTCCCTTTGTGGCTGATATATTTTTGCAGTATACTCGCGCTGCAGTGTGATTTTAATCCTTAATGAAATATAATATATAATGCAGTTATGTGTATATAAATTTAATACCAAGCTGTGGCAAATCTGTCACACATAATATATATCCCATAATTGTTAATAAGAAACACTTGATGTCTGTAGCAATCTCATAAATCGCCATGATTATCTTCAATATTTTGACAAAGCGTATTACGAGCGAATATATCTCTTTATGAGAGGTCCCGTAATTGAGGCAATGATGGATATAACGCAAACATCGTTCTGTTATTGATGAGCTGTTTTGTTCTACCAGTTTAGCAAGATCTAATCGCTGTTGTGCTTCATGTTTATTTAACAAATAAACTAGCCATTTGGTAATTGTAGCAATCAAGGATTGATGGCCTGCTGTTATGCTGTTATTTGTGAATGTTTTTTAACAATATCACATTTTCTTAATTGGATCTACATCAAAGAGACAGCAATTGACGCTAAGAAAATTATGTTTATTTGTTATTAATTTTTTTAGTCCTTGGACTTCTGTCCCTGTCTACCAATTTAACCCCTAATAATATATTTCTTGGAAAAATTGCAGATTTCCTGACCACCTACGGTTTTTACCTGGTAAACTTTTGAATGGGGAACCTGATTTTGCTATTACTCGGAAACGATTGGTACCTTTTTACAATCTTCAAGCAAAGCAAAAGCTCTAGATATGTCTTGCGTAAGCTTTACATAGTATGTCTTCTTTAAATTATGCACCATATATCTTCTGCTAACTGTACCTAATATATCTTCTGTAAACTGTAAACAATATGTCTTCTGTAAACGGTGCACAATATGTCTTCTGTTAACTGTGCACAATATGTCTTTTGTTAACTGTGCTCAATATGTCTTATGTTAACTATGCACAATATGTCTTCTGTTAACTGTGCACATCATGTCTTTTGTTAACTGTACATGTCGCGGCTCCCTGTACATGGTCAGTAGCCTTAATTAGTCATAGTTGACTATGGGTTTTTCAGCGCCCCTGCGAAATGCTAATTTGCCTTTTATTTCGCCATATGTGCTCTTTTTCTATGAATTTATTTGCTTCTTGCTTGAGTTGAAGCTTTAGAGTTTGCTTCCAGAGATTGCGGTCTGCAGCTATTTCTTCCCAGGTTGCAGGTCACGTCTAAACACGTCTGTAAATCGGAGTTTTGCCCCCTCGTTCCTTTGCCATCTGCTTGTTGTCTATAAAGTATATATTTTGGTATGCGACCATCTTTCATACGGTGTAAGTGGCCAGGCCAGCGTAACTTATGTTGTTTGAGCAGCGTGTAAATGTTCTGTGCGAGTAAGGACATTCATGTTTATCATGTTGTCCTTCTAGGTGATACCAAGAATAGCACTGACATCGCATATGGAATGAATTTAGCCTTCTATCCTGCTTTGCACCAGCTGTCTATGATTCGCTACAAAACAAAATTATACTGGTGGTGCAGGCGTTGTAAACTGCGTCCTTTGTTTTAACTGTCAGTTTGCTGTTTTGCCAAACGCGATTAGAAAGGCGGACAAAGGTAGTAGCAGCTTTACCAATGCGGGTGTCAATTTCTGTATCTAAAGATAGTTTGTCGTTGATGATGGACCTCAGGTAACTATACTGCTGCACGACCTCACGTTTGTCGTTGATGATGGACCTCAGGTAACTATACTGCTGCACGACCTCACGTTTGTCGTTGATGATGGACCTCAGGTAACTATACTGCTGCACGACCTCACATTTGTCGTTGATGATGGACCTCAGGTAACTATACTGCTGCACGACCTCACGTTTGTCGTTGATGATGGACCTCAGGTAACTATACTGCTGCACGACCTCACATTTGTCGTTGATGATGGACCTCAGGTAACTATACTGCTGCACGACATCACGTTTGTCGTTGATGATGGACCTCAGGTAACTATACTGCTGCACGACATCACGTTTGTCGTTGATGATGGACCTCAGGTAACTATACTGCTGCACGACATCACGTTTGTCGTTGATGATGGACCTCAGGTAACTATACTGCTGCACGACATCACGTTTGTCGTTGATGATGGACCTCAGGTAACTATACTGCTGCACGACATCACGTTTGTAGTTGTCGATGAAGATGGCAATGCTTCGATGTCTTGACCGAGTTTATCAGTTTTCTGCAAACTTATTGTGAGGCCGAAGTCTCTTTATGCATGCGTAACAAGTGCAGCGTCGTCAACAAATAATCTCTAATTAAGTCTCTAATAGTGTTATGTCATATTTTGGACTTTGCTTTTAGTCTTGCAGGATTGAACAACCGACCTTCAGATCTAATATTAATATAAGCGCTTTCGTTCGTATTTGAGAATGCATGTTTCAACAAGGCAGTTAAGACCATACCAAAAATGGTCGGAGCAAGAACGCATCCTTGCTTGACACCACTGCCTATGTTGAAGGGTTGTTATGTGCTGCAGTCGAATTGAATGGTGCCCTTCATATCCTCATCAAACGATTTAATTAACGCCAGCAGAGTATGTGGGCAGCCTATTTTTTTAAGATCTTGAAAAGACTGTCCCTGCTAACCAGGTCAAAAGCCTTTGTTAGGTCGATAAAGGCAATGAAAAGAGGCTTTTTCTGGTATAGATTTTTCTTGAAGCAGATGTAATGAAAGATCATGTCTGCAGTTGATCTTCCAGATCAAAATTCGCTTTGCTATTAGGATTTATGCGCTCTGCGAGTTTCTGTAGCTTTCCCAAAATGACTCTGGCGAAGGTCTTGTCGACGATACAGATTAAGGAGATGCCTCTGTAGTTGTTGCAGTCGCTTCTATCTCCTTTATTTTTGTAGAGAGTTACAATAATGGAGTCTCTCATATCCTGAGGAATAGTTTTCTCTTTCCAGCATTGATGTAGTACTTTAAGCCGGGGATGTAACAGAGCACTTTGCAGAATTTGATCAGGTCAGGAGGAATCCCATCTTGTCTTGGCGTCTGATGGCGTCAAGGGAGTTTGGTGTAATATGGGATAAAGTGAAGAATAATGTTCCAACCTCTCTCCATCTGTCCGCCTCTATCAGTTACTTTCTAACCAGTGGATTTCTTCATAGGGCTCTCTTTATGCCATTATACATTGCTTTCTGACTTCCTATTTGTGAAGAAGTCTGAATACTGTCGCAAAGCTGGAAACTGGTCACAGTATGTCTTCTGTAAAATGTCCATAATATATCACCCGTAAACTGTACACAGCAAACGTTCCGTAAATTGTACACAATATGTCTTATTTGTCATTATTTTGCAACAGTTTGGGTCGTTAATGGAGACTTACAAATAGAGATTAAGGAAAGGTTGGCAATTGCTTCACAAAGACTAACAATTTCGTCAAGCTGATAGTATTTGACGTCATATCTTTCCAAAGTAGATTTCAAGTACTAGATTTGGACACTTACTCGGGTATAATGTTTTAATTTGAGATAAGACTATAGACGAATAACTAAAACCGGTTTATACATTTCGGAAAAGAGAACTGACATGCTTTCATCATAATAAACGTCATGATGTCATTACATGCACAGTAATGGAGGGTATAGTTCCTAGATACCAAAAGAAAGTTATGACTTTAAAAACTATGGCGTTGAAAAGGGATAACTGAGTTCTCTACGGGTAAGATGTTGACCTCAGGACATGACGGTGCTGGATTCGAATCCTGCAAGAGACAGTGCAGATTTTTCTCTTTGCATGCATTGTTTTGTCATGGCCTTATCCTCCATGGTCTATGGGTAGAGAGATCTCATATGTAGCCGTCTCGGATAACGACGTAAACAAGAAGTCTGGTATGCACTTTGTCCGCGTTAACTCTTTCCGTACGTTTGGACGCACCATGCGCCATGCCGATTTCGTTCACGTACGTTACGAACAGTGCGCCAATCTTAATTTTATTAGTGTAAACTGTCATCAAACCATATTTTTTTTCTTGTCTTGTATCATCTTGCTATTGGTGAAATACGGGAGCCGCAATAGCTCAGTGGTTAGTGAACTGGACTACAAAGGACAAGAGGTAGGGTTCGATCCCAACCGACTGTTTCCGGGTTCACCCAGCTTTAAAATGGGTACCGGAATTTTTTTCTGGGAAATTAAAGCGACACAGGCGTAATACCGACCACATCACCCCAAAAATCATGCGCTGAAGGTCTGTAAAATTTATGGTCACTAACACAATATTCCCTATACGCCACTTGGCGTGACGTTTTACTTTTTTAATTGGTGAAATATAATTCCTTGTTTACTTTTCTAAAATTTCATATATAATATGTTACGTGTTAGATAAATATAAAATTGTAAATTAACATTTAAAAACATGAACAACTTTGTCTCTGAAATCTCTACCGCTAAATTGATTAAAAAAAACAACCTTTCGTACCGAAAGAGTTAAAGAACCATTGTCAGATCAAAGCCGGAAGGAGTAGACCACACACAATTGTTTAAATAGAAGTCTACACATGAAGAAGACGAGTGTTTCGGTCGAAAATGTGTAGATATTGCTGCTTGTCGTAAATTAGTGATACAACGCATCCATGTCTACTTAACGGGTGAAAGGTAAGAAGAAATAAAGGAAGACGTTGGGAGGAAGATGTTAAACACTCCCTGTAGACTAAACGGAGGCGGTCACAACCCAGCTAGATAATGAGAAACATTCAAACTGGCATTTAAATATGCCATTTCCTCCTCTAGATAGACTGCTTTATAATGGTGATACACATTATTAATTCCCGATTTAGGTAAGAAAATAAGGTAAATTAAGTGACATAGCAGTTGTCGTTGAGTAATAACATGATAATGACCACTTTACTAAGCGTCACCTTCATGACATGGGGCGGCCTGTTGTCTTTCCTGCTGCCTCTCCCTCTCAGAGTATAACTGGTGAAAAGGCTAGCGACAGTGAGTTTATGTTGAAAGCATAAATGGATGACCTTCTAATCTTTGCCACCGAGAGCGCCAAAACTCTGTCCATGAAGAGGAAGACTCCATTAACTGACTCCTGTGAAGAAGAAAATGTGTCACCTGATTAGCAAGGCAATAGAATTGGTAGGCACAATATAGTTAATAGATGCTCATTTGCATTATCCAGGATAGAACAGCTCCTGCCAGGTTGGTGCAGTACCGGTTTACTTCTCAGCGGTCCAGCTACGAATGTAGGAGTCTAAAGGGGAGGGAGCGGGGCTATTGGGTGGCCGAGTGACAGAGATTTCGGCCTTTTGACAGAAAGTTGTCAAGTTAAATTCTTATCACAGGCAGTAGAAATTTTCAAAAATCGAATTTGTTGTTTTCTCTTGGCTCTACCCGCCCGTAGTCGCTGGGTAGTGAGATCCGATGTCTAACCCTCCCGGAAAACGGAGAAAATAACACAGGAGGTCCTGTGAACACTCGGGCACGTTAAAAAACCCGTGACAGTTTATTTCGAAAAGTGCAAGCCAAAAACGATCTCTGTCTGGGCAAAAATTATTAAGCAAATCTACCCATGCCAAGATAGCTTTGTCGAACCAAAAGGCGCAGATAAGGCGTTAATTAGTGACACAACGCATCTACGCACATTTAGACGGGTGAGCACACACACACACACACACACACACACACACACACACACACGCACACGCACACGCACGCGCACACGCACGCACGCACGCACGCACACACACACACACACACACACACACACACACACACACACAGGCAATGCTTTATTTTCGTTGAAAAAAAAAATATTTACAGGAACTCTATTATCTCGTCCCATAAATCAGGAAAACCTGATATAATTAAAGTTTTTGTGTAATTCCGTTTGCTAAAACAAGGATCGAAACAGCGATTCATATTTGTTGGTTAATTGGCTATCCTCTTATCGGAAGTCACTCCATTAAAATTGAAATTGTCACCTACTCCTGCAGCTTCTGAATTAAAAAAAATAATTCCAACTAATTTTCGTGTCTTTCGAAAAGCCAGTGTCAGAATGTAATGAGAAAGTGAGGCGACAGTGTACTTTTGTTTCAATTAAAGAGTGATGTAGCCTTGATTTATAAGTACGGGGAAGTGAGTAGATGGTATGTGCTTTAAAAAGACACGGTGGACAATGATGAATGTCCAGGATTGGGCACAATAACTTACATTTATTATGGTTTTGAGATCAATACTAATTGGTAAACATAATTAAGGAAGCTACTGGGTCATAATAGGGAGCCGCGATAGCTCAGTGGTTAGTGAACTGGACTACAAAGGACAAGGGGTAGGGTTCTATCCCAACTGACGGTTTCCAGGTTCACCCAGCCTTAAATGGGCACCGGATTTTTTTCTGGGAAAGTAAAGCAGCACGGGCGTAATACCGCCACATTGCCCCAAAAATCATGTGCTGAAGGTCTGTAAAATATAGGGTCACTAACACCACATTCCCTATACGCCACTTGGCGTGACGGGGGTACTTTACTTTACTGGCTCATAATTACTAATTGTTCGGCACCCGTATTTTAGCAATAATAAATAACGTTATCCTGAATCGCAAAAATTTTAAGTTTTCCGACTTATGTTCTGGTTGTAAATACAACCCGATGCCCCGTGCGTGTGTGTGTGTGTGTGTGTGTGCGTGCGCGCGCGCGTGCGTGCATGCGTGTGTGTGTGTATATATATAAGATAATTTAATTAATATTGACTTATCGGATGGAGAAATTAGATGTTGGTTCTGGAACCGATAGTGCAGTGAATAGTTTATATGCTGTTAAATGTGCCTTTGTGATCTTGAAAGCTATTCAAAAGTAATTGAATACCGTTCAAATGCTATAATCATTGTCCTATATACCATTGAAAGTATGAAAAGAGATTCGTTTTGGAATATTCTGAGGTAATTTTTGAACTACGAAAATGAATTCAGGAACATCACAAACGATGTTTGCACGGAGAAGAAGGTGAATGCACTGAATGGTTCCATGATATTGAAACAAGTCGTCATACCATCCTAATTGCATAACCCATGGTGCTCTGATTTTCCTGCACCAATTCCATCGAACAGAACCGTCGCCATAAGCCACCGAAAACACCTTGAAGGGTTATTTGAAGTGAGCAGCGTACACTCGAGACCTTCTGTTTTAATCCCTTATCTGAGAGGGCCAGATATCGGATTTAACTACATAAAGAGCGGGGGTGGGAACGGCCTAGAAAAACCCACTAATTCCATGAGAAAAAATACCACTGTCTGTGACCGGATGAGAACCTTGGACTTTTCTTTCCAGAGACCGACCTCATACCTCTTGACCACCCAGGCACCTTCCCATACACGGAAGGATGAACTTTATATCGCTTGTTGTTTGCAACTGAAGTCATAATTCCGAAAATCTGTGTGTACATCAATGTGGTTCGTAAGTTAGCAGCTATAGTTCGTTTCCTTGATACAGTAACCATAACATGATTTATGACTCTCTTTCTCGCCACAAGTTGCCTGGTTGTTACTCCGACCTTCAACCCGAAGTCAAGAGAGTTCATGGTCAATTAACGACGTAAAAGAAACATAGTTGCTTTTCTGGAAGATCCTTTGTCATTCATGATTCATGATGCGTGCACCCCAGCAGTCAAGTTTGAGTGTTAGCTCTCACATTTTTAGATAGATTCATCTTATTGTTTGGTGCAAAGCTATCAGTGTTCTTACCAGGTTGCTTGCTCTACCTTATTTGTTGTAATATTTATATTGTTGCTATTTGCCTATCCCAAGATGAGTTTTCTGGTACCCATGTCATATAAAAAAACAACTCCATTTCTTGATCTTGACATAATTCAACATTTGTGGTTTATTGATTCTTGACATAATTCAACATTTGTGGTTTATTGATTCTTCTTCTGTTATCATTATTATTGATTTTTGCTTCATGCTACGTTCACATTTCTTCTTTGACATCTCATAATGTATTATTATCTTTCTTTAAACTTATTCTGTTGTACCCCATGTTTGATTGACATTAACAGCGCAATGTTGGGAGAAATACTATGTTTTATATTGTACATTTTTGTATAAACCAGCACCTATTTACTTTAGATATTTTCAAAATAATTGATATTAATGTAAATGAATAAAACAATATGTCGCCATTAATAGAACACTTACAGAATAATACTCTTTGTTAATCTTTGGCACATTTCTTGCATAAATTCGATCTCCATTTAGATATTATTATAATTGAAATATTTCCCTCATTTCAAATCCTTATTTCCGTTTTAAATATTTCATTTTGCTCCTCTAGTCTGTATCCATTAGAAAATGTTTGTTTAAGAATACAAATAGCTTTTTTGTATATGAGAACACTAGGCCAAAAAGGAATAGAGAGAGAAGCACGCCGTCCCAGCAAAGTAGGCAGCTGATGACGCATGCAGAGATAGCTAAGCTGACAATAACACTAATCTTGGGTCATCTATCACTCTGTGAGCATCATTTACTGTAGTAAACACCGCTTCTGGACAATCTCAGACGTCGCTTGTTTGTCTGTTTTGTTTGATGCTCGTTTGTGATAGCGTTGTCTAGGACCCAAACAAGTTTGGGGTGGGGGGGGGGGGGGATAAAAATTGATTGTTAACAGTGGGAAAAATGTTTAAAAGAAATTTTTTTTTTTTTCAAAATTAAGAAAATCGCATTCAACATCGATTTTGTAATGGTTCATTTCAATAGATAAACGATATAGGCAGTGAAAAGTAAGTTCATGTCATCATAATCTTCATTATTTGTATTCTTCTTCTACTCATCATTCTTATTTTCTTCTTTTTCTTCTTCTAGTTGTTTTTTCAATTTTCCTTATCAACTATTTCTTCATCATCTTCTTTTTTTCATTTTCACTTCCTTTTCTTATCCTACTTCCATATTTCCGCTTCTTTTCCTTCGACCTCTTCCATTTCTTCTGCCTGTTCTGCTTTTTGATTCTTCGTTATCTTTTTTCATTCTTCTCTACTTCTTCTCAATCTTATTTATCTTCTTCTTGTTTTCTACTCTCGTTTGAAGATATCTTTATGCACCAGTATTCATTATTTTGCCGCCATATATGCACGTTTGACAATGGGATTTGGACTTCAAATTTATTGTTGAAAAGCTGCCTCACCGCAATCCTCTTCAGCAAGTCAAGACATCAAGCAAAGAGCAATCACCACCTGAAACCTGTAAGAAAAGATTAACGAAATAAATAAATAAGTGTCATGATGGCGGCACCGAACTCCAAGATGCAATAAAAAATGCAAGGAGACTCAGTTTTTGAGCGAATTCTTGTTAGTAAAAAGTGCTCTAACCGTTCATACACGATAGTTTAGAAATCTGCTTAAGCACAAAACCAAAGTCTCTTTATCACGAACCACTACTAGTAGAATGCTCTTAATCTGTTCCACGCATTGGATCTACGACTATAATGTTTTCCGTGTGTAACTCCTCGCTTATCTCCCCGCACCTTACAATTTCTAGACTTATTACTGTTGTTCCACGTATGCAAGTTATTTAGCTTTAAGTTTTATATGTTAACACTGTGCTCATTTCCTGTCTTTGCCACATTTGAACAGCCCTTGTTAGCTTATTGTATTGACCAAAATATTTGGAGAAATTTCCTCAGGCAGCTTGCATAATTAGTCGAATGATAAAAAGCTCAGCCTGAACTAGGTGAACACTCAAAACATATCCACATGATGAATGGGTAATGTGAATAATGGGTCACATTTAAATGAACACCCCACCCCCCTCCCCCCAACTCCCTAATAATAAAAATAGATACGGAGACAAATAGATACGGAGACAAATAAACACGGAGACAAATAGATACGGAGACAAATAAATATGGAGACAAATAGATACGGAGACAAATAGATACGGAGACAAATGGATACGGAGACAAATAGATACGGAGACAAATAGATATGGAGACAAATAAACACGGAGACAAATAGATACGGAGACAAATAGATACGGAGACAAATAGATACGGAGACAAATAAATACAGAGACAAACAAATACAGAGACAAATGGATACGGAGACAAATAAATACGGAGACAAAT
Source organism: Megaustenia siamemsis (assembly GCA_032433765.1). NCBI lineage: Eukaryota > Metazoa > Mollusca > Gastropoda > Stylommatophora > Ariophantidae > Megaustenia > Megaustenia siamemsis. The sequence continues at coordinate 106,766,573 of JAVIAB010000051.1, forward strand.
AAATACAGAGACAAATAGTTAAGGAGACAAATAGATACGGAGACAAATAAATACGGAGACAAATAGATAGCTCTATTCCAGAAGAACAATAGTGTGGAGAAGAGGGCTAGAAATCGGCTTTAACAGAGACCAGAGGGCATGGATAGACCTGGAATTACGGTAGCATGGCTAGAAAAGAAATACAAAAAGATTTGTTTGTTGGAAGATATGTGCCCGATAACACAAAGAAAAAGATACAATTTGGATGGTGATGAATGAGCTTTATGCCAATCAAATGAACATACGAGACGTTCGGAAACAAAAATGTGAAAAAAAATGCGACTCGATTATTATTTCAGGGCAAAAAGAAACCACAAATATTGTTTTTTGTAAACCTACATCCTTATCTGATGATTGTAATCCCTGTTTCTTGCCATTCATCACATAAATTTCAGTTTCCAAACAGGAAATTCAACAGAAAATACATGTTTTCTGTACATGATAAAGCGATTTGTCCCAGAAACATCTTAACCATTGAAGCGTGATGTTTTTTTTTTGTTTGTTTTATTCTGAACACGAATTGAGACAATACAGCGACATTTGTTTGCATCGGTGATTCTTAAATTGGCATCTATAAAAAAAAAAATAGAAATAAAGTACCCTCATCACGCCAAGTGGTGTATAGGTAATATGGTGTTAGTGACCATAAATTTTACAGACTTTCGGCACATGAATTTTGGTGTAATGAGGTCAGTATTACGCCCGTGCCGCTTTACTTTCGCAGAAAAAATCCGGTACACATTAAAGGCTGGGTGAACCCGCAAGCAGCCGGTTGGGATCGAACCCTACCTCTTGTCCTTTGTAGTCCAGTTCACTAACCACTGAGCTATCGCAGCTCCCTTGAATTGGCATCTAAGTGCCTCTAGAATTATGAAAATGTATGATACAGGTTATAGAACTCGAAGAAAGGTGGTGAAAAAAAATATAAAGGGATTAAATGGCCTGCAAAACTGGCGCTGTTTAGGATTTATAATTGTAAGTTGTTTGTTTCGTTGTTTATTTGCGTACGTAAGATTTATATTTCTAGCAAAATTCAAAGAGACTGAATTGTAAGTAAAGTAAAGTACCCGCGTCACGCCAAGTGGCGTATAGGGAATATGGTGTTAGTGACAATACATTTTACAGACCTTCAGCACATGATTTTTGAGGTAATGTGGTCAGTATTACGCCCGTTCCGCTTTACTTTCCCAGAAAAAATCCGGTACCCATTAAAGGTTGGGTGAACCTGGAAGCCGTCGGTTGGGATCGAACCTTACCTCTTGTCCTTTGTAGTCCAGTGGAATTGTGCGTAAATATAATTTGTTTCTACAATTTTTCACACCGACAGGTCAAGTGACTCGCGCCATGCAGGCAATTATTCTCAGACTTTAGAAATACTCTCTTTTATTTAACTCTTTCCGTACTTTTCGCCGCATTGTGCGCCACGCTCAATTTGATTAGTGAGAACGCCATCAAACCATATTCTGTTTACATGTCTTGTATCATCATGGTATTGGTGAGATCTAATACCTTGTTCAATCATCTAAAAATTGATATATAATAAGTTAAATTTTTGATAAATATATAAATGTTTAGATAAATATAAATATGTAGATTGATTCTTAAAATCCTGAAAAAAATGTTGTCTGTGAAATCTCTTCCGTTACGCCGATAAAAAGTTTCCGTTTGGAATTAGATAATCGTAGAAAGTTTTTGCATTTTTTTTTTAGGTAGATATTTTTCATATTAATTTGTTCCTGAGTTTTTGGCCCTCTCATTTCGATTTCCACGTGCGAAAAGATTTTTTAACATGCACAGAGTGCACACGGGACTTACTGTTTTTTTTTCCTGCGAGGAGGAGACAACAGATCTCACGTTACGGAGACCGTAGAAGAGGGTTTTGATACAAAGAAACCTCGGATTCGATTTGAGAAATACACACCGCAAGTAGGATTCGAATCCGGAACCTGCTTGTTCAGAGACCAACATCTTACCACTATCTATCTATCTATCTATCAATCTATCTATCTATCTATCTATCTATCTATCTATCTATCTATCTATCTATCTATCTATCTATCTATCTATCTATCTATCTATCTATCTATCTATCTATCTATCTATCTATCTATCTATCTATCTATCTATCTATCTATCTATCTATCTATCTATCTATCTATCTATCTATCTATCTATCTACCTACCTACCTACCTACCTACCTACCTACCTACCTACCTACCGACCTGCCTGCCTGCCTGCCTGCCTGCCTGCCTGCCTATCTATCTATCTATCTATCTATCTATCTATCTATCTATCTATCTATCTATCTATCTATCTATCTATCTATCTATCTATCTATCTATCTATCTATCTATCTATCTATCTATCTATCTGACCTTTCGAGCCGTAGCCGGCCCATAGGGCGTAGACCCAGATACCCATTCTCTTATCTAAATTTGTATTCTAGCAGTTTTCAATCCATGTAAAAATCTTTTATTAAATCTTGCCATGTATTTCTGTTCTGTGCAAACAGCTCTAGCTCATTGAGGGAGCCGATTCCTGCTGTTATTGCCTCTCTCATCAATGTTCTTCTCAGTGTCTCTCTCAGGGTCTTCCTATTTTTCTTTTATCTTTTGTTTACCACATGAGGGCTCGCTTTGCTATTCGGTTATTATCTCTTCTCATCACATGTCCAACTTATGACCATCGTCTTTTCTTGATTACTGAAGATTACCATTATACATACATACATATATATATATATATATATATATATATATATATATATATATATATATATATATATATATATATATATATATATATATATAATCATCATCAAGTAACAGGCCTGCTGGCGTAAGTGATTATTTTCACACTTTCGATCTCGGCAGCTATTTATCATTTCTGTTGTTGACCTTCTGCCAAGCCATTCTCTTAAGCTGTCTGATATTTTTTCTCTTTGCTTCCCTCTATCTCTTCGTCCCTCAATTTTTACACTTGTTTCAATATATTCCAGTTGTTCTCTTCTTATTACATGGCCAGACAATGATGATGGTTTCTTCCTGATATTGGAAATTAGCTCTCTTCTTGCTTTGACCTCTTTCAGAACATTTTCATTACTTTTCTTAACTGTACATGGTATTCTCAACATTCTTCTGTAAAACCACATTTCTACAGACGTCCAGTGATTTTCTTGTCTGTTGTCCTATTGTCCATGTTTCACATCCATATGTTAAGACTGGGTCTACATAATATTTAAGAACTATTTTTTTTTGTTTCTATTGTCAAAAATGGATTGCATAGTGTCTTCCTCATATTCTGGAAAGCTGCTTATGCCTGAGCCATTCTGCATCTCACCTCTTTTGTACATCTTCCGTCTGATGTTAACAAAGTTTCCAAATATTTAAATTTGTTTTATATATATATATATATATATATATATATTATTTGATATATATATATATATATATATATATATATATATATATATATATACAGACGTCAATTATATTCGGGTTCAACACGATATTTTTAGATGCAAGGTTTGCTATTTCCTTTCAATTTCTACTCCATTGTTCTGCCGAGTTACTCTGTTTTCAGTACTACAGATAGCAGATAGGATACTAATTAAATTAGTTATGGTTCATCGATCATGACATCAGCAGTATTTTATCTCGTACAATGTCCAATGTTTTGAGTTCCAAACTGATCCAATCGTTTGGAGACAGAGAGTTAATGTATTTAAAGAGATAATGAGATTAAGTTTATCGAAAGAAAGGTAAGTGTAAAGATAGGACTAGCTTCATATAATAATACTGGGTGTGAAAATGGTTGTATCAAGCAAAGAGGACGAAGAGACTTTACCGCATTCTGGAGTGCGAAGGGTGGCAATAACAGACAAGTAGGGGCAACAGTTGGAATGAGCACACTTAATCAAGGCTTAGAGGGGGTGAGGTTTTGGGTTAAGGGTGATGAGTAAGAGGTTTATTCGGTTAAGTGTGATGACTATGAGGTTTATGTTTAAGGGTGATGAGTAAGAGGTTCATAGGTTAAATGTGACGACTAAGAGGTTTATGTTTAAGGGTGATGAGTAAGAGGTTAAATGTGATGACTATGAGGTTTATGTTTAAGGGTGATGAGTATGAGGTTCATAGGTTAAGTGTGATGACTAAGAGGTTTATGTTTAGGGGTGATGAGTAAGAGGTTCATAGGTTAAGTGTGATGACTAAGAGGTTTATGTTTAAGGGTGATGAGTAAGAGGTTAAGTGTGATGACTATGAGGTTTATGTTTAAGGGTGATGAGTATGAGGTTCATAGGTTAAGTGTGATGACTATGAGGTTTATGTTTAAGGGTGATGAGTAAGAGGTTCATAGGTTAAGTGTGATGACTAAGAGGTTTATGTTTAAGGGTGATGAGTAAGAGGTTAAGTGTGATGACTATGAGGTTTATGTTTAAGGGTGATGAGTATGAGGTTCATAGGTTAAGTGTGATGACTATGAGGTTTATGTTTAAGGGTGATGAGTAAGAGGTTCATAAGTTAAGTGTGATGACTATGAGGTTTATGTTTAAGGGTGATGAGTAAGAGGTTCATGGGTTAAGGGTGATGACTATGAGGTTTATTGTGTAGGGGTGATGTGTAAGAGGTTCATTGGTTAAGTGTGATGACTAAGAGGAATATGTTTAAGGGTGAAGAGTAAGAGGTTCATTGGGTTAAGTGTGATGACTAAGAGGTTTAGTGTGTAGGGGTGATGAGTAAGATGTTCATTGGTTAAGTGTGATGACTATGAGGTTTATGTTTAGGGTGATGAGTAAGAGGTTCATTGGATTAAGTGTGATGACTGTGAGGTTTATGTTTAAGGGTGATGAGTAAGAGGTTCATGGGTTAAGTGTGATGACTATGAGGTTTAGTTTGTAGGGGTGATGAGTAAGAGGTTCATGGGTTAAGTGTGATGACTATGAGGTTTAGTGTGTAGGGGTGATGAGTAAGAGGTTCGTGGGTGAAGTGTGTTGACTATGAGGTTTATGTTTAAGGGTGATGAGTAAGAGGTTCATTGGGTTAAGTGTGATGACTATGAGGTTTATGTTTAAGGGTGATGAGTAAGAGGTTCATGGGTTAAGTTTGATGACTTAGAGGTTTAGTGTGTAGGGGTGATGAGTAAGAGATTTATTGATTAAGGGTTATGAGTTATGAGTAATAGGTTCTTTGGTTCTTTGGTTATGGTATCACTGCAAACGAATTAAAATTCATAATTTCTCAACCGCCCGTGCCAGTGGAACCATCCGAATTAATATCTCATCTCCCAAACAAATAAAGGTAGCTGTAGTCCCCATCGTAGGTAATATGTTTATGGGTTAAGGGTCACGCGTAAGAGGTTTATAGGCTAAGGGTGATGAGTATGAGGTTTATTGATTAAAGGTGATGTGTAAGAGGTTTATGGGTTAAGGGTGATGAGGAAGAGGTTTATAGGTTAAGGGTGATGAGTATGAGGTTTATTGATTAAAGGTGACGTTTAAATGGTTATGGGCTAAGGGTGATGAGGAAGAGGTTTATAGGTTAAGGGTGATGAGTATGAGGTTTATTGATTAAAGGTGACGTGTAAGTGATTTATTAGTTAAGGGTGATGAGGAAGAGGTTTATAGGTTAAGGGTGATGAGTAAGAAGTTTTTGGGCTAATGTGATGAGTATGAGGTTCATAGGCTGAGGGTTGTGACTATGAAGCAAGAGTGAGACAAGCTGAGAGTGAATGAGAGGAGAAACAAGGAGAAAGAAGCGAGAGATGGTCGAAATAAGAAGGACTAAGGAAAGGAAGAGAAACAAGGTGAAAGAAATGAGTAAGAGAGACGAGCTGAGAGTAAAAGTTAGGAGGAGAAACAAGGAGAAAGAAATATTAGAGAAAACACAGAGCTGAAATAATACAATTCAAATGTGTGACTATGCAAGTTCACCAAGTATTTAAACTGCAAATTTGCCTGGTGGCACTCTTCAAGAATACTGTCACTAAAACTAATAGTTTAATGAGCCAAAATACAGTTGGTGTGGCTGGCAAGTAATAGTTCTCGTTTGGTTACTAGATGGCCAGGAAGTGCTTCTGTCAGTTCATTGGTAAAAAAAATGATAAAATCGAAAAGCACGAGAATAGAAGCAGGCAGACTGAGAGAGAGAGAGAGAGAGAGAGAGAGAGAGAGAGAGAGAGAGAGAGAGAGAGAGAGAAAGATAGACAGGCAGAGAGAGGGAGAGAGCTAGACAAACAAACAGACATGCAGGCACACAGATGGATAGATAGATAGATAGATAGAGAGATAGATAGATAGATAGATAGATAGATAGATAGATAGATAGATAGATAGATAGATAGATAGATAGATAGATAGATAGATGCATAGATAGATAGAAAGATAGATAGACAGATAGATAGATAGACAGACAGATAGACAAATAGATAGATAGATAGATAGATAGATAGATAGATAGATAGATAGATAGATAGATAGATAGATAGATAGATAGATAGATAGATAGATAGATAGATGGATGGATGGATGGATGGATGGATGGATGGATGGATGGATGGATGGATGGATGGATGGATGGATGGATGGATGGATGGATGATGGATGGATGGATAGATAGATAGATAGATAGATAGATAGATAGATAGATAGATAGAGACAGACACAGAGACAGACAGACAGAGACAGACAGAAACAGACAGGCAGACAGACACAGACAGACACAGACAGACAGAGACACACAGACAGACAGATATACACTGACAGACAAATACAGACACAGACAGAGACACAAAAATACAGACACAGACACAGAGACTCTCAGAGACAGACACACAGAGACAGACACACAGAGACAGACACACAGAGACAGACACACAGAGACAGACACACAGAGACACACAGAGACAGATACAGACAGACAGAGACAGACAGATACAGACAGATACAGACAGACAGAGACAGACAGACAGAGATAGACAGACAGATACCGACAGACAGAGACAGACAGACAGATAGACAGATACAGACAGACAGATAGACCTACAGATAGACAGATAGAGACAGATAGACAGATACATATATATATGGATATATAGATATATAGATACATACAGATACATAGATATATAGATACATAGATACATAGATACATAGATGCATAGATACATAGATAAAGACAGATACATACATATAGATATATATATATAGATATATGTAGATATATATAGACAGACAGATACATAGATATATCGATATATACAGACAGAAAGATACATAGATATATAGATATATACATACAGACAGATAGATATAGATATATAGATATATACAGACAGACAGATATAGACATATAGATATATAGATATATATACATATATACAGACAGACAGACAGACAGACAGACAGACAGACAGACAGACAGATAGATAGATAGATAGATAGATAGATAGATAGATAGATAGATAGATAGATAGATAGATAGATAGATAGATAGATAGATAGATAGATAGATAGATAGATAGATAGATAGATAGATAGATAGATAGATAGATAGATAGATAGATAGATAGATAGATAGATAGATAGATAGATAGATAGATAGATAGATAGATAGATAGATAGATAGATAGATAGATAGATAGATAGATAGATAGATAGATATAGTGCAGTTATACCGGGCTGGCACCACAACAAAATGACCTATATTCAATCCCAGCTCCATACTCCCAATCGACCCAGCTAAAAACAAGAATGGAACCCGGACTCTCCAGGTTAACTGGGGAGAACAGTATTGACGACCCCCCCCCCCCCCCCAATTAAAATTTCAACCTCAAAAAAATTAATTTCAGATCTCGAAGAATCCTACCCCATTATTGACATCAAATGAAAAGCTCACACTCTTAATACTTGGAGCTAAAAGCACACCAGACTGAGAAGCCATACTTACAACTTCATTGCTTCTTCGTCTTACTCTACTGTGATCATCACTCGATTAGTCTGGGATTTCTGATACTCTGATGAAGTCTACTGTCTTTTTCTGGGTTTTTATTTGGCAGGACAGTTTGCCTTATTATGTGGTGAGTAAAGATCTAATTCTTCTTTCGGTTAACTTCTTTCATCTGAATTTCCTTCCATTTTAATTTCTTTCGTTTCAATGTCCTTCATCTGAATTTTTTTCATCTGAATTTCTTTCATCTGAATTTCTTTCATCTGAATTTCTTTCGCCTGCATTTTTTTCATCTGCATTTCTTTCATTTGAATTTCTTTCGTCTGAATTTCTTTCGTTTGAATTTCTTTTATTTGAATTTCTTTCATTTGAATTTCTTTCATCTGAATTTCTTTCGTCTGAATTTCTTTCGTTTGAATTTCTTTCATTTGAATTTCTTTCGTCTGAATTTTTTTTCATCTGATTTTCTTTTATTTGAATTTCTTTTGTCTGAATGTCTTCCCTCTGAATTTCTTTCACCTGAATTTCTTTCATCTGAATTTCTTTCATCTGAATTTATTTCACCTGAATTTCTTTCATCTGAATTTTTTTCATTTTCAATTTCTTCGTCTGAGTTTCGTCATATTTGCTAGGCCGCAATGTAGAACGAGTCTGGTGATATCATGAACAGTGAAATAGAAATATTGTCACGTTTGTTTATGGCCAGTACTTTAAATAGCAAAATTAAAGCAAGCCTTAAGCATATAGTGATAGTGGTGTAGTGGCTAAAATTTTTGTAAATTACCAAAAACATAATTCCTAAAGATGTGGTCTCTAATAGGCCAGACCATCCTTACCTCCCAGGAGAATCCCTGGTACCCATTTTTAGAGGCTGGATGAACCTTGTCGATTCGAGAAAAGATATTCATCACATCTGAGAATTGAACTTGAACGTATGTGATTAGTAGCGAGCGCGTTAGCTACTCAGCCTCCTGGCGGTACTAAAACCAAGTAAGATAGCCTGGTTTTTTCTTGGCATGGCGTGATGTTTCGGTTACAATTGTTGAACTGTTGATTACGTTTGGCTACAAAAATCCAAATAATTTTCTGAAGAATTTTCTATGAATAATCGGACGTACGAACTAGTTAAAATATTTGACTAATACTCACAAGTTGCAGTAATTAGCTCATGTGAATATCAGATATTTAAATAGTGTTTATTTAACTCTGCTTCAGACAACAACATATAATGAGAAAACTGTTTGAAACATACTTAAGAGACATAGTTATAGTTCTAGTTGATCGAAGGCCCGGGTATCACTGCAGACGAATTAAAATCCATAATTGTTCAACCGCATGTGCTAGCAGAATCATCCGAATTAACATCTAATCTCATTGAAGGATACAAACAAACAAAGGCAACTCCAGTCATCATCATATAAGCTACAGCACACGCCAAAAGACATAAGGTATAGCGGTATCGAAAGTGAACGCAGCTGAACTGTCCTTGGTCACACGATATCACAATTCATTGTAAGCAATCGAAATATTGAAACACGAAACGGATGAAAAACACAGCTCATGGTGCGCGTAGGACACTAAACTCAGTAGCTCCGGCAGCAAGCCGGGACATTAGTATAGCATACACTTATTTATGATTAGCTGGAAAAAAACAGTAAAATGATGATTAGAGGTCACAGAGATTAGGTTTCTCGGAAATTTGTTTAAGAGTTCCCTTGACAGCTGAAAAGACCAACGAGAAAATTCTCAAAGAGGCTAACTCAAAAAAAAAGAGCTGCTAAAAATATCAGAAAGAAACAATCAACATTTTTCGAGCACATGAGAAGAAGAAATTTGGAATACCAGGTTACAACTGGGAGCCGCGATAGCTCAGTGGTTAGTAAACAAAGGACAAGGGGTAGGGTTCGATCCCAACCGACGGCTTCCGGGTTCATCCAGCCTTAAATGGGTACCGGATTTTTCTGGGAAAGTAAAGCGTCGCGGGCGTATTATCGACCACATTACCTAAAAAATCATGTGCCGAAGGTCTGTAAAATGTATGGCCACTAACACCATATTCCCTATACGCCACTTGGAGTGACGGGGGTACTTTAAGTTATGTATGTTAGGTTACAACTGGTAAGACACAGGAAAAGAGAAATCGCGAATGATAAAGAGAGAAGATACCAGATAACTTGGTGTTATGGAATGGCAACAACAGAATTAATCCAATGCACTTGAGACAGACAATTGTGGAAGGACATGATAACCTGCGCCAAGTGGTATTGCACGTGATTATGATGATGTTATAACATGGATATAGGGAGCCGCGATAGCTCAGTGGTTAGTGAAATGGACTACCACGGACAAGAGGTAGGGTTCGATCCCACCGACGGCTTCCGGGTTCACCCAGCCTTAAATGGGTAGCGGATTTTTTCTGGGAAAGTAAAGCAGCACGGGCGTAATACTGACCACATTACCTCAAAAATCATGTGCTGAAGGTCTGTAAAATATAGGGTCACTAACACCATATTTCCCTATACGCCACTTGGCGTGACGGGGGTACTTTACTTTTACTTTATAACATGGATATACCTGGGATGATAATAATATGACAAAAACAAATGGACAGATTAATTGATTGGACAATCTGCTCTCTACATGCACCACTCCACACTGTACTAGAAGGTCTTCTCCCTCCTTATAAGGCCAGTAGATATACACCTTGGTGCCACGGTAGCTGAGCAATTAGTGCGTCCGCTATTGATCAGAAGTGTCTGGGTTTAATTTCCAGATGTGGAGAATATTTCTTTTCGGATTCAACAGGCTTCTGAAAAGTGGTAGCAGCGATTTTTCTTGGAAATAAGGACGGCCTTGTTTGATACCGACCGCATTATGCAAAATGTGTCGTTGGTCAAATTTAAAAATAGTATAATTAACATTATATTTCATTTCGACCATCAAGACTTGGAGCGAATCTTTGAATGTTACTTTATTTCTTCTTCTTCATGTCAACTTCCTGTGGAGCACAGGTCTTCAACGAACACTTTCAACTCCCTGTGGAGCACAGGTCTTCAACGAACACTTTTAACTCCCTGTGGAGCACAGGTCTTCAACGAACACTTTCAACTCCCTGTGGAGCATAGGTCTTCAACGAACACTTTTAACTCCCTGTGGAGCATAGGTCTTCAACGAACGCTTTCAACTCCATGTGGAGCATAGGTCTTCAACGAACACTTTTAACTCCCTGTGGAGCATAGGTCTTCAACGAACACTTTCAACTCCCTATGGAGCATAGGTCTTCAACGAACACTTTTAACTCCCTGTGTAGCATAGGTCTTCAACGAACACTTTCAACTCCCTGTGGAGCATAGATCTTCAACGAACACATTCAACTTCATGTGGAGCATAGATCTTCAACGAACACTTTTAACTCCCTGTGGAGCATAGGTCTTCAACGAACACTTTCAACTCCCTATGGAGCATAGGTCTTCAACGAACACTTTTAACTCCCTGTGGAGCATAGGTCTTCAACGAACACTTTCAACTCCCTATGGAGCACAGGTCTTCAACGAACACTTTTAACTCCCTGTGGAGCATAGGTCTTCAACGAACACTTTCAACTCCCTGTGGAGCATAGATCTTCAACGAACACATTCAAATTCATGTGGAGCATAGATCTTCAACGAACACTTTTAACTCCCTGTGGAGCATAGGTCTTCAACGAACACTTTCAACTCCCTATGGAGCATAGGTCTTCAACGAACACTTTCAACTCCCTGTGGAGCATAGATCTTCAACGAACACATTCAACTTCATGTGGAGCATAGATCTTCAACCAACACTTTCAGCTCCCTGTGGAGCATAGATCTTCAACCAACACTTTCAGCTCCCTGTGGATCATAGGTCTTCAACCAACACTTTCAGCTCCCTGTGGATCATAGATCTTCAACCAACACTTTCAGCTCCCTGTGGATCATAGATCTTCAACCAACACTTTCAGCTCCCTGTGGATCATAGGTCTTCAACCAACACTTTCAGCTCCCTGTGGATCATAGGTCTTCAACCAACACTTTCAGCTCCCTGTGGATCATAGGTCTTCAACCAACACTTTCAGCTCCCTGTGGATCATAGGTCTTCAATGAACATTTCCAAGACGTTCTGTTTCTTCAAATTCTTTTAAAATCATTTCACATCTTCCCCACCATCTTCATCTCCATCGCCATCTGTGTTCTCCAAAAATAATTTGGTCTTCCTCTTTGTCTTTTACCTGGGTGATTAAAAAAAGGCCTTTCACATAATACTCTCAGTTGGTGTCCGCAGTGTGTGTCTTATCCATCGCTGCATCTCTTTATCCACTGGTATTTGACTGTTACTTTCCAATAATTCTATATTAATGATTTTGTCCTGCCATTTCCATCCTTTTATTTTGCGTAGCATCCATTAATGAAGGTCTATGTCCTCATGATTCTAATTTGTGTTGTTCTCCATGTTTCACAGCCATTTATTATTGTACTGACTTAACATTGTTATTTTATTTACTTGCATCTTAATTTCCTTGAACGTTGCAATGTGCAGGAATCAAGTATATCACTTTTCTTCGCAGGAATTTCTGAGACAAACGCACTAGAATTGCCTTCAATTTATTCGGTTCGTTATTCTTGAGACATTTTAATGCTGTAATATCTGATTGAGAATTTGCGAGACGGATCTATATATTTACACTTTGGACAAGAGTTTTGGCATTATTGCGAGAAGGTAGCGAGACAGAGCGACAGAAAGAGAGAGAGAGAGAGAGAGAGAGAGAGAGAATATACAATGCACTATGAATAGCATAACATTGATAGCTAACGGATGTGAGCTATGAAGTACTGAATGTGTAAGAACACAACTAATCGAAATCATTGGTGCTCTTGTTAAGAGGAATATACGTGGAAATAATAAGGTAACAGTAAAAGTAGGATATTCTTTTAAGAAAATTATTTTAATAGTAATACTGGGTGTTTTACTCTCTATGGAATGCGACGTTATTTAAAATCGTTTTACCACTTATTAGGATATTGCAAAAACTGTGAAAGGACTAGTCTCATTTTGTAAGAAATGTGACGTCATCATATCATATGCTGTAGGTGACTCTCATTTGTGTCGAAACAAAATAATATTTACTGAAGAAATGATTTCCGTAGGTTCCGATGGTTTCCGATGAGTTCCGTATCGAGAGTCAGACACTTAGATCTTGTAAGCAAAACTTTAGTTTAGGATTTGTATATATATATATATATACATATATCAATAGAAAAAAGAAGTGGAGTTCAAATAGCGAAAATATAACTTTAAATACAATTAAGAAAAGATGTAAATGACAAAGCGTCGGTTTTTAATAGCTGTATACATCCGAACTGTGAAGTAGAAACACATGTGAACAAATAAAAGAACATAGTCTGCAACAACTCGTGCCACCTTTAAGGCTTTCACCCATGTTCAGTCTTCCACTGTCTACTTCTATCTCCAATACTTTAACACGATCCTTCGATTTGATCATCCACTGTGTTTCATTATCATCATCATCATCATTGAGTGCCGTCTCCGCAACGAAGGTTGGCTACCATGGATCACCATTCCACTCTATTTCTTACTTTGATGGTGCAGGTTGTCATAGATTGACTTGTCCATCTTATGATGTTACTCGTCCATGTTAGTCTTGGTCTGCCTCTTTTACCTTGTATTTTCCCTTCCAATATTACTTTTAGTAGGCTGTTGTGTCTTTTAACATGCCCCAAAAATTTCATTTGTCTTGTCTTAATTGTATTTAGTAGTTCTTTTTTTTATTTTTAGTTGTTTTAAAACTTCATCGTTTGTTTTCTTTTCTTTCCATCCAATTCTACCTATTCTTCTATAAATCCACATTTAAAAGGCTTCAATTCTCTGTTCTGTTTTCTTGTCTAATGACCAGGTTTCTGCACCATACAGGAATATTGGGAAGATGTAACATTTTGTTATTCTTAGCTTCAGCCCTACTAATATTTGTTTTGTTGTTAGTATATTTTTCATGGCATTAAAATTACTTTTTGCCTTACCTATTCTTTTGTTTATTCCAGTTTTACATTTTCCACCATTGGTTATAGTATGTCCATGGTAGTTGTAGCTCTGAACTGTCTCCAGATGTATTCCTTCAATGTGGTATTTATTTTTAGGTCTTGATAATTTTCTACTTTTTATGATCATAGTTTTAGTCTTTTTGATATTCATATTTAGTCTATATTTTTTGCTTGTTATGTTTACCACATTAAGCAATTGTTGTAGGTCTTTAGGATTTTCTGCTAGTAGTACAGTATCATCAGCATATCTTAGGTTATTTATTATCTTTCCATTATTGTTTAGGGCTCGCATCTCTGTGATGTTTTTAAAGATTTGCTCATTGTATAGATTGAACAAGCTTAGTGATAGGATGTATCCTTGTTGTTTCATTATAACTCCACTAATTTAACACTTTCATCTATCTTCTCTCTTTCACTCACTTTATTCACACTTCCACTATTTTTAAAATCTTGTATCCAGACTCACCCTATCTGTATCTCCCCTGCTTTAGAACTTTTACTTAAAGCGACCCTCTGAAAATTGTTGTCTTAGTTTGATGAGTTTTCCTTTTCTATTCTACACCATGCACTAGCGATTTAACTCATATAGGCCCGTATTCATGGATGTGTGTACGTCAGAGACACCGCACACTCTATCCCCTCGTTAGCAGTTTGTGAATAGACGTGAAATATTTCAAGAATAAAATCCACGCCAGAAAAGTAGCTAAAGCTAAGGAGAAAGAGGAGAAGTCCCTACAGTGTACACCAGCAAACTGTGCCCTCACAAATCGTCTGTTGTGACCACTTGAGACAGGACTGAGATCTCTTCTTAAAACCTATTTCTGATTTCAATATCACAGTCCCGTTAAACATTCTGTAGAATCGTCGAGGATTACGCGAAGAGAAAAGTCTATTAAAAGAAGTCCAACTGTTCTGCTTCTCAGAGAGACTGAAGGTAAAAGTGAGTGAAGTAGACTCGACAAATCAGGGGCGTTGCTAAAATATTTGTTCATTCTAGATATGCTCCTCTTTTGGTACTAGAAGCATATTCTACCATTCACACTCAAGACAGATCACTTCGACACTACACAGCGCATCGTTTTCTCTTCGTTACACGAGGAGCTGCTTTGGCATAATAATTAGATCAATTAATTAGTACTGTAGGCGTCAGTAGCGCAGTGGTTACGCGCTAGCTTAGTGACAGAATAAACGAGTGTTCGATTCATTCGACCGATTGGAAAAAAGGAATAAGTACCGGGCTCACTGAGCTGAACTGGACTACAATGGACAAGAGGTAGGGTTCGATCCCAATCGATGGTTTCCGGGTTCACCCAGCCTTAAATGGGTACCGGATTTTTTTTCTGGGAAAGTAAAGCGGCACGGGCGCAATACCGACCACATTACCCCAAAAATCATGTGCAAAAGGTCTGTGATATGTATGGTCCCTAACACCATATTCCCTATACGTCACTTGGCGTGACGGGGGTACTTTAACTTTTTTTTTTCACTGAGCTGAGGAAGGTAAAGATGGCGATGGGGTGCACTGGCTTCCTCACTCCAAGTTATTAGTTGTTACTAGCCAGATTATTTTCACTGTACATCGAACAACTGCCCCTGCTCAGATCCCCTCCTCAGTAAATTTCGCAATGTGAAGCTTCTGAGGAATAAGTCTATGGTGGTTCACAAGTCTTGCTCTCCCTGTAACGCTCTTGAAATAAAGCAACAACATACAAACTTGAAGTTCCAGCAGTCGCGCCTAGCTACAGATCCACGGATATCATCGGAATCGGAATCTTTACCTAGCCTTGACCTACTTATTTCAGCTCGTTAAGGGTGTACAATGCACAATCCTTCAGCAGGACGTAGTAAGCACATTTGACAACAATGAATTTATCCACAAAATTTGATTCACTGAAAAGACCGCGCTTGATACATGAAAACACTGTAGATCCGGAGCAGAATCATCCAAGTCAAAACGTTGACATGGCACAGCGATTCACTTGAGAGAGCTGGAAGTAATTCACATCTGATAAATTCAGAGTTTCTGAACAACTCTCGAAGTGAAAGTCATGATGTAATACGCTCAAAGACGTTGACAACAAAGAAACTATTGTTGTATTCACACGGCAAGATTAATTGAAAAGATCACAGCCAGGTACTGAACTCCGTAGCACCGGCTCAAAAATGTCAAATAAAACATCTGGTCGACTTTAGAACTGCTATCTACATTAGAGAACTGAAATTAATCAGTCTAAAACGCAAATTCTGCTATGGTCAGTGGAACATAAACACCATTCCACCATTTTGAACCGGAAGTCCTCACTTCATATGCTATAGTCTAGTGCTGTCAAGTGTTATACTTCACTCTCTTATTACATTACATGGTACATGTATTAGATTTTCTTTATCTCTATTCTTCTTCCAAGTAAATCCTTTCTTAGAAAGGAGAATTGTCTGATTGTCAGAATCCAGGGCGAATGAGTTCTTGCTGTGGTACTGACGAGATCCCATTAACTGACACCATAGAACTGACACCTTTGTATCTGGATAACATTATTCTATAATAATATGATGTGCCATTACCTTGATATCATGCGCATACCTAATAGTGCACTGAATAAACATTATTTCTGTCACACACCTTTTGATTCTGCTTGAATTGACTCACGAAGCGGGTTTTTAAAATCTAGTTTCCAGGACTTTTTCTGTAACAGGGGCATGAAACCGGTAATTTCAGTTGGCAATCTTGTACACCGTGTTCTTGTGCGTCCAGTTTAGGGTATACAATTGATTACACAAAGAGATAAGTTACCGTGACGAATTTAGCTGTCAGCATAATATCTTTCATTTGTGCAAAACTGCTTGTCTGCTGTTCAACTAGTACCACATTCCGATTCCTAAATCTTTGAACAGCTCACGTGTTTGCAAAAGATTTTCTTGTTTCTTAAAGCCCTTTAATATACAATCTAGTTTGTTCTGTCACTTTTATTTTATAGAGAAAAGCGATGATTCTTCAGTTTGGAATCGGAATAGTAGTGCTGGTCGTTATTATTTGTTGTTCGTTTAGGTTGAAATGATAAAGCAATATGGTTTTTTCTTGCTCTTCTTGCTTGTCCTTTCACTCTCTCCTGCTCGGGTATTTTTGATGTACTTCCTTCACTTTTATTCTGTAATGGAATTGTACTTTAATGATGTTAGCTTTTGTTAAATTGTCACCCTTTCATTGTCTCCACCGTGGTAATAGATAAGCATCTATTGCAGTAATACTGTCTCCTTAATGCCAGAACTAGTTCTTGTTTGACTAATGAAAAGTGCTCATTCTTTAGTAACCGGAGTTGGTTTTTATTTGTATGCCGGGGACGAAGAGAAAAAGATGGGAGAGGGTGTTATTTGATCGGTATCTAGTGTTTTCTCCGTCAACTGACACAAACATCCAATGCTTCGTGCGCCACGTAGTGTAGTTCATTTCTTTCACAACATCCTCAGACATAGCAACTTAATAAATAAAACCTTAAACGCTGAATATTCTTCTTCTTCTTCTATCCTTCCTCTGTTGCCGTTGGTGTCGAGGGGAGAAACAATCTGCGATTCTTTGCTCTTCTGTTGGCCTCTTCTGATTTTATTCCTCCTAGCGACTCTAGTATTCCCTTTATCCATCTCTTTCTCTGTCTTTCTCTTAATCTGGCGTTTTCGTAGCGTTTGTCTATGGCTCTTTGAGTCATTGTTAGTTCTTTTTGTCTTGTTATGTGGCCAGACCAATTTATCTGTTGTTTCTTTATGTATTCGATGGCTGGTTCAATTTCGAGTTTCTTCCTCAGGTCAGTGTTTCTTACTCTGTCCCTTAAGCTGTTTCCTGGCATTCTTCTGACACATTTCATTTCTGTGGTCGTTATCTTTCTTATTGTTCTAGAGTCCAGCGTCCAATTCTGGCACTGATAGCACAGAGTTGGTAGAAAAATTGATTTGTATATTGCCCTTTTTGCTTCCGTAGTTATTGCTTTGTTTTTCAATAGTGTTGATACTTGGCCTATAACTTGGCATGCTTTGTTACACCTTATATCTATCTCTGTCTCTTGGTTATTGTCTTGTGTTAATGTGCTACCCAGATATTTAAAATTGTCTACTTGCTTCAAAGATATTTAGTTTTTCTAAAATTTCTCATTCCCTGAATACATAAAGGATTTGTATTACGAAACGTTTACCTATCCTTCTTCTCTACAAAATTTAAAAATGAATTGCACTGAGAGTTTTTTTGTTATTTCGCGACACAATAATAGCCTATTTGTATACGCCTCTGTGTTGTGAACACCATGTAGTTTCCGTCAATAATTTATTCATAGCATGTCAAATTTTCTGTACTTGTCTGTTTGGTATGGGTGAATAATGTTGTATAATGTCTGGTACAAACATTTCAACAACTGAGGGTAAGTTGTCGCGCCATTTGACAAGCATAGATCTCTTATATAACAAGAGACTAATCTCCATATCTTACTGAAAATCACAACAAAAATAAGGGTAACTTTTGGGACAGCACAAAGTGACTGTAATACCTAGCTACACAACACTAAACTAGGGCACAGTTATTTGTTTTCATCTCAAAGTGACAGTAATAATAAGCTACACAACACTAAACTAGGGCACAGTTATTTGTTTTCATCTCAGAGTGCTCTTTTTATTCTAATCTTGGACATCTGACAGCACTTTATGGATGAAGATGTCCTAATACACTGTGATCATTCATAAAATGGTTATTCTATGGGAGTGGTTCAAGTTAGTTACACCAGAAACAAAACTTACTTTTATCGAAATTCAATATTTATGTATCAAAACTATTTTAGTAGTTAATGCTCGTTATAAATGAGATCAATGATTGGCAAGTTGAGACCGTCGATTGATGCAATTTTCAATATTCATTTTTTTCCCCACTAAAGTTTTCAAATTTCAAAAACAATTTTTTTTTATAAACACTTTATCTGTAAAATATAAGAACTATGTGTACATTATCTTCCTGGAAAAAAAAACCACAAGTGAGAAAATTAAACAAAATGTAAATGACAAAGAATTGTGAAGGCGTTATCATTTCACTCGTTGATGACTTTAGATTGACCCCATCTTCAGTCTTTACCATATAGTGTTGTCTTCCCACTTTCCGTCTCTGTTTCTGCTTCACTTCACACAGTTAGTTACACCTGTTAGTTCAGTCCAGTTAGTTACACCTGTTAGTTTAGTCCAGTTATTGACATCTGTTAGTTACATTGAGTCGAGTTAGTTAGATTTGTCAGTATCACTGAGTCGAGTTAGTTTAAACTGTTAGTTTCATTGAGTTGAATTAGAGTTGCTAGTTTTAGTGAATAGAGTTAGTTAGAATTCCTAGTTTCATTGAGTTGAATTAGAGTTGCTAGTTTTATTGAATAGAGTTGGTTAGAGTTGCTAGTTTCATTGAGTCGAATTAGAGTTGCTAGTTTCATTGAGTTGAATTAGAGTTGCTAGTTTCATTGAGTTGAATTAGAGTTGCTAGTTTTATTAAATCGAGTTAGTTAGAGTTGCTAGTTTCATTGAGTTGAATTAGAGTTGCTAGTTTTATTGAATCGAGTTAGTTAGAGTTGCTGGTTTCATTGAGTCGAATTAGAGTTGCTAGTTTATTGAATCGAGTGAGTTAGGGTTGCTAGTTTCATTGAGTCGAATTAAAGCTAATAGTTTCACTGAAGCGAATTAATTAGATTTGTTAGTTTAATTGGGTCGAGTTAGAGTTGTTAGTTTAATTGAGCCGAGTTAGTTAGAGCTATTAGTTTTATGAGTCGAATTTGTTAAGCTGTTAGTTACACTGGGTCGACTTAGAGCTATTAGTTTCACTGAGTCAAGTCAGTTAGAGTTGTTAGTTTCATTGAGTCGAGTTAGTTAGAGCTGTTAGTTTCGTTGAGTCGAGTTAGTTAGAGCTGTTAGTTTCGTTGAGTCGAGTTAGTTAGAGCTGTTAGTTTCGTTGAGTCGAGTTCGTTATAGCTGTTAGTTTCAAAAGGTCAAGTTAGATAGAGCTGTTAGTTTCGTTGAGTCGAGTTAGTTAAAGTTGTTAGTTTCACTGGGTCGAGTTAGTTAAAGCTGTTAGTTTCACTGAGTCGAGTTAGTTAGAACTGTTAGTTTCACTGAGTCAAGTCAGTTAGAACTGTTAGTTTCACTGAGTCGAGTTAGTTAGAGCTGTTATTTTCACTGAGTCAAGTCAGTTAGAACTGTTAGTTTCACTGAGTCAAGTTAGTTAGAGTTGTTATTTTCACTGGGTCGAGTTAGTTAGAACTGTTAGTTTCACTGAGTAAAGTCAGTTAGAGTTGTTATTTTCACTGGGTCAAGTTAGTTAGAACTGTTAGTTTCACTGAGTCGAGTTAGAGCTGTTAGTTTCACTGAGTCAAGTTAGTTAGAACTGTTAGTTTCACTGAGTCAAGTTAGTTAGAGCTGTTAGTTTCACTGAGTCAAGTCAGTTAGAACTGTTAGTTTCACTGAGTCAAGTTAGTTAGAGTTGTTATTTTCACTGGGTCGAGTTAGTTAGAACTGTTAGTTTCACTGAGTAAAGTCAGTTAGAGTTGTTATTTTCACTGGGTCAAGTTAGTTAGAACTGTTAGTTTCACTGAGTCGAGTTAGTTAGAGCTGTTAGTTTCATTGAGTCAAGTTAGTTAGAACTGTTAGTTTCACTGAGTCGAGTTAGAGCTGTTAGTTTCACTGAGTCAAGTTAGTTAGAACTGTTAGTTTCACTGAGTCAAGTTAGTTAGAGCTGTTAGTTTCATTGAGTCAGGTTAGTTAGAGCTGTTAGTTTCACTGAGTCAAGTTAATTAGAGTTGTTATTTTCACTGGGTCGAGTTAGTTAGAACTGTTAGTTTCACTGGGTCGAGTTAGTAAGAACTGTTAGTTTCACTGGGTCGAGTTAGTTAGAACTGTTAATTTCACTGGGTCGAGCTAGTTAAAACTGTTAGTTTCACTGGGTCGAGTTAGTTAGAGCTGTTAGTTTCATTGAGTCAAGTTAGTTAGAGCTGTTATTTTCATTGGGTCGAGTTAGTTAGAGTTGTTAGTTTCACTGGGTCGAGTTAGTTAGAACTGTTAGTTTCACTGGGTCGAGTTAGTTAGAACTGTTAGTTTCACTGGGTCGAGCTAGTTAAAACTGTTAGTTTCACTGGGTCGAGTTTGGACTATTAGGTGTTTTCAGTCTTGTTAGATACAATATTTTACATTCATTTTATTTTCAAGAATAATCATTTTGACTACGTCCTTATGCGCCCGTCTCCCTTACTCTGTCCCCCATAATAGCCGTTGAACTCTTATCACCTCGCACAACAATCTTCTTAAGAGCGCCTCTGCCAAAAAGACACTTCGCTAACACGAGTAGGTTGTTCTGTTTCTCAGCTTCTTTGTTCTATGTAGGTCTTCTTGGGCATCAGGGGCGTTTCAGATATAAGGTTGCTTTTCTGTTTGTTGATAACGGATTTTGTGGTCGATTTTTTTTTTTTAAGGAGAATGAAAGTTTGTACCCACAATTCAATTCCCGTGTGTCTGAGTCAGACTTCAATGAAAAAGTCTGTCTCACTTGGTGGCAGGCGACACGGCACAAAGGAAATTGCTGAAGTTCGCGGGAGTCTGTCAAGATCTTGGGGGTCTGTCTGGTGTAATAAATTCCTGGATGTTATTTGTTGCTTGATCGAAACAGACATCTCAGTTAGAGATGTAGTTCCTAAATTAGTTCTTCAGGTAATTAGTTAAACACTTTTTTCAAAACTGTAGTCAGTTGCTTAGTAACGTTATTGAGATCATCATCAAGTACCGGGCCTGCTGGCGTAGGTGATCATGTCTCTCCACAACTTTCGATCTCGACAGTTATTTATCATTTCTGTTGTTGATCTTCTGCCAAGCCATTTTCTTAAGCTGTCTGGTATTTTTTTCATTTTGCTTCCCTCTATCTCTTCGTCCTTCAATTTTTCCAGTTGTTACAATATATTCCAGTTGTTCTCTTCTCATTACATGGCCAAAAATAATGATTGTTTCTTCCTAATATTGGAAATTTGCTTTTTGCTTTGACCTCTTTCAGAACATTATCATTTCTCTTCTTCTTTATTTTGCTTACAGTAGCTTGATGACGATCGGGTAGCACATGATGTCCCCTGCCGAACGAGACTTTTCCATTGGAATCCCCCCCCCCCCTTAACGTTGTTGTCGTGATTTCTATTGTTGTGGCGATTCATGATTGTACAAAGACGTTACGACGGTGGTTTTATGTTGCCTACCGTCGGTTTGTTTACGGTTGGATCCGCTAGCCTTTGACTAAAAAGTCTCACCCACAAGGCAGTGGGGTTGTTTTACTGCGGGGTATTGAGATATTTAGTCATTAATGAATTATTTTTAGTAATTTGTTGTTTTATATTATTGCTTAATGTTAGTATTTAGGCATTTAATCTTTATGTTAGCTCATTACGTAGTTAATTCACATTTTTCGTTGGCTTTCTAGGCAGTCCATTAGTGATTAAAATAGCGATTTTTACAGTTAGTTAATTATTTAGCATGTTTAAAACAAAACAATACAAAATATTCTGGCCATCCATTTCATGATTCGTCAATTCCCGGATCTGAACCGATCTGCCCCTTGCCGCTTTCTATTCTCATCTTTCTTTTCAGCTCTAACTCTACTTCACTCTCCATCTTTATCCTTTCAAATCTACCTCTACTTTAATCTCCATTCTTTTCCTTTTAAATCCACATCTACTTTACTCTCCATCCTTGTTCTTCTAAATCTCTATCTACCTTACTCTCCATCCTTATCCTTTTAAATCTTCATCTACTTTACTCTCCATCTTTATCTTTTGAAATCTAACATCACTTCACTTCACTCTCAATCTTTTTCTATATGTAGCACATTTCTCTTTCGTTTCACCATTTCATCTCTTATCCCTCTGTTTATTTCACCTTGATTTACCTGTCCCACTCATCCAAGATGTAATAGTCACCTTTATTTATTTGTTTGTGTTGTTTGTGTTGTTTGTGTTGTTTGTGTTGTTTGTGTTGTTTGTGTTGTTTGTGTTGTTTGTGTTGTTTGTGTTGTTTGTGTTGTTTGTGTTGTTCTCGTTTTCTGAGGAAAGCCGCATGTACGCCGAAACGTCAGCATTTTGTTGTATTCCTTTCTTGTAAAGCTTTCACTATACCTCGTAGGACTATATGTTACACCCAACTATTTGCTCCATCTTTATCTCTTCACTTATCACAAATGAGATAGTATAATATAATGAATTGTCTGCAGCCAATGTTTGATTCTCGTTTATTAATCTAATCCACTGTGCTCTGCTTTGGAATTTGTTCTTGTCCATTGATGAAGACTTTATAGTCAAAACGTTTATTACAGAGTTCTGTCTTACATCCGTAACGCTGTTTACATTCCATTTATATACGATCGTGTACCCTTTTACAGCCATCACTTTCTACTTAAGCAATCGCTATCTACTCAAGCCATCACTGCCTACTCAAATCATCGCTGCCTACTCAAACCATCGCTGCCTACTCAAACCATCGCTGCCTACTCAAGCCATCGCTGCCTACTCAAACCATCGCTGCCTACTCAAACCATCACTGCCTACTCAAGCCATCACTGCCTACTCAAACCATTGCTGCCTACTCAAGCCATCGCTGCCTACTCAAACCATCGCTGCCTACTCAAACCATCGCTGCCTACTCAAACCATTGCTGTCTACTCAAACCATTGCTGCCTACTCAAAACATCGCTTTCTACATTAGCAATCGCTATCTACTCAAACCATCACTGCCTACTCAAACCATCGCTGCCTACTCAAACCATCGCTGCCTACTCAAGCCATCGCTGCCTACTCAAGCCATCGCTGCCTACTCAAACCATCGCTGCCTACTCAAACCATCGCTGCCTACTCAAACCATCGCTTTCTACATTAGCAATCGCTATCTACTCAAACCATCGCTGCCTAATCAAACCATCGCTGCCTACTCAAACCATCGCTTTCTACTTAAGCAATCGCTATCTATTCAAGCCATCACTGCCTACTCAAACCATTGCTGCCTACTCAAGCCATTGCTGCCTACTCAAGCCATCACTGCCTACTCAAGCCATCGCTGCCTACTCAAACCATCGCTGCCTACTCAAACCATCGCTTTCTACTTAAGCCATCGCTGTGTACTCAAACCATCGCTGCCTACTCAAACCATCACTGCCTACTCAAACCATCACTGCCTACTCAAACCATCACTGCCTACTCAAACCATCACTGCTTACTCAAACCATCAATGCCTACTCAAACCATCGCTTTCTACTTAAGCCATCGCTGTGTACTCAAGCCATCGATGTCAAATCAAGCCATAGCTGCCTACTCAAACCATCGCTGCCTACTCAAACTATCGCTGCCTACTCAAACCATCGCTGCCTACTCAAGCCATCGATGTCTACTCAAGCCATCGCTGCCTACTCAAATCATCGCTGCTTACTCAAACCATCGCTGCCTAATCAAACCATCGCTGCCTACTCAAACCATCGCTGCCTACTCAAGCCATCGCCCTCTATTCAAGACATCATTGTCTACTTAAGCCGTCGATGTCTACTCAAGCCATCGCTGCCTACTCAAACCATCGCTGCCTACTCAAACCATCGCTGCCTACTCAAACCATCGCTGTCTACTACTCAGGCCATCACTGTCTACTCAAGCCATCGCTGCCTACTCAAACCATCACTGTCTACTCAAGCCATCGCTGCCTACTCAAACCATCACTGTCTACTCAAGCCATCGCTGCCTATTCAAACCATCGCTGTCTACTACTCAGACCATCACTGTCTACTCAAGCCATCGCTATCTACTCAAGTCATCGCTGTCTACTCAAGTCATCGCTGTCTACTCAAGTCATCACTGTCAACTAAAGCCGTCGCTGTCTACTCAAACCGTCGCTGTCTACTCAAGTCGTCGCTGTCTACTCTAGCCATCACTGTCTACTCAAACCGTCACTTTCTACTCAAGCTATCACTGTCTACTCAAGCCATCACTGTCTACTCAAACCGTCGCTTTCTACTCAAGTCATCACTGTCTACTCAAGCTATCGCTGTCTACTCAAGCTATCACTGTCTACTCAAGCCATCACTGTCTACTCAAACCGTCGCTTTCTACTCAAGCCATCGCTGTCTACTCAATCTGCCGCTGTCTACTCAAGCTATCACTGTCTACTCAAGCCATCACTGTCTACTCAAGCCATCACTGTCTACTCAAACCGTCGCTTTCTACTCAAGCCATCGCTGTCTACTCAAGCTGCCGCTGTCTACTCAAGCTATCACTTTCTACTCAAGTCATCACTGTCTACTCAAGCCATCACTGTCTACTCAAGCTATCACTGTCTACTCAAGACATCACTGTCTACTCAAGCCATCACTGTCTACTCAAGCCATCACTGTCTACTCAAGCCATCGCTGCCTACTCAAGCCATCACTGTCTACTCAAGCCATCGCTGCCTACTCATAGCCGTCGCTGCCTACTCAAGATATCGCTGTCTTCTCAAGCCGTCGTTGCTTACTCAAGCCATAATTGTCTACTCAAGCCAAAGGTCTCTACTTTTAAGCCATAGTTATCTGTCTACTTGTCCTCTTGCTAATTACACCGAATATCTCATTCAGGATATTTTAACAATTTCATATTAAATTTCAAAATTCATCATCATCGTATTTCCAATGTACGTAAGCAAAATTCCATAAACGCAAAGGAATCCCCAAGGACATTATTCATTTGTTATTTTAAACTGTCAATATTATTCTATAAAGATGCAGTTTTAACATGATTGCAACGTCTAGTAACTTCATTGTTCAATTATTGATTTTCAAAATCCCTGGCCATATTTTTGAATCGCTGAAGACAAGAATGAAAATATTTTTTCTCCCCACATTTTCACCGTCAAAATATTTATTGCGCGCCAAGATTTTTAATTAAAAAATGTTCATTGTCGGAAATATTATTTGCGTTGTTTCTCGTTGTAAAAATAGCCACAGGTTTGACAGTATTGCAGTATATTGAGTCCATTGTTGTTGTTGTTGTTACTAGATCCATCAAGTAAAAGTTGAGGTTTTTTGCAAATTATTATTATACGGCCTTCATGTCCGTCTTACACTGTAATTCAAAGAAAAGTGAAAATGACGTAAGAAATGTATTAATTCGATCACGTCACAACATCGAACGCTGTCTGCCATGGGACCCCCACTTTGTTTCTTGTCTTGATAATGCATGCAGTCATCGCCTGTCCATCATTTGTTGTTATCTGTCCACTTTAGTCTTGATCTGCCTGTGCCTCGTTTGCCTTGTCATTTCTCCTGCAAGATAGCTTTTTGTACGATATTGTATCGCTTCACAAAATTTAAGTTGACATGATCGAATTGTGTTAAGTAGTTCTTTTTTTGTTTCAATTTTAGCTGATTTAAAACTTCACTGTTTTTCCCCCTTCTACCAAATTCTCCACATTAAAAAAAAAAAATAAATCCACATTTCAGAGGCTCTTCTGTTCTGTTTTCTTATTTATTGCTCATTATTTAATGTGAGTAATAAGTCAGAATAAAGAAAATTTGAAGCATATTGATAAAGTAAGGTACAATTTTAATATTAAAGTAATAAGTACGAATAAATATAACATTTCTAGTAGTCCACTGGCTAGAGTTTGTGTTTCTGTGCATCCGATTAGGGAATTATTGTTAATTTTGTTTTTCTATAAAGAAACACCACTTGCAAGAAGTGTCAGTGAGGAGCAGTAACGACTTCATGAAATTTTGCTTTCTTTCATGGTAATTTTTGTGACTTCTTTTGACTGTATCATGACACTTTTTAGATGTATTAATTAAACGTTTTGTGGCAATTTTCATGAATTCTTCATTGTTTTACGACAATTTTTGTGACTTACATGTAATCTTCTTCTTCTACCTTTTTTAGCCCCCAGTAGAGCATAGGTCTTCAACAAACACTTTCCAAGTCGTTCTGTCCTTTGCCATTCCCTTAAGATCACTTCATGTCCTCCCCATCATCCCCATCCCCGCCTCCTTACATGCATTACTTTACAAGAAATGATAGACATACTAGTAAAAGAAAGCAACAAGAAAGGTCTCAGTTTGAATAGTAAGAAAATATAGATAATGGTTATATCGAAGAGACAATCATCACCATCATGCAACATAAAAATAAACAGAACAAATCTCAAACAAGTGCAACGCTTCAAATACTTGGGCACAATAATAACATCAGATGGAAGATGAACCACATAACTAAAAGACAGAATAGCCCAGGCCAAAAGAGCATTTAAGAAAATGAAAAACGTCTTATTAAAAAAATCTATGTCAATAGAAATGAGAAAGAGAGTTTATCGGTACTATATAAAACCACTTCTGACCTGTGGAAGCGAATCATGGACAGTAAAAAAAAAACAAATGAAAAGACGATTAGAGGCTACAGAGATGGGATTTCTCAGAGGAATGTTGAAAGTTTCATTGACAGCTAAAAAGACAAACAAGAAAATTCGCAAAGAGGCCAACACAAAAAGGGAGCTCGTAAGAACATCAAAAAGGAACAATTAAAACTTTTCGGGCACATCATGAAAAGGGGAAAGTTGGAACACTTGGTTACAACTGTCAAAATACAGGCAAAAAGAGAGTGCGGACGACAAAGAGAGAAAATACTAGATAGCTTGGTGTCATGACATGGAAATCAGTCAACAACAGAATTGATACGATTTACTGTGGTTTGAAGATTGTGGAAGGATATGATCGCCTACGTCAACCGGTATGGCACATGATGATGATATGCATTATGAAAATATTCATGATTCGTTTCAGTGACAATCTTCGTGATTTTTTTTTTTTCAAATGTCTTTGACAATTTTCATAGTTTCTTATACGCCTTTAGATAATTTTTACTCTTTCGTCTTCGACAAAGACGTGATTTTCATGATTTTTTTCAACATTTAATAACACTTTTCGTGATTTCGCCAGAGTATTGTTACATTTTCAATGCTTCGTTTAATGTGTTTAGTCAATGAGATCAATATATTCAGCGATTCGTGATAGCTGTCTAATGCCCCATGACAATCCAGATGCTTTTTTTACAGAGCCACATAACATTTTTTACAACTTTGTGCAGTGTCCCAGTGACAATTTTAAGAATCTCTCTAGCGTGTTAAAAATAAGTTAAATCTTTCATTAAATGAAAGGCAACCCAGATGAGAAGAGCAAGGGCAGTGGAAACCAAACGTAGATAATTTGTACATGATCACCACGAAGTGAGCTTCGGTGAAGGCGACCCTTATGGTTTGCAGAAGATCTAAAACGTGTTGTCTTATGATTCCATTTTCTGGTCACGGTTTGAGAAAAGTATAAGAAGATACAATTTGTTATTGTTCAGAGAACAGAATTAGCTGTCTTTCAACCAGGCTTTTCTCCTTACTCACCTTTTTCTTTTCTGATTTGCAAGTCTGTTACCAAAGGGAAGCTCGTGGAATACACTGTTTAGACTCCGATGTGATTTGCTGAGTCTGTACACATTTTGGCCGCTTGTGTTTGGGTTCGTCTTGCCCTTTTTAAAGTTTGTCAATAGGAGTCACACTAACGGTGAGAATGTTCAAAGATGCTCGGTGAATGTTCAAAGATACTCGGTGAATATTCAAAGATGCTCGGTGAATGTTCAAAGATACTCGGTGAATGTTCAAAGATGCTCGGTGAATGTTCAAAGATACTCGGTGAATGTTCAAAGATACTCGGTGAATGTTCAAAGATGCTCGGTGAATGTTCAAAGATACTCGGTGAATGTTCAAAGATGCTCGGTGAATGTTCAAATATACTCGGTGAATGTTCAAAGATGCTCGATGAATGTTCAAAGATACTCGGTGCATGTTCAAAGATACTCTGTGAATATTTAAAAATACTCGATGAATGTTCAAAGATACTCGATGAATATTCAAAGATGCTCGATGAATGTTCAAAGATACTCGGTGCATGTTCAAAGATACTCTGTGAATCTTCATAGATACTCGGTGAATCTTCAAAGATACTCGGTGTATGAGAGGACTAGTCCACGATACAACAGTACCATTTTTCGATGGCAACAATAGAGAGCCTGGCTCTCAACACGTGTAATCTCTTTCGGTGTGTTATCAAATGACCTGTATGTCCTTAGATATATATAATTTGATCCAGTTTCGCTTCTGAATTTGTTATCATATAAATTGTAAACACTCCTTGTCATACATTACCATAACTGGCTGTGTTAAGGAAGCGGTTATTAAGAGGGAACCGAGCCACTACTTCTTTTCCTGGGGTTGACTAAGGCTCTAGAACTGAAGTGATGCGGTCGAGTTCGCTTAGCACAGGCTTGCTGATCTTATTCCTGTCGTTGCTCTGTCGTTACAATAGAATATCATTAGCGAAGAAAAGAGTTCTTACACTTCTATTAGCTGCTGAGATGCAATCGCTACAGTGTACGTACGCACTGAGTAAGTTCAGTGGCATCGAAAGCTTTAATGGATTCTTGGATAAACAGCTATTGGATCACATGACCAGCTTCCGCTCCTAAGATGAGATCCACAGTTCTTAGCAGCGAAGATGCCGCTATCCATCTAACGATCAGAGGATATACGCCATGCATCATCATCATCATGTGTGGGAGGTAGTCAAACAACTCTGCTGCCAGTATCATCCAAGTCTATCGCTATTGCACAGGCCTCCTTACCAGCATGGCATATAATTCTTCAACGTCAAAAACATTAACTTCCTGCTCAAAACTAGACCCACCCATTCTTCCATCGATCCATCGACCAACCCGCCCATAAACCTGCCAATTTATCCTAACATGTAATTACAGCATAATTTATAAGTTTATTCACCTGTTCATGTATCCACACGCCCATCAATGAAACACTGAAATTATTCATAAAGCTGTCAAATTTCATTCACCCATATACTAATCCATTCATCTACCGATTTACCTTCCATCCGTACGTTCACACATTCAACTATTCAGCAGCTCATCCCTCCATTCACACATTCAACTATTCAGCAGCTCATCCTTACGTTCACACATTCAACCATTCAGCAGCTCATCCATCCATTCACACATTCAACTATTCATCAGCTCATCAATCCATTCACATATTCAACTATTCAGCAGCTCATCCATCCATTCACACATTCAACCATTCAGCAGCTCATCCATCCATTCACACATTCAACTACTCAGCAGCTCATCCCTCCATTCACACATTCAACCATTCAGCAGCTCATCCCTCCATTCACACATTCAACCATTCAGCAGCTCATCCATCCATTCACACATTTAACCATCATTCAACTCATCGATACATTCACACAACTATACATCAACTCATGCATCCATTCACCCTTTTGTTTATCCACCAGTCATTCAAATCCAGCACAAAATCCATTCAATTATCCATAGTTCCATGTACTGAACCATACATCCATCAATCCATAAATTCATACATCAATTATATTCAGCATTCATTCCTAAATTTAAGCATATATCATCATCATCATTATGTACCCTGCCGGTTGGCGTAGGCGATCATGTCCCTCCACAATCTTCTATCTACAGCGCATCGTATCAGTTCTGTTGTTGACTATTTTCCATGCCATGACACCAAGCTATCCAGTATTTTCTCTCTTTGCGGTCCGCGATCTCTCTTTCCTTTTATTTAGCCAGTTGTAACCAAGTATTCCAACTTTCCTCTTCTCATGATGTGCCCGAAAAATGTTGATTGCTTCTTTCTGATGTTTTTTAAGAGCTCCCTTTTTGTGTTGGCTTCTTTGAGAACTTCCTCATTGGTCTTTTTATCTGTCCAGGGAACTTTCAACATTCTTCTGAGAAATCCCATCTCTGTGGCCTCTAATCGTCTTTTCATTTGTTTGTCTACTGTCAATGATAAGCATATATATATATAAATTTAATCCAAAATACTTATATTCATCTAGGGGAAAAAATCTACCAACAACCTTTATTATCGATCAACCACAGAAAGTAAGAAAACAATAATTCAACAACTAAGCATTCAGCCCACTGGAAGCCGCATTAGCTCAGTGGTTAGTGAACTGGACTACAAAGGACGAGGGCCGGTTCGATCCTGATCAACGGCTTCCGGGTTCACCCAGGCTTAAATGGGTACCTGATTTTTTTCTGGGAAAGTAAAGCGGTACGGACGTAATACCGACCACATTGCTCAAAAAATGAGGATTAACACCATATTCCCTATACGTCACTTGGTGTGACGGGGCTCTTTACTTTTACTTTTTTAATCAACCAACTATATCACCATTAATTTCAAATTATATCATCATTAATTTTAAATTATACCACCATTAATGTCCAGCTAAATTATGAATAATTTCCAACTAGCGCTTAAGACCAGATCACCTAAGAGAGAAAACTCTACACTAAGCTCGGGCAGAAGGTGCTCGTAAATCCGGGAGGACCGACCATCTAAGGGCAGAGTCCCCTACAGAAAAGACAATTTTCTAACTTGCAGGAAGATTGGGGACAATCAGTGGCTAAGGAAAGCAAACCCGAATAAAATGTTAGCGAAAATAGGATGCACTGGGTCACTGGCTCAGAAGAAAATGCAACGTACATATATGCACTCAATCGAGTTGGATTTTCAACAATGCCACCAATAATTTCCAACTTTTTTGTCTTCTTCATCTACTTCTTTCCTTCCTCGTTTACCCTTTAGCGTCGAGGGGATATATAATTTGCGGTCTTTTGCTCTTCTGATCGCCTCTGCTGCTATGTTTCCTAGAGCTTCTAATATTCCGCCAATCCATCTTTTTCGTGGTCGTCCCTTGGGTTTGGTGTTCTCGCAGCTCGATGTTTTGTATTTTTTTCTTTCTTCATGTCACGTGCCTAAAACATTTTATCTGCTGTTTCTTTATATATTCTATAGAGGGGGCTATTCTTAGCTTTTTTCCCAGTTTTCATTACTGATCTTGTCTGTGACGATATTTTCCGTCATTTGTCTAACACACTTAATTTCAAGTAGAAGTTATTTGTTGTTTTTGTATCTAGGGTCCAGGACTGGCACTGATAGTACAACATTGGGATGAATATTGTATTGCAGAGTGCCAGTTTTGCCTCTAGTGTTATTTCCTTGTTGGACAATAGTGGTGATAGTTGTCCAATGATTTGACAAGCTTTGTTCCATCTTGAGTCTATCTGTCCTGTTTGCAAATTGTCGTTTGTCACTAGATTGTCTAGGTATATGAATTCATCTGCTTGTTTTAGTTGCCTGCCTTCTATAGTTATGTTGATGTTCTGTTTCTCTTTTGCGATATGCGTGACTTCTATTTCGTTGATGTTGATTTTCATGTTGTATGTTGTGTCTGTGCTGTTGAATTTATTTAAGTGTTCTTGTCGGTCTTCTAATTTTCCATGCATTAGTGCCTCATCGTCTGCAAATAAAAGCTCGTTAATCTCCTCTGTCTCTGATAGGTTGGCAAAAAAGGAATATATGATCCATGTATGTAATAAACCAAGGAGGAAGTTCTCAAAGAGGCCAACACAAAAAGGCAGCTCTTAAAAAACATCCGAAAGAAACAATCAACATTTTTCGGGCACATCATGAGAAGAGGAAAGTTGGAATACTTGGTTACAACTGGCAAAATAAAGGAAAGAGAGATCGCGGACGACAAAGAGAGAAAATACTGGATGGCTTGGTGTCATGGCATGGAAACAGTCAACAACAGAACTGAATAGATGCACTGTCGATAGACGATTGTGGAAGGACATGATCGCCTACGCCAACCGGCATGGCACATGATGATGTAATAAACAGTAGAGGGAATAGTACACACCCCTCTCCTACACCTTATCTAAATTCGAAGTGATCTGTGTAACCTGCTGCTGTTCTGACTGTGCAGCTGCTGTTGATGTAGAGACTTTTAAATTAGGTTGGTTAGATGTTGGCTTACTCCATATGTTGTTAATATCTCCTACAGTTGTTCTTTATTTACTCTGTCCAATGCTTTTTCCTGGTTAATGAAAGCTATGTACACATTTTTCCAACTATATCACTTTTACAAAATCATTAACCACCAATCCACATACCCAGTTTTTTTTTTAAACACCAATCAACAAAACCAATTCATCAACAACAAAAAAAAACAACCTCAATTAATCAACCATTCACCAAGTAACAGAGACATCTAAACGCTAACTCATTTTTGAAGAATTTCAAGGAAGCGGAATCATATTTCCTGAGCGACTTTTTTGAAACAGGAAATCGCTCTCAAACCAAGGTTGCTACGTTCTCAAATGAATGATTCCGTCTTCTTCTTTCCTTCTTAATTTGTCGTTCAACGTCAAGGAGAGATATAATTTGCGGTCTTTTGCTCTTCTTTTCGTTTCTGCTGCCATTATGTTTCCTAGTGTTTCTAATATTCCATCAATCTATTGTTTTCGTTGTCGGTCCTTGGGTCTGATGTTCACGCAACGTTTAATGAAGGCTCGTTGTGTTGTGTTTTGTTATTTCTGCCTTGTCACGTGGCCAAACCATTTATCTGTAGTCTATTTATATATTCTATGGCGAGGTTATTCCTAGCTTTTTTTTTTTATCAGTTCTTCATTTCTGATCTTATTTTTCAGTAAGGGTTATTTTTCTTAATTTTTTTTAGCGGCTAGGGTCCAGGTCTGGCATTGGTAGCAAAACGTTGGGATGAAGATTATATTTTAAAGTGCCCGTTTTGCCTCTGAAGTTTTTTCCTTGTTGGACTATAGTGTGAGATAGCTGTTCAATGATTTCACAAGCGTTGTCGCATCTTATGTCTATTTCTGCTGTTTGTGAATTGTCGTTTGTCACTAAACGTTCTATGTATTTAAATTCCCGTTCTTGTGTTTTAGTTGTCTGCCGTCTATAGTTATGTTGATGTTCTGTTTCTCTTTTGCAAGAGAAGAATGACATCGATATATAATTGAGTTTGGGTATCTGAATCTCTTGATAGCTTCAAGACAAATATTTGTTTGTTCATCATCATCGAGTGCCTTCTCCGCAGCGGAGGTTGGCTACCATGGATCGCCATTCTACTCTGTTTCTTGCTTTGATGGTGCAGGTTGTCATAGATTGACTTGTCCATCTTTTGATGTTACTCGTCTATGTTAGTCTTGGTCTGCCTCTGCCTCTTTTACCTTGTATTTTTCCTTCCAATATTACTTTTAGTAGGCTGTTGTGTCTTTTAACATGCCCCAAAATTTCATTTGTCTTCTCTTAATTTTATTTAGTAGTTCTCTTTTTATTTTCAGTTGTTTTAAAACTTCATCGTTTGTTATCTTTTGTTTTCATCCAATTCTAACTATTCTTCTATAAATCCACATTTCAAAGGCTTCAATTATCTGTTCTGTTTTCTTGCCTAATGTCCATGTTTCTGCACCATACAGGAATAAGAAGATGTAACATTTTGCCATTCTTAGTTTAAGCCCTGTTGATATTTGTTTTCTTGTTAGTAAATTTTTCAAGCAATTGTTGTAGGTCTTTAGGATTTTCTGCTAGTAGAACAGTATCATCAGCATATCTTAAGTTATTGATTACCTTCCCATTAATGTTAAGGCCTGGCATCTCTGTGATGTTTTTAAAGATTTGCTCAGTGTATAGATTGAACAAGCTTGGTGATAGGATGCATCCTTGTCTTACTCCTCTTTTTATGTCCATGGGTTTGTTTGTTAGTGGCACCAGATATAAAGCCCTCGATTTACATCTAAACATACTCAAACCATGTTAAGGACAGTAATGTAACAAAGACTGCTGAAGTAAAGAGGGGCCGATGAGGACAACAGTTCACTGGTTACTAATTAAAAGAATCGATCTCCTCATACTCACCGCACATCCAATAGTGCACTGTCCTTCACAAACATGTAGCGCAAAGTATGGATGCTTAGATTTTCCGCGGCTTGCTAAATACAAATATACCCCTGATCCATTTTTTTGCGGTAGCCCATCCTACTTGTACGAAACTTGACTCCAACCTCTTCGATTCTGATTACTGCACTTCCATCAATTACTGTGCCACTTTATAAAAAGAAACGAGCACTGAGAAACATCAGTGTACCTCTCTTGTCAGGAAATAAATTTCCAATTGTGGAAGCACTAGAAAAATGCTTCAAGACAACAGAGTATATGTGTAGCAAGCAATAAAGAAACAGACAAAAGCAAACTTCTATACTACTATAATATTTATTTCAGCTATCAATCTTAGATTTTGTGTGTGGTGTCACAAATTAAAACCACCGTCGTCAAATATCAATACAAGAATGAATGGAGTATACAAGGATTAGTCCGTCTTCATAAATGCTACAAAGATTTCGAGATGAAAACTAAAATACCACGCAGAGACAAAAACAAAAAAAAGCCGTCCTTAGTATGTGAAGAATATGTGGTGCAATTACCTTTTTGGCTGCTACGTGTTCACACTTCATGAGTCAATAACTCAATTTCTTTACATGGAATCTGACTCTAAGTTTGTTTGATGGTGAGATTGAGAACCAAACTATTGTTGAGGAAGTGGCTATGGTACTAAGAAGGTGGAATGTCTTTTTACTACTGGTGAGAATGCAGCGGCGTGACCCGCGTGTTGATTTCATGGCTTAAAGACCTCAATTGTTTTGTGAAATACAATCTCATGTCGACTACGTTGAAAAATAATGTACGCCTAATTTGCAAATAGGAAAAGTACATTAATAACTGAGTCACTTTGAATGCCGTGACTACAGGTTGAAATGATTCCGGTTTTTATATTAAACGATACAAGCGTTGCCTTGCCACTATCTATTACGGAAAGTCGCTGGATTAGGTTAGATCGCAATGGAGGCAATATCGTTTTGCTAAAATCGTCGGACGAGTGTTAAAAAGTTGAATAAATATTCCAAAATATTCCATACAGCGAGCATTTTATTTAAAATCCTCACTACTCCAGGGCGCCATTGATGTGTTTATTAGTTTCTGTTTCACAGTTATAGACTACAAGGTAGAAGCAAATCTTGGGATTGACTCCGTAAACACCAATATTCCATAGCGTGACTGTTTATTCCAGCTCTTAATTAATATTTTAAAAAATATATTTGCTTCTCTCAGGGGTAAAACAAAACTGGCGCTACTTTCAGAATTGACACTCCTGAGGAACAATTCGTTGATCCTTAACAGCGCATCTGAAATATCTAGCCAGGGTGTGAGCGTCTGCTCTCTCAACGTGTCAGGAATGAGGTACATGACGAGATACGTCTGGCTCGGACGATCATGTATTTAAACGCTATATGGTTAGAAACGGAGTTCCTGATCCTGGGTGAGGATTCTACTAGGAGTTCCTGATCCTGGGTGAGGATTCTACTAGGAGTTCCTGATCCTGGGTGAGGATTCTCCTCGGAGTTCCTGATCCTGGGTGAGGATTCTCCTCGGAGTTCCTGATCCTGGGTGAGGATTCTCCTCGGAGTTCCTGATCCTGGGTGAGGATTCTTCTCGGAGTTCCTAATCCTGGGTGAGGATTCTCCTCAGAGTTCCTGATCCTGGGTGAGGATTCTCCTCGGAGTTCCTGATCATGGGTGAGGATTCTCCTCGGAGTTCCTGATCCTGGGTGAGGATTCTCCTCGAAGTTCCTGATCCTGGGTGAGGATTCTCCTCGGAGTTCCTGATCCTGGGTGAGGATTCTCATTGGAGTTCCTGATCCTGGGTGAGGTTTCTCCTTGGAGTTCCTAATCCTGGGTGAGGATTCTTCTCTGAGTTCCTGATCCTGGGTGAGGATTCTCCTCTGAGTTCCTGATCCTGGGTGAGGATTCTCCTAGGAGTTTCTGATGCTGAGTGAGGATTCTCCTCTTAGTTCCTGATCCTTGGTGAGGAATCTCCTCTGAGTTCCTGATCCTTGGTGAGGATTCTCCTAGGAGTTTCTGATCCTGGATGAGGATTCTCCTCTGAGTTCGTGATCCTGGGTGAGAATTCTCCTCGGAGTTCCTGATCCTGGGTGAGGATTCTCCTCTAAGTTCGTGATCCTGGGTGAGGATTCTCCTCTGAGTTCGTGATCCTGGGTGAGGATTCTCCTCGGAGTTTCTGATCCTGGGTGAGTATTCTCCTCTGAGTTCGTGATCCTGGGTGAGGATTCTCATCGGAGTTCCCGATCCTGGGTGAGGATTCTCATCGGAGTTCCTGATCCTGGGTGAGGATTCTCATTGGAGTTCCTGATCCTGGGTGAGGTTTCTCCTTGGAGTTCCTAATCCTGGGTGAGGATTCTTCTCGGAGTTCCTGATCCTGGGTGAGGATTCTCCTCTGAGTTCCTGATCCTGGGTGAGGATTCTCCTAGGAGTTTCTGATGCTGAGTGAGGATTCTCCTCTTAGTTCCTGATCCTTGGTGAGGATTCTCATTGGAGTTCCTGATCCTGGGTGAGGTTTCTTCTCGGAGTTCCTGATCCTGGGTGAGGATTCTCCTCTGAGTTCCTGATCCTGGGTGAGGATTCTCCTAGGAGTTTCTGATGCTGAGTGAGGATTCTTCTCTTAGTTCCTGATCCTTGGTGAGGATTCTCCTCTGAGTTCGTGATCCTGGGTGAGGATTCTCCTCGGAGTTCGTGATCCTGGGTGAGGATTCTCCTCTAAGTTCGTGATCCTGGGTGAGGATTCTCCTCTGAGTTCGTGATACTGGGTGAGGATTCTCCTCGGAGTTTCTGATCCTGGGTGAGTATTCTCCTCTGAGTTCGTGATCCTGGGTGAGGATTCTCATCGGAGTTCGTGATCCTGGGTGAGGATTCCCCTCTGAGTTCGTGATCCTGGGTGATGATTCTCCTCTGAGTTCGTGATCCTGGGTGAGGATTCTCCTCTGAGTTCGTAATCCTGGGTGAGGATTCTCCTCTGAGTTCGTGATCCTGGGTGAAGATTCTCCTCTGAGTTCGTGATCCTGGGTGAGGATTCTCCTCTGAGTTCGTGATATTAGGTGAGGATTCTCCTCTGAGTTCCTGATCCTGGGTGAGGATTCTCCTCGGAGTTCCTGATCCTGGGTGAGGATTCTCCTCTGAGTTCCTGATTCTGGGTGAGGATTCTCCTCTGAGTTCCTGATCCTGGGTGAGCATTCTCCTCTGAGTTCCTGATTCTGGGTGAGGATTCTCCTCTGAGCTCCCGATTCTGGGTGAGGATTCTCCTCTGAGTTCCTGATTCTGGGTGAGGATTCTCCTCTGAGTTCCTGATTCTGGGGGAGAATTCTCCTCTTAGTTCCTGATACTGGATGAGGATTCTCCTCTGAGTTCGTGATCCTGGGTTAGTATTCTCCTCGGAGTCCGTGATCCTGGGTGAGGATTCTCCTCGGAGTCCGTGATCCTGGGTGAGGATTCTCCTCGGAGTTCGTGATCCTGGGTGAGGATTCTTCTTTGAGTTCGTGATCCTGGGTGAGGATTCTCCTCTGAGTTCGTGATCCTGGGTGAGGATTTTCCTCGGAGTCCGTGATCCTGGGTGAGGATTCTCCTCTTAGTTCCTGATCCTTGGTGAGGATTCTCCTCGGAGTTTCTGATTCTGGGTGAGGATTCTCCGCGGATTTCCTGATCCTGGGTGAGGATTCTCCTCGGAGTTCCTGATCCTGGGTGAGGATTCTCCTCGGAGTTCCTGATCCTGGGTGAGGATTCTCCTCTGAGTTCCTGATCCTGGGTGAGGATTCTCCTCGGAGTTCGTGATCCTGGGTGAGGATTCTCCTCGGAGTTCCTGATCATGAGTGAGGATTCTTCTCGGAGTTCCTGATCCTGGGTGAGGATTCTCCTCGGGAGTTCCTGATCCTTGGTGAGGATTCTCCTTGGAGTTCCTGCTCCTGGGTGAGGATTCTCCTCGGAGTCCGTGATCCTGGGTGAGGATTCTCCTCGAAGTCCGTGTTTCAAGGAGAAGATCGTAGCACCTATAGATGTGTCAAGAGCGTATCAATAATGATCCTAACGTAACATAATTGTTCTGGTGTCCATCAACAATCATGTTGAATTTCTTCTATCCTGGAATGCCATACTGTCTACAATGCTCCCTCTGTCATCCTATGCTTATTTCTCCCGTGCTTTTTCTTGCTTTCACAATGTTTATACCTCATTTTTGCATAGAACATTTGAAAGAGAAATAATTACCTCACTCAAATGCTATTCATAATGACACTTTATCTGCGTATGATAAAACTACTTGTATTGAAGACTGAAGTATATTTTTCTTGCT
Organism: Megaustenia siamemsis; assembly: GCA_032433765.1. NCBI lineage: Eukaryota > Metazoa > Mollusca > Gastropoda > Stylommatophora > Ariophantidae > Megaustenia > Megaustenia siamemsis. The sequence continues at coordinate 106,805,827 of JAVIAB010000051.1, forward strand.
TCCACTGAAGTAAATTTTCCACCTGCTATCCGTGTGTGTGTATGAGTGTATGTGTGAGTAGTAAAATTAAATACTTTATAAAATTCGTTGACATCCCCAATGGACACAGAATGTTAGAGCTGTATAAAAAAAAACCAACATCAGCTCAAAGTAACAGTGAAAAGCGATAAATGTTAAACAAAAGAGGACGGCAAGGACCGGATTCCTCTTGTTCTTGTGACTGCACATTTCAAAACACTTCCTGCCATTTCCGCAATGAAAACGCCTTTTTTTTCGAATGACCAGGATTTGATTACTGAACCAGAGATGTGGTTCCGGACCCAGTCAGACAAGTTCTACAATTATCATCATCAAGTACTATGCCTACTGGTGTAGGTGATCATGTCTCTCCACAACTTTCAATCTCGACAGTTATTTATCATTTCTGTTGTTGACCTTCTGCCAAGCAATTCATTTAACATGGCTGGTATCTTTTCTCTTTGCTTCCCTCTATCTCCTTGTCTCTCAACTTTCCCAGTTGTTACAATATATTCCACGTGTTCCCTTCTCATCATATGGCCAAAAATGATGATTGCTTCTCCCTAATATTGTAAATTAGCTCTCCTGTTGGCTGTGGCCTCTTTCAGAATGGTTTCATTATTCTTCTTAGCTTTCCATAGTATTCTCCACAATCTTCTGTAAAACTACATTTCTACAGCCTCCAGTGATTTTCTTGTCTGTTATCTTATTGTCCATGATTCACATCCATATATGTTAAGACTGGCTCTATGTAACATTTAAGAACTCTTTTTTTTTCTACAATCAGGGTTCCAGAAACATGAAGAAGCGATGGGAGAAGTACAATTCCTTGAGTAGTGAATTCCTAGAAAAGTATAAAATGTCACGCCAACTTTGAAGCCTTCATATGTTTATGTGCAGTTTGTACTCTCGTAACAAACAGAAACAAAACATATATAAATATACAATCCCCCCCCCCTTTCCCACAACCGTTTCTTTCCTTTCCCTGTATTTTCCTTTCTACCGCAGCTACATCCTGATGGTAACACTACACCACTAATGCCGGATGGCAGATAGACAAAGTCCCAGAGACATTCTCCTTTAGAGAGTTGGTATTCTGGTAAAACGAGTAATAGAAATTCTGTTTATCGAAACATATAACGTTTACAAAGATTTCTCAAGATGCTAGACATGAATAAAGCTCTCATTCTTTCTTCCTTCCTCATTTGCCTTTCAGCTTCGACTGGCATGAACAGAGTTAACTAAGAGAAATTTGTAGAGTAAAAGTTCAAAACGAGGTAAAACATGGCATTAGGTTTACATAATGTTTGAAAACCTGCGGGGAGGGGGGAGGGGAGGGGGGAGGAATAAAAAAAAGAAGAAAATAACGCAATTTTTGAAATTTTGAAAGAGAAATTGTTGATTATAAGAGGAAATGAAGAAAACAACTTTAGATATAATAGCAGTCTTCCTTCTAAATCTAGGGAGTTGCTATAGATCAGTGGTTAGTGAACTGGACTACGAAGAACAAGAGGTAGGGTTCGATCCCAACCGACGGCTTCCAGGTTCACCCAACCTTTAATGGGTACCGGATTTTGTCTGGGAAAGTAAAACGGCACGGGCGTAATACCGACCACATTGCCCCAAAAATCATATGCCAAGGGTCTGTAAAATGTATGGTCACTAACACCATATTCCCTATACGCCACTTGGCGTGACGGAGGTACTTTGCTACTTTCTTTTTAAAGTAAAGAGACATTTTTCTTGGCAAAAATATTAAAGAAATAAAGAGGTTCACCTTCTTTCTATTTTCTAATGCAACGGTGAACTCTTAGCTCTTAGACCCACTCTGCTGATTCGACGGGTTGCAGAGATTTTCTTGATTTCCCAAGTTCTGTGATTGGGTAACCACACATACAAGCGTATATAGGTCTCAAAAACTTCAAAAGTTGTTTAAGTTCATTGATTCTTTCCTGCAGACGATGTAGTAATGAAAAAGCGGATGCGCTGGCCTCAAATAATCCAAATTGTTAGGACACTAAAATTAGACAGAAAAATATGCACTGGAGACTGCGGCAGCATATCCACTAGAGGATTAGACTACAAATAATGTTTATGCTTATCATCATCATGCTGCGTGAATGTAAAACTACATGCAGAAAGAGATTTCCTTTTTTTAATGTGTAATAGAAAGACTGAATCTTTTATGCAATCAATGAGCGAGAATGTGTTATCACTACGTATACCCTTCGTTGCCTGCTACAGGCGACAAATCCACCAATTTATTTTGCCTGAATCCAATGGGGTTGAATCTTCATAATAATCAATTAATTAATCAAAGAAGAAAGCTTAACATAATAACTAAGAAAATTGGAAACGTATAAATGAGGAAGCAGCCAAAATGAAGTGACAAAAATATGTTTCCTGGAAACTTTCAACGTACGAACGTTCTAAGAAAAATCCAAACATTTCATTGTGGGCCGTGACCTCAATTTCCTTTGCAATTGACGTTTGTGTACGTGTGTGAATATAAGTGATTGCGTGTGCTTGTCAGTGCGTGTATTTTGACATTCCTGAGTGGATCTATGAGGCGCCTTTGGAGTACATGACACCCTGGCAAAGTTGTCCTCTTTTGCAACCTCCCACTGACCTTCCAATTCAGCAACCTTACCTTTCCCAGACTCGCTACATTTGAATATATCGTACCATTTCCAACAAGGAAATAGCTATAGAGGCAAAACGGGCACTATGCAGTACAATCTTCTTCATGCTAAAACAGAGATACTAAAACCAACGTAACGAGCCTTTAATAAACGTTGCGAGAACACTAGACTCAAAGGAATATCACGGAAACAATGGACTGATGGAATATTAGAAACACTAGGAAACATAGCAGCAGTGGCCAACAGAAGAGCAAAAGAACGTCAATTACGTCTCCCCACGACTCTGAAAGGCAAATAAGGAGGAAAAAAAGAAGAAGAAGAAGAAGCACCATGAGGAGATCCCATCTTGTGAAAGCTCACCTAATGCTTTGGAGTAAATAATTTCAGGGGGAAGAGGTGTGTCGGAAAAAAAATCACAAATAATCAACAAGGAAAAAAAAACAAAGAACAATAGACAGCTTGAAGCATAATCGAACCCGTACTCCTCGATACAGCGCCTTGCCACCATACACATGTACTAGAGCACACAAGCAACTAAGCACATTTTAAAAGTTGCTATTATTGGCGATGTCTTTTACGCATATGTACTCATGACTATAGCATAGGGTAACGTACACAAATAGGGGATAAATTGCATATCTATATTTTGCTATTAAGACAAGCAACAAATGGATAGTTTAGGGCTGCATACTAGCGTTGCAGACATATAATTATAGGATCAGCAGCACGACACATGTGTACTAATGTACTTTTTGTGATTTTTTTCCCCGAGTATTGTAAAAATCAAAAGGACTTTGCCTTAATAGCAAAAAGACAGAAGTAATGATAACAACAAAGAAAAAGACATCAACTCAGTACAAAGACACGTGGAACAATATTAAAACTAGTAAATGAATTTAAGTATTTGGGAACTTTGTTAACCTCAGATGGAAGATGTACAACAGAGGTGAGATGCAGAATAGCTTAGGCAAAAGTAGCTTTCCAAAAAAATGAGGAAGATACTATGCAATTCATTTTTGACAATAGAAACAAGAAAAAGAATTCTTAAATACTATGTAGAGCCAGTATTAACATATGGATGTGAATCATGGACAATAAGACAACAGACAGGAAAATCACTGGAGTCTGTAGTAATGTGGTTTAACAGAAAATTGTTGAGTATACAATGGGCAGCTATGAAGAGTAATGAAAACGTTCTGAAAGAGGCCAAAGTAAAAAGAGAGCTAATTTCCAATATTAGGTTTGAAACAATCATAATTTATTTCCTATGTAATGAGAAGAGAACAGCTGGAATATATTGTAACAACTGGGAAAATTGAGGGTCGAAGAGATAGAGGGAAGCAAAGAGAAAAGATACCAGACAGCTTAAGAGAATGGCTTGGCAGAAATGACAAATAACTGTCGTGATCGAAAGCTGTGGAGAGGCATGATCCACTACACCAGTAGGCATGGTACTTGATAATGATTATTGCAAAAATACCTTCTCCCTTGAAGTTATTCGCTGATCTATCACCTCGGAAATTTCCCTCTAAAATATTCATTTACTATTATTTGTCTATATTATTTTGGACACTCTTTAGCTATTTTTCTTCTCTCTCACAGCATCATGGAGACGTCATTATCAGAACACGTTTATTGTTAGTCACTATATTCCTATTTAAATGTCCATAAAAGATAAGCAGGCGGTAATTGTGTGCCCATGGCATGTCCAAATACGATGGACAGGCTTGGGGGCGTCACAGTAAGCTAATAAGGGACGCTCTTTCCCTCTGCTTGTGTGGGGAGCTGAAGGTGGTGCAAAAAGAAGGAAATAAAGTGTTTACACAAGTCTTTCTTTTTCACCCCTCTTTATTTCACTTCCTTCCTTCCTTCCTTCCTTCCTTCCTTCCTTCCTTCCTTCCTTCCTTCCTTCCTTCCTTCCTTCCTTCCTTCCTTCCTTCCTTCCTTCCTACCTTCCTTCCTTCCTTCCTTCCTTCCTTCCTCCTTCCTTCCTCCCTCCCGCTTTTGATCAATAAAATATATATTGAGTGTTTGCTCTCATCTTCTACCTTACTGGATTATAGCTCCACATTAATCTAACATATATACTCATATTGATATTTCTGTCTCATTGATCGATATAACAAACTTCTAAAGGTCACACACCTTTTTCAATGTAGAATGTGCTCCCTGTACAATTTGTATAGCTTTGTGTATCGATCGTTCACTTCATATTGGTGGCTGTCACATTTTTCTTAATATTGATTTGATATCATAGGACAGATCAGACACATTGTTTGGATATATCGGTGTGTTCTGCTGCTATATTTTAACACTTCATTCTTCCGATGTTTTGTTCATGAAGATGTAGCGTAGATTACATGATGATATTGCTGTGTAATGATACAAGGGTGCCTTACGCTAAATTTAACCGAATGGTTGTAATCCTCACGTGGTGCACCGCGATACAGTGGCTTTCCTGAATTTCAAGTTCACAAGAAGACGAAAAATATTCTGAAAGATCGCTAAAGATAATCATCTTTTATCAGACTACTGATAATAGTAACCTTCTATAAGCTCAACTATCAGTTATCACACTCAGTGCTCTGAAACAGCCTGTTATCACGTTTCCTTGCTATCAACAATCTGTAATCACCTTCTTCTGTTGAAACCAATAATCAGTCGGAAACTTACGTTAATCATCAAATAAATAACAACCAGATGAGTATTGTCGGTTTTCGCACTGAAGGATTGACATATTCTCTTTGCTCCCCACATTTTATATGCTTCCTATTTACAAGTCCTGACAGATACACGTACTTAGACTACGTTTTTCACATTTCAAACTTGCCCATTTCCTTCGCATTATTTTTGCTCAAATTGGGATCAGCTTCCTTGTCTTCCTAGAAAGAAAACAACTTTCAACAACAACAACAAATATTACTGGTATTTGCTTGTAGCGTTATATATACACATGACCCACACACGTACATAATACATATTCACGGGGAAAAACTTAGGTCACTATGTGTGATTCCTAGGACGGCGTGAAATGAAATTAGGTGTCATGTTTCAGTGTGAGTGGTGTACACTTACTCGTATATCTACAAGTGTCTGGCACTGTTCACAGGGAAATAATCAAGGCGTAAGCTAAACACATGAAAAAAGTGATGTAGGGAGGAATTAATTTAAGAAAAATTGTGTAGATCTAATCCCAAACACTTGGACACGTAATCCTTAAAATATAGATCATCAAGAGTCAAACTGACACAATTTTTACCTGCAACATCCAGATTCAACAGCAAATAGTTATATATATCTGTAGAGAATTTAACCTTGAACGACTATTTCAGCTGTATCACGCTATTTTATTGTTCACCGGAACCAAGTATCACGTATTCAAGCTGGTTACCGTCAAACTGGATCCACAGTTGACAGCCATTGAGGTATTCGACCACAAGCATCAGCCATGCAGAAGACAGTTTCATACGCTTAACGTAAAAGGTTTGTCCTGACAACATGGACTGCCAGGAATATTCTGGGTTTTAGACATGTGTGGTGCAGAATAATGAAGAAGAGAATAAGGGGAGTGGCAAGTCTCACAGAAGTGCAGCTAGACCAGTTCTGTATTTATTGGAAATCAAATAGACCAGTTCTATATTTATTGGAAATTAAATAAAGCGCGAATTTATTCTTCTGAGGTGTAAAAATATCAAACGGTTTTTTTGTTTTAAAAAAGATACTTACACAACCCTCATTGAGAAAAAGTGAGAAAAAAAGCCGTTTTTGGTGCGAGGTGAGGACAATTTCGACATATGGAATCGCATTCTGTATAACATTTAATGTAACATTTTGTGTAACATTCTGTATAACATTATACTATAAAAAGGAAATCATCTCAGATCACGTAAAAACGTGGTTTAACATAAAAATATAAAAGAATATCAAGGGCAGCTCAACCAATGAACAAGGACGTTCAAAAATAGGTCAAAGCAAAGAGAAAACTTGTTCACTACACCATGAGGAGAAACAATCATCATTCTGGCCATGTTATGAGAAGGGGAGTAGGGATAGAAAATTGAAGGAAAGAGAGACAGAGAGAATAAGAAGATACCAGACGACTTAAGAGAATGGGTTGATAGGAAATCAAGAATAGACAATTAAAAATAAACAATTGCAGAAGTAGACATTTATTGAACGACATGATCATCTACGTCAGCATGCGGTACTTGATGACGATACAATTTCACATGCGAGGTGAAGTGACGATGTTTGTTGTAATTTATAAACATTTAAATTTATTTAGCTTTGATTATTAGACACGGACTTTGATATTCGACAAGTATTTCACAATAATAGCTTAAAACATGAGGCAAACAATGTTTCATTTTCATACCATGTATTTACAATTCACACATAATAGTTTACGTAACTCATAACAAATGTTACAATTCATGCAATTACATTCAAATGACATTTACATATTTTCATAACCCAGTCAGCGACTTAAAAATTCATATGTTGATTCTTGCTTACACTTCACACTTTGAATTTCACAATTCACCACATATTTGTATTGTATACTCATATACATTCTATACACCAATATTTATAAATCTGACATCGATTTTCATTGCTGTGGACATCATATGTTGTATAAAATAAAAACTCAAACATGAAAAACGAGCATGTACATGAAAATAGTAACAGGAAGATCGAAACAAGAAATACACAAAGAAATATGTTAGAAACAGATATAAGGGGAACAGAAAATATATTAAGTGGAAGCAATAATAAACCAACAGAAGAAGAATGAACAAATGTAAAGAATATCTTTATTTCTTATGAAGTTGTAAATGTAATAAAAGTATCGGTTTGTCTGTTTGAAACAAGCCTATGGAAATATAAGTTAGGTAGAAATGAATCTTAACTGTCCTTTCATCGCCACTACTTCACTTAGCCTTTCAGTGAGTAGAGAATAAAGTAAAAAAAAAGTAAAGTACCCCCCGTCACGCCAAGTGGCGTATAGGGAAATATGGTGTTAGTGACCCTATATTTTACAGACCTTCAGCACATGATTTTTTGGGGTAATGTGGTCAGTATTACGCCCGTGCTGCTTTTACTTTCCCAGAAAAAATCCGGTACCCATTTAAGGCTGGGTGAACCCGGAGCCGTCGGTTGGGATCGAACCCTACCCCTTGTCCGTAGTAGTCCAGTTCACTAACCACTGAGCTATCACGGCTCCTACTAATTTTTAGGGAATTAGTAAAACCCAGGTGTCCTCGCCAGGATTACGAACCCCGGCTGTTGCCGTGGTAAGCCAACCGCCTATCGATTGCGCTAACCGGACACCCCAGAGAATAAAGTACTGGGTCAAAACCAAACTCTTGCTTATCATCATGTTTGCTTTTTATTTAATCTATCGTTTTATAGGTCCACCTTTCTCTTATCCAATTTGTTTCAGAGTCTTAAAACTTTTTGAGTGATGTTGGATGCATGTCCATGTGATCATTTGATCGCTTGTTTCTTAATACGATTCAGCATCGATGCTACCCATAGTTTATAAAATTGTCACATTCAGTGTTCATATTAGGCACCTCATCTGAGTTGTGACCACGCCTCTTTTCTCTCTGATGCTTGAACGTGGCATTAGTGTCTGAGAGTCTGGGAGTAAAAATGTATTTGTTATTTCGTGATCTCTTTGTAGTATTATGTTTGTTATTGAGTACTCTCTTTGTTGCACTATATTTGTTATTGAGTGCTCTCTTTGTAGTATTATATTTGTTATTGAGTGCTCTCTTTGTAGCACTATAGTTATTATTGAGTGCTCTCTTTATAGCCCTATAGTTGTTATTGAGTGCTCTCTTTGTAGCCCTATAGTTGTTATTGAGTGCTCTCTTTGTAGCCCTGTAGTTGTTATTGAGTGCTCTCTTTGTAGCCCTGTAGTTGTTATTTTGAGTGCTTTCTTTGTCGCACTATATTTGTTATCGAGTGCTCTCTTTGTAGCCCTGTAGTTGTTATTGAGTGCTTTCTTTGTCGCACTATATTTGTTATCGAGTGCTCTCTTTGTAGCCCTGTAGTTGTTATTGAGTGCTCTCTTTGTAGCCCTGTAGTTGTTATTGAGTGCTCTCTTTGCACTATTTCTTATTACATACTTGTCTGTAATATTAGATCAAATTTTGTTCAGCACTTGGAAACGAGTTAAAGACAATTAGTGAAGAAGGATTCAAATAATGTGGACAGCAGGAATAAAGGTATTACAGAAGAGTGTTGAGAATCCCATAGATAGCATAATCAATAATGAAGCCGGTTTTAATTATCCATTACACAAGAAAATTGGATTTCATTAGGAAAAAAAACTATCTACCCTCTGTGGTTCTGTCATGAGACGATTAAAATGTAAGATTTCGAGGAAAAAAGATGCATCAAGAAATAGTGGATTACAACGTCAGAAAATACCGGACAGTAGTAGTAGCTTCCGTTAGTCATAGTTGACTATGGCTTTTTCAGCACCCCTAGAAATGGTATTCTATTTTTCTATGAATCTATCAGCTTCTTGTTTGAGTTGGAGTTATAGAATGTTTCAAAAGATTGCGGTCTGCAGCTATTTCTTCCCAGACAGCAGGGTTTATGTTCAGAGTCTTCATGTCACGTTCACACACGTCTACAAATATAATTTTTGGGCACCCCTAGTTCTTTTGCCATCTGCCAGTTGTCCATAGAGTGTATCTCTTGGTATGTGGTCATTTTCATACGGTGTACGTGACTAAGCCAGCGTAACCTATGTTTTTTTTAGCAGCGTATTGATGTTCTGGAGGCCTGTGCGAGTCATGACCTCCACGTTTGTCACTTTATCCTTCCAGGTGATACCAAGAATACGGCGCAGACATCGTATATGGAATGCTGCATTTAACCTTCTCTCCTGCTTTGCATAATTTATCCAAGATTCGCTGCCATACAGGAGGATACAAATGATGCAGGCATTGTAAACTGCGGTCTTTGTTTCAATTGTCAGTTTGCTGTTTTGCCAAACACGTCTAGAAAACGGCCGATGGTGGTATGGACAATTATAAATAAAACGTAAAGTATCCCCGTCGCACCAAGTGACGTACAGGGAATATGGTGTTAGTGCACATAATTTTTGGGATAATGTCGTCGGTATTACGCACGTGCCGCTTTACTTTCCCAGAAAACAAATCCGGTACCCATTTAAGGCTGGGTGAACCTGGAAATCCTCAATCAGGATCGAACCCAACCTCTTGTCCTTTGAAGTCTATTCTCACTAACCACTGAGCTATCGCGGCTCCATGGGCAGTAATAGTCTAACATATAATTAAGAGAGCCGCGATAGTATAGTAGTCACAATCAGACTACTAGAAGACGATCGAAAAACAACTTACATACAAATCTATGCACCATGCAACAACAAGGAAAACGACAGAGAAGAATTCTATGACGCACTGAATAAAATTATTAACAAGATTGACGAAAGCGACGACATGTTAGTGATGGGAGATTTTAATGGAAGCCTTGGGAAAGGTAACAGTAAGAACAGAGATATATTGGGACCCTTTGGCGATAAAACAGCTGAAATAAACGAAAATGGAAGCAGACTGCTGGAAATATGTGATCACAATGAGCTACTTATCACCAACACATTCTTCAAACACAGAGAGTCGCAATTATACACCTGGTACAAATGGAATGACACAACATGCAGAAGGCAGATAGATTTTATACTAACAAGAAAACAGAACAAGAAAAGGGCAAAAGACAGCAGAGAAATCCATAATATCAGAGATGACACGGACCACAAGATGATTATGATCACACTCAGACAGTCAAAAATAAATAGAATATACGAAAACAAACAAAAGAAGCAAAAAAGAACAGACAATAAAAATAAAACAATTAGAAGATCAAGAATCAAGAAAAACCCTAGAAGAAAAACAAACAGTGGAATTCAAGAAACTCCTTAACGAAGTAAGCACAGTAGAAGAAGAAGAGTGGAAACAATTTAAGGAAACAGTAACCAACATCTCTAAAACAGTTTGTGGAACGAAGCTAAGGACAAAAGAAAGGAAAAAGAGCACCCCGTGGTGGAACGAAGCAATCAGAGAAGAAAGTAAAGAAAATAAAAAAACTATTTAAAAATTGGAGGGAGAATAAGAACCAAGAAAAATATGAAAAATATGCCTTAGTTCGAAAAAGAGTTACAATTTTGGTCAAATAAGCTAAGCAAAAGAATTGGACATAATTCGGACAAAACATGAGCAGGGACTTCAAGACAGCCACAAGAGATTTCTACAAAGCAATAAAAGCCACAAGAGCAAGAAAAGAAAACCATGATCTTACTGAGCTCATAAAAGACAAAGACGGACAGCCAATATCAAATAACCAACATATGCAACAGAGATGGAAAGAATATTTTGAAGACACGTTAAACATGACAACAACTACCAATAAAGCAAAAACCACGCAAGAAATACCTAACATTATGAAAGAGGAAATCGAAGAACTAATCAAATATGCACCAAGAAATAAAGCACCGGGGATAGATAACATACCAATATACAGAAATAATAGCAGCGGCAGGAGAAAAAGGTGTGACATGGCTGCACAGAATATGTAATGCAGCATGGCACGAACAAAAAGCACAAGAAGACTGGAAACAGGCAATCGTCGAACCAATATAGAAAAAGAAAGGTAGCAAAAAAAGACTGCAATAAATATAGAGGTATATCTCTTCTCAGCCATGTAGGAAAGCTATACGCCAAAATCGTGGAATAAATGCTGGGACCAACAATAGAACTACAGTTAAGCGATTCTCAAATGGTGTTCAGATAAAAACAAATGATGTACTGACGCTCTATTCGTATTAGAACAGCTTGCCTTGCAGAAAAAAAACGACGTAAACACAAGCAAAATTTATACATAGCCTTCATTAACCAGGAAAATGCATTCGACAGAGAATAAACAGAGAACAACTGTGGGAGATACTAACAACATACGGAGTAAGCCAACATATAACCAACCTGATTAAAAGTCTCTATATCAACAGCAGCATCCCAGTCAGAACAGCAGCAGGCTACACAGACCACTTCGAAGTAAGATCAGGTGTAAGACGGGGATGCTTACTATCCCCCCCCCTTTTACTGTTTATTACATAAATGGATTATATATTCAAGTTAGCCAACCCATCAGAGACAGGGGAGATCATCGAGCTTTTACTTGCAGACGATACATGAAAAAAGAAGACCTACAAGAACACTTAAATAAACTCAAAAGCACACACACAAAATACAACATGAAAATCAACATCGACAAAACAGAAGTCATGAATGTCGCCAAAAATAAACAGAACATCAACATAACTATAGAAGGCAGGCAACTAAAACAAGAAAATGAATTCAAATACTTAGGCAGTTTAATGACAAACAATAATTCTCAAACAGCAGAGATAGAATCAAGATGCAATAAATCTCATCAAATCATTAGGCAGTTGTCACCACTATTGTGCAACAAGGAAATAACTCTAGAGGCAAAACGAGCACTCTACAATACAATCTTCATCCCAACGTTGTGCTACCAATGCCAGTCATGGACCCTAGATGCAAGAACAATAAGAAAAATAACCTCTACTGAGATAAAAATGTGCCAGACGAATGACAGGAAACAGCCTGTGAGATAAGGTCAGAAATTAAGAACTGAGGAAAAAGCAATGAATAGCCCCGCCATATAATATATATAAAGAAACAACAGATAAAATGGTTTGGCCATTTGGCCGTGACAAGGGAGAGAGATCAAAACGCAACACAGCGAGCCCTCAATAAAGGTGTGAGAAAACCAGACACAGGGGTAGACCACGAAAAAGTTGGATCGATGGAACATTAGAAGCACTGGGAAACTTAACAGCAGAAGAGGCGAAAAGAAGAGCAAAAGACCGCAAATTATATCTCCCCTCGACGTTGAAAGGCAAATGAGGAAGGAAAGAAGTAGAAGAAAACTATAGATATAACATGGATAAACAAAATCGAGACAAAATTACGTGGAATGAACATGCAGACATATGTTTTACCTTCAATAATTTTTGTTAGATAATCGCAGATAGTGTTTTAGCTTTGGACTATTAATCTCTGAAACCTGTTCACTAGGACACAAAATGACATATATAATGATGTTCTTACAATGGGAAGATATATGCTTCATGCTCTAGGAACAATCATATATAATAATATCATCGGTAAAGCACAGTGCCTAAGGCTTCTGTGACGCGAAGAACAATCTTTTCGAGTTTTCAGACACCTTCTTAATAACATGTCTATCAGAGGTGAAAGAATGAACTCGGCATTCACAAGCAAATAACTGGTCTAGGTTTGAAGGACTTTGAAATGCTGGAAATTGCTTATTTATAAAGAAATAAATCAAATAGGAAAAAATATATTGAATGGAAATGCTGACGTAACCTGGCCTCTCAGCATGGAAGATTGCTTGCAATAGTGTAAAGCGCCATCTGTCACTTTGTTTTGTTGATTATTTCAGACAGAACGCTATTGGTTGATCTATTTTGTTACTGTCCCGCGTACAACTTTTTCATTATTCTGACATTTCGCCTCTATTCGTGAACTTCTAAATAGCCTTCAGCACGTTTCTATACCTTGATATCAACTTCAACAAAACTCACTTTCACTCAATTTTTCATATTTTGCAATATATTTCGTTTTCTAGTTTTGTTTCTCTAAATCTCCACTATTTCATTGTTTTCACTTCTTTGTTATGCTCCATAATCATCTATAAATGCACATTTACAATAAGAGCTTCAAATTTACGACACTCCGAATTGAAGCCTTGGATAAATGTACTATTAAAGTCTAAATAGACAGCGAAAATTAACACCGCAATTGTTCTATTTTCCTGTGTGTTACCGGGGCCTCATTATGAGGGAAGTAAAGAATAGTGACACTGTGACCTTCCAGGCATGTCGCAAGAGGCGACTAAGGAGTCTGATCGATGGCTTGACAAGCTGTCATTGTAAAAAGTATTGTTATGGAAACAGCGCCATATATTTTAGAGCAGTGATCTCTGCAATATGTGCCACTTTGGCACGCAAGGTTTCTATTTTTGAGATTGTGGTTCTGCCCTATGTGCCGTCTTCAGCTCGAAAGGACAATAGATAGATAAAATTGTTCTATTTGGACTATACATTTTACGTATATATATTTTTTTTTACGAAAGTCGAATTGATTGTAATCGCTAAGCCAGGAAACTGAAGCTAGTGGCGTAGTTTGACGGAGAACTAAAGTGAGTTGCTACTTTGAAGTAAACAAAAGTTGTAATAACAAATAAATAAAAAGAAATAATACAGCACCCTCTCTGAAAACACAGAAAGTCTCTCAAAGTTCTAAACATATTACACAGATTCATATCTGACTGTTCTGGGAAGACGATACTGTTATGCACTATACACAGTGATGTGTCTATGTCACGAGGTAAGAAACTTGGATGGGGTACTTGATTAGAGGCATGGAGCAGAATTACAGCAGCACACTGGGGAGACATTGAACCAGCCATCGAATACATAAAGAAACAACAGATAAATTGGTTCGGCCACATAACAAGATAAAAAGAACTAACAATGACTCAAAGAGCCTTAAATAAACGCTACGAAAACGCCAGATTAAGAGGAAGACCGAGAAAGAGATGGATAAAGGGAATACTAGAGTCACTAGGAGGAATAACGTCAGAAGAGGCCAACAGAAGAGCAAAGAATCGCAGATTGTTTCTCCCCTCGACGCCAACGGCAGCAGAGGAAGGATAGAAGAAGAAGAAAGAAGATAGTATGAGGATTGAAGTAAAGGTAAAGTACGAGACTTGAACCGGCGTCTTAGCACTCGAGTTTTTCGTCTTAGCACACCCATATGTGCTCGGCCGCCTATCCAGATATGTTCGGTGATTTCTGGATAGTGTCGCCTCAAGCATCGAAACTCAGATGCGAGACAACATTCCTCACCTTCCCAGGGTAATACCCTTGTACCCATTTCTGCCAACGGCTGGGTCGACCGTGGGGGTATTTTATTTTTCCAACCACGAGTACAACTCACACTGCTCCCAGCGGGAATCGAACACGGGTTGTCCGAACGTCGGTAGTCCAGTCGAAAGTATTGGATTGAAGAAAGGATTGAAGTATTTACTGTCACCCTCAGTTAGTGATATCAAACTGTTTCTACCCATTAACATGTGATATTGTTTCTACCTATTAACATGTGATATTGTTCCTACCTATTAATATGTGCTATTGTTTCTACCTATTAATAAGTGATATTGGATCTACCTATTAACATGTGCTTTTGTTTCTACCTATTAACATGTGATATTGTTTCTTTCTATTAACGAGTTTCTCTTTCATAAGTTTATCCTGAACTAATTGCTGCTTATGTCAATGATTGATTTTCTCTTTCATAAGTTTACGAGTAACTCAAACACATATGCATGTGGCTGCTCTATCACTTGAAAGAATAGCTACTCAAACGTTTACACGCACATCTATTCAGGGACTAGACTATATAGATGCTTATTTGTTTTAACCTGCACAACTACTCAATCACTGTTGATATAACTATATAACTCACATCAGATATGGCTACTCAATCACTGTTGATATAACTATATAACTCACATCAGATATAGTTACTCAATCACTGTTGATATAACTATATAACTCACATCAGATATAGCTACTCAATCACTGTTGATATAACTATATAACTCACATCAGATATAGCTACTCAATCACTGTTGATATAACTATATAACTCACATCAGATATAGCTACTCAATCACTGTTGATATAACTATATAACTCACATCAGATATAGCTACTCAATCATTAAGCTATTCGCGAATGTGTCAACAAGTCACTCAATCAGGCAGAAAGTTCAGTCATGTTAGTTTATTCTGCCGGGGCACGTCCGTCTGTTCCATCAACCAATCAATCAGCAAGACGTCACTCAGTCATCACGCCATTGAGCTAGTCACTAAGTTCGACAGAAAGAAGTTCATTCAAATTAGTTAAGTTTGCTCGGTCAAGTCAAAAGTCGTTCTGTTCAATCAAACAACCAGTAAGTAATCATTCAGTCAGCTACACTGAGTCAGTCTATATGTATTCACTCTCTCACTCACTCACTCACTCACTCACTCACTCACTCACTCACTCACTCACTCACTCACTCACTCACTCACTCACTCACTCACTCACTCACTCACTCACCCACCCACTCACTCACTCATTCACCCACTCACCCACCCACTCACCCACCCACCCACTCACTCACTCACCCACCCACCCACCCACCCACCCACCCACCCACTCACTCACTCACTCACCCACCCACCCACTCACTCACCCACCCACCCACCCACTAACCCACCCACCCACTCACTCACTCATTCACTCACTCTAAAGCCTTCATAAACATGACACAGACATTAAGTTTGCTACATAAATGAAACGACTGCCCGACCAGATATAACCACTGCCCAAGATACATCGAAGAACTTTCAATTACAACATGCAATGTACATTTATTTTGTACCTAAATCACATTTGTGTTAAAACCCCTATCTTGTTGGTTACATACACTCATTATTTTTTCTCCGAGTCGTTCCTACCCCAAGCTTTTGATGCTAGAGATCTCAGGAATCTTTGCTATTAACGTCAAATAACGTCACTCACCGACTGATAACGTCAACTGGAGCTCTTAAAATTGAGTTTTTGAGGCACTTCACACCGATAGACCCCAAGCTTCCGTCTGTACACTTGCACACTTGAGATATCACTTCTGCTATTAAATAAAGGAAAAAGAGCTTTTCCCATAATTCCTCACATCGTCATGGAGACGTAACATTATGTGTAAAATATTACTGCAAGTAAAAATGTTAATTTGTTGCTCATTCATGAACAATTGACAGTCCACAAAATATTTAATATTTTCTGTTCTCTATAGAGTTTCATCATCATCATGTGTCATACAAGTAGGCGATCATGTCCTTCCAGAATCATGTATCCACAGTGCATCGTATCAATTCTGCTGTTGACTGTTTTCCATGCATGACACCGACCCATCTAGCATTTTAGCTCTTTTGTCGATGGCGATCTCTCTTTCCCTGTATTTTTCCAGTTGTAACCAAGTGTTCCAAATTTCCTCTTCTTATGATGTGCCCGAAAATTGTTGATGGTTTCTTTCTAATGTTTCTTAGGAGCTCCTTTTTTGTGTTGGCCTCTTTAAGAATTTCCTCGTTGGTCTTTTTAGCTGTCCAGGGATTTTCAACATTCTTCTGAGGAATTCCATCTCTGTGGCCTCTAATCATCTTTTCATTTGTTTGTTTATTGTCCATGATTCGCTTCCGTAGGTCAGAATTGGCTCTATATAGCACCGATGAACTCTCTTTCTGACTTATATTGACATAGATTTGTTGCATAAGACGTTTTTCATTTTCAGAAATGCTGTTTTGGCCTGAGCTATTCCGCTTCTTATTTCTGTGGTGCATCTTCCATCTGATGTTATTATTGTGCTATAACATGTCGTCCTACAGTATCGGAAATAGTCCGTTTTTCATTCATAAAAGTATAGCATTTTTATTTATTTATTTATTTTTTTTTTGGGGGGGGGGGGGGAGGGCAACGAGGCTCAACGGTTCAATCAAACTCTAAAAGTGTGCTCCAGGGATTTTTCTGGAAAGTAATGACGGCCTGACGTGATATCGACCACACCCCACAGATATGTCCGGTAAAATGTAAAGAGCTCCGTCACGCTACGTGGCACATGGGGAATATGGTGTTAGCGACTATAATTTGTATAGACTTTTGGCACATGATTTTTGGGGTATTGTTGTCGGTATTATGCCCGTGCCGCTTTACTTTTCCAGAAAAAATCCGGTACCCATTTAAAGGTGGATGAATCCAGAAGCCGTCGATCAGGATCAAACCCGATCTCTTGTCTTTTGTAGTCCAGTTCAACATCCACTGAGCTATTGTGGTTCCCAGATTTGTGCGGTAATCATGGAAACATATTGTAATTATGATCATATTCCCTATATACCTAACTAGGTGTTAACCTAACCCGGCTTCCGGGTTCATCCAGCCTTAAATGGGTACCGGATTTTTTTCTGGGAAAATAAAGCGGAACGGGCGTAATACCGACCACATTACCCCAAAAATCATGTGCCGAAGGTCTGGTCTGTAAAATGTATGGTCACTAACACCATATTCCCTATACACCGCCACTGGGCGTGACGGGGGTACTTTACTTTTTACTACCTAACTAGGTGTAGTGGAAAAACTTTACTGACAGTATTGGAGGAAAATTGAATGTTCCTGACACAGGCGTTTATCATTGATACCTTAGTTGGTTACTTGTGTCCTTCCAGGAAGATAAAATACATACGCGTCTTCTATTTTACCGTAAAAGGTATTAAAATAAGATGTAAATTAAAATTAAAATAAAAGAAAAAAAACTTTTTTAGGTAAAAATTGAATTTTGCTTTCTCCGAAATTCTAGATTTGCCGATCCTGGATCTTTATTGTTAAGAGCGTTAACTCTTTCCGTACGGAAGCTTTTTATTATTGATGCAACGGAAGAGATTTCGGAGTTAAAATTTGTCAAGATTTTAAGAATCATTCTATAAATATTTATCTAATACATAACATATTTTATATGAATTTTTAGATAATTGAACAAGGTATTGGATTTCACCAATATCAAGACTATACAAATCATGTAAAACGAATATGGTTTGATGACGGTTCACACTAACCAAATTGAGATTGACGCACTACGCGGCGAAGCGTACGCGGCCGAAATCGGCATTGTGAACAGTGCGTCGAAAAGTGTGTAAAGAGTTAATTTCTAAAATATTGTTCACACATAAACATTCACTTGAACTAAAAATGTTACATTTTGTATGTAGTGTCACAAATTGAAACCATTTACATAAAATATCAATTTGTAAAATGCGTGGAAAGTCCTAGACTTAGGACATCTTCAACCATAACCGCTGCAAAATATCCAGCAGTATATCTACAATGCCACTTTGAGATGGAAACAGCTGTGTTGAAGGCACTCTGCTTTTTGCTTTCAAAAAAATGCATTTTACCGGCTTGAGATAATTTGCTAATTAAATATGTCACCGAGCATAGCGTGTGATGATGATGTATTCTGGTTTAATTTGAAGTTTATTTTGCTTAATTTAACCTTTATCTTAAACATCACATGTTTAACTTATATTTGTAATAGATGATAAGAGAAATGGAATAGCACGTACAAAAAATTTTTCAGGATTAAATAGACTGATTTTATACAGTGATTTTTGGAACGAAATAAATATCAAATATTTTATATTTGAAGTGAAGCTTCGATAAGAACAAACTGGGATGTACTGAAAAAGGCTGTGCATGAAAAATATAAATAAGAAACGTTTCAGTTTAAATGTCATGAAAACGTGGAAAAATAACAGTCAAGATTATCAGCGGTCAGAGAAAGCTGTATGGTGGATAATAATTTCGAGCGTGTGGTTTATAGGCAGATAGACTTTACACGACAGTTTCGAGCTCTCAGTGATGCAAGCGACGGTACACGATGGTACAACTTAGCGATAAGGGAATATTTGAGAACTTACAGAGATGAGGACAAATAATTTAACAACACAGTAATGATGGTAAGTTCTTGAACAACACAATAATGATGGTAAGTTCTTGAACAACACAATAATGATGGTAAGTTCTTGAACAACACAATAATGATGGTAAGTTCTTGAACAACACAATAATGATGGTAAGTTCTTGAACAACACAATAATG
This sequence comes from Megaustenia siamemsis, assembly GCA_032433765.1. Taxonomy (NCBI): domain Eukaryota; kingdom Metazoa; phylum Mollusca; class Gastropoda; order Stylommatophora; family Ariophantidae; genus Megaustenia; species Megaustenia siamemsis. The sequence continues at coordinate 106,825,321 of JAVIAB010000051.1, forward strand.
ATGGTAAGTTCTTGAACAACACAGTAATGAAGGTAAGTTCTTGAACAACACAATAATGATGGCAAGTTCTTGAACAACACAGTAATGAAGATAAGTTCTTGAAGCAACGCAGTAATAATGGTAAGTTCTTGAAACAACGCAGTAATGATGGTAAGTTCTTGAAACAACGCAGTAATGATGGTAAGTTCTTGAAGCAACGCAGTAATAATGGTAAGTTCTTGAAGCAACGCAGTAATGATGGTAAGTTCTTGAAGAAACGCAGTAATGATGGTAAGTTCTTGAACAACACAATAATGATGGTAAGTTCTTGAACAACACAATAATGATGGTAAGTTCTTGAAGCAACGCAGTAATGATGGTAAGTTCTTGAAGAAACGCAGTAATGATGGTAAGTTCTTGAACAACACAATAATGATGGTAAGTTCTTGAACAACACAATAATGATGGTAAGTTCTTGAAGCAACGCAGTAATGATGGTAAGTTCTTGAAGAAACGCAGTAATGATGGTAAGTTCTTGAACAACACAATAATGATGGTAAGTTCTTGAACAACACAATAATGATGGTAAGTTCTTGAACAACACAGTAATGAAGGTAAGTTCTTGAAGCAACGCAGTAATGATGGTAAGTTCTTGAACAACACAATAATGATGGCAAGTTCTTGAACAACACGGTAATGAAGGTAAGTTCTTGAAGCAACGCAGTAATGATGGTAAGTTCTTGAACAACACAATAATGATGGTAAGTTCTTGAACAACACAATAATGATGGTAATTTCTTGAACAACACAATAATGATGGCAAGTTCTTGAACAACACAGTAATGAAGGTAAGTTCTTGAAGCAACGCAGTAATAATGGTAAGTTCTTGAAACAACGCAGTAATGATGGTAAGTTCTTGAAACAACGCAGTAATGATGGTAAGTTCTTGAACAACACAATAATGATGGTAAGTTCTTGAACAACACAGTAATGAAGGTAAGTTCTTGAAGCAACGCAGTAATTATGGTAAGTTCTTGAAACAACGCAGTAATGATGGTAAGTTCTTGAAATAACGCAGTAATGATGGTAAGTTCTTGAAACAACGCAGTAATTATGGTAAGTTCTTGAAACAACGCAGTAATGATGGTAAATTCTTGAAACAACGCAGTAATGATGGTAAGTTCTTGAACAACACAGTAATGATGGTAAGTTCTTGAACAACACAGTAATGATGGTAAGTTCTTGAAATAACGCAGTAATTATGGTAAGTTCTTGAAACAACGCAGTAATGATGGTAAGTTCTTGAAATAACGCAGTAATGATGGTAAGTTCTTGAAACAACACAATAATGATGGTAAGTTCTTGAAACAACGCAGTAATGATGGTAAATTCTTGAAACAACGCAGTAATGATGTTAAGTTCTTGAAACAACGCAGTAATGATGGTAAGTACTTGAAACAACGCAGTAATGATGGCAAGATCTTGAAACAACACAGTAATGATGGTAATTTCTTGAAACAACGCAGTAATGATGGTAAGTACTTGAAACAACGCAGTAATGATGGCAAGATCTTGAAACAACACAGTAATGATGGTAAGTTCTTGAAACAACAGAGTAATGATGGTAAGTTCTTGAAACAACGCAGTAATGATGGTAAGTTCTTGAAACAACACAGTAATGATGGTAAGTTCTTGAAACAACGCTGTAATGATGGTAAGTTCTTGAAACAACGCTGTAATGAGGGTAGATATTTGGAAGAATGTAGATGCCAAAACACAGGTTTGTGAGATCGCACAATTTTCTCGGCATTTCCTGGAGACTGCCTAGGCAATATCATACAGCAACAAGGGGTAACAACAGTCAATTCGCTTGGCCAAGAAGAAAGGAGATAAGTAGGTTCAAAGAAATAGTTCTATTACCAGTTTGCATACCGTTTGCTGGTTACTTATTTTTGTCTTATCTATTCTTCTCCTTGTTTTCTTGCATCTGTTCTGCACTTTGTTTTGCTGCATCTGTTCTACTATTTGTTTTAGCATATCTATTCTACTCTTTGTTTTGTCGTGTCTATTCTTTTATTTATTGCTTTTGTCGTGTCCATTCTGCACTAGATCAACTTACCTAACGCAAACTGTCAGTTATGAGAACGTTGATAGTTTTTAACCAATAAAATATCTGTCTGCTGTCATGGAAATAATGTATAGATGCATGCTATTACAGTTTAATCAATATAATACTTTTAAACAAATAGATTCAAGAGCAGCAAAGTTGGTCAAACTATAGAACAGTTATCGATGCTACGGACCAATAAGGTAATAACCCCAAAGGCAAAATGTGCACTCACAAAATCTATTTGCATTATACCACTGTTACCAGTGCCATACTTGATTGCGTTATTTTGTCTTTTATATTTTTTTCTCTTGTTTTGTTTTCGTATGTATATTGCTCTTTATTTGTTTTGCAACGTCGATTCTACTCTTTATTGTTTTATTGTGTCAGTTTTTCTTTTTATTATTGATATCATCTTCCACTTTTTATTTGTATTTATAATGTCTATTCTGCTCTTAATTAATTTACATGTGTCTAATTGTTCTCTATTATTTCTGAATCTTTTATTCTGTTTATTGTGTTTTGTCATGTCGGCATGTTTTTGTCGCATCTGTTCTCTCAGAGTTTCAGTGCCACAGGTCTCCTGTAGCGTTGTCAACGTTCTCTTAAAGGCCTAAGCCGACAAAAAAAAAACATCATGATATTGTATTATCACGCTGTGGGGTGCTAGATATGTGAAACACGTCTGAATTGAATGATGTTTTGATGAATTCAGCTTTAACTTGATGTCCATTTGGCACTGTTAAAACGATTTACCATTTTAAGTGGCATGAGGTACGGACGTCGGAATTGACGAGAATCTAAAATCTCTTTAGGAGGCCCTCGTTGTTTCAATCTGAAGTCAAACTAAAGGGTCTACAGTCATTAACAGAGATTGAAACTAGATTGCTACCTCTACTAGACGTACAATCTTACATATATCTGGGTAGTAATATAGATCGAGAGGGAGGAACAGAAAATGGTACCAAATATAGGATATCAAAAGCAAGATGAGCTTTTTATTGCACTGGGAAACATATGGAAGTCCAAAGAAATTAGGTTAAATACAAAAATAACAATTTTCAGCTCCAATGTTAAGTCAGTCCTATTATGTGGTTGTGAAACATGGAGAACAGCAAAATTGACAATCATGAAGATACAGACTTTCATTAATGGATACTTACGCAGAATAAAAGGACGGAAATGGCAGGACAAATTCACTAACATAGAATTATGGAAATGAACAAGTTAAATACCAGTGGATAAAGAGATGCAGCGAAGACGATGGCACAGGATAGGACACACACAGCGGAAGTCAACTGAGAGTATTACACAACAGGCCCTTCTTTGGAATCCCCAGGGGAAAAGACAAAGATGAAGACCAAGGAATTCTTGGAGAAGACAGATAGAAGCAGAGATGAAGATGATAGGGAAGGCATGGAATGATCTGAAAAGAATGGCAAGAAACAGAACGACTTGGAAAGTGTTTATTAAAGACCTATGCTCTACAGGGAGCTTAAAGGTAGAAGAAGAAGAAACCAGATTGCAGGCACTGTACACGTTAAAACCTAGATTTATATCGAGCAATATATATATTTTTAATAGAGAAACTATAGTCGTTAAAAATCTGATATAAAAATAAGGATTCTACATTGTTAACAATGAAGAGTGATTTTGCTGGAATTTTGTAAATGCTGAACACTTGTGGGGAGTCTTGAAATAAAGATTTAAAAATCTTCATTCGAGCTGGAGTGGGTAGCGTAGTTAAACATATTGTTAGAGTGTTTAGTGTACATCGGTAATATTAAATATTTCGGACAGATTATTGCGATATTATCGTCAATAATCAAAGTTGAGGGTCGGGGGGGGGGGGGAGTAAAAATCGCTAAACACATTCAATCATACTACGAAGTTAATAACCCTAAACATCTAAATTTAGAATCATACTGGGAATATAATCACTGAAATTCTCACAGTCAGGCTGGCGAGTCAACAGCTGTTAACAGTCTTAATTTTTTATATGGATTTATGCAACGGATGGTAGAAGGCACATAAGTAGCAAATCAGTGAACATTCAATAATGGAAGATCTTCATTCAGCATGTGCTATCTGTGGCTACTGTAGTTTGTCTGCTGTCGAAATATGAAGAGTAGCAACTGTTTGTAGAGAGTATTAAACTATTATGTGTCATAGGAGACGAGTCGTAGATAATTACATGAAAAGGATTGCTTCAACCAAATATGAAACTATATTTACAGAATTACAAAAGAATACGCCAGAAGTTTTACAAATTGTGTATTCCTTAGTTGAGCAATTGTTTCAGCCCTATATTTCCTTAGTTTAGATGTCAAAAGAAATAAAGGAACATAAAAAATATAACTTGAGCAACTCATAAGACATGTTAATGCTATACTCCGCTGGGAGCTAAAATGATAATGAGAATAACCGTTTTCGACTACACGAGGGGAAAGACTAATTTAAAATAAAAATATAGCAAATAAAATTAGCCAAAGATTCTATGTAAATACAGTAAAGGGTAAAACAATAGCAGACACACGTTTATCATAAATATGAATGATCAGATAATTGAATAAGTTCACGGGTGTATGAAAGCCAGAATCAACAAGCTCAGATTTGATTTTACGAGTAGCACTCTCATGGGCATACATGAAACCAGCAGCTGACAGCAAAATATTCTTCCTTTTTCAATAAAAAAAAACTACTATTCACGTATTCACTTACCACTGATGTACTCAATCATTATCATTCACTCACCTCTCACATCACGCCTCCACTCAATTCTCTAGTCATTCACCAAACTCCTGCAATCAACTGTCGTATCATTCATCTCAATACTACACCTCTTTTTCTCTTCCCTAGCCCCCCAATCACTCACTCACCCGTTGAATTCTCACTCCACCCCTTACATTCACCTTCCAACTCAATTTTCCCTCACACTCACCAATTCAAACACACACCCTGTCTCTGCTATCCCACCATCACACACTACCATTCACTCTAGGTGCATAATGTATCACATCAATATACAAAACAAATAATAAACATGACACCGGGATATCATTCCTCTCGTCCTGCAGTAATGTTGGATTAACACTCCAATGTCCTCAGGAGATGGAACACTTTGCCACAAACTGTACTCTAGGGTATGAAGCACGTCATTAATATAACTGCAGTAATAAGTGTTAGGATTCATTTTTGCAAGTGATCCACAGATCTATTCAATGTCTCTCCCGTTTCAAGGATTAGTTTCACCACAATTTGGCCGTGCAACAATAAGCCGGGAAACTTCTCTATTACTTCTGCTCTCTTGAACGATTCAGGTAACTGACACCAGCGTTGATTTTGAAGTGATCTGACATTTGATTTCCTGCCAAAACCATTTCAGTTTTGAACAAATATGATCCCACACTTGATCTTCGTTTACTACTTTTTTTTCTGAATTAATTTAGCCAATCATGACTGATAGCAGATACAAATATGTTCAGAAATTGTAACGATTGGTTTATTAAACTTCCAATAATAATGGATAATTACATATATTCTGTGCGGTCTGATTTATTCTCCATCAGCATCGACATTAAGATCATGATTATTATGCACGTGTCGAGTTGTTGGTTGTCTCTTATTATGGATACTTGTTTTTTTTTTTTTTTTTTTTGCATTTACATTTGGGTTCTGATCCAGCAAACGCGTTGATGGAGCTTTACCCTTTTACATGATGACCCCAAATGGCGTGTCATTTTAACAATAATGTTTTAGAGGAAAGATACATTTTTAAAAACTTTAAAACTAAAAGTCAACGCTTTTTATTATTTTTTTTAAAATTATGACACGAGTGATCAAACATTATTTGTTCCTCTTTACGTCGTGGTCATTGCATCTGTAATCTGATTAATAAAATAGTATGAATAAACTTATACAAGCGTTTGAACCTGATTGATTTATGCAGTTCATTATTTTATGCTAAACCATTGTGCCATAATTAACAAAATAATTCAAGAGTAGAAGCCTTGGCTGTTGATAATAGGTTGTATCAGCGTTTCTCACACTGGGGTCCGCGGTAGAGGAAGGATTGAGAACCTCTGGATTATATCATTAATCAAAGCATTAAGATTATTACTGGTTTGATGGCTAAAGCTATGACTAGGAGAACGAGTTAACGTGGGTTCAAGGCAAAAAAATTCCCTAGTCGAACCATCTAGTTGATTCTATGGCATAATAAGATGAAGTTTAACACTGACTGCCATACAACTCGTAAATAACGTGCCGCCATCACCGATTTTATATTTTACTTCACATGCTCATACATGAGAATGAAGTAGTTATAAATCCTTGTTGTTACTTTTAAATTGATTTGTACAGATACCAGTCTTCATGCCGAAATGTATCCGTATAATGGACCGAACGCTGAACACTGACATATAATTCCAGTGCACTACCTCCAGAAGTCTCTGTTCAAATTTGCTCGAATCTAAACTAGTCGTTTCTGAACTCGGTAAAATGTATCCTTATGTACTTCGTAAACCGACGTTTTCATCAAATTTACTGCTCATTAAAAAGAAAGTGTCAACAAACCTTTGCCATTTATTTCTGTCGTTCACTAATCGCTCAATATCTATCCATTCTTGTCTAAAATCATCACCATCATCGTGTGCAGTCTCCGCAACGAAGGTTGGCTACCATGGATCGCCATTCCACTCTGTTTCTTGCTTTGATGGTGCAGGTTATCATAGATTGACTTGTCCATCTTTTGATGTTACTCGTCCATGTTAGTCTTGATCTGCCTCTGCCTTTTTTACGTTATATTTTCCCTTCCAATATTACTTTTAGTAGGCTGTTGTGTCTTTTAACGTGTCCCAAAAATTGCATTTGTCTTGTCTTAATTGTATTTAGTAGTTCTCTTTTTATTTTTAGTTATTTTAAAACTTCATCGTTTGTTATCTTTTCTTTCCATCCAAGTCTACCTATTCTTCTAAAAATCCACATTTCAAAGGCTTTAATTTTCTGTTCTTGTCTAAAATGCCTCTTTTATACCTCCATTCCAGCATCTTGTTCCTCTTCTATTCTCTTGTTCCACTATCATTACAGCTTCTAGAATGTACTATATTCCTACAATTTTCTGAACTGGTTTTCTTAATATATCTCATATTTAAAACAGTCATCATCTACTCAAGTCTCTTTCTAATAGACTTTGTTCTGTTCCTTCCATGAACCAGGTTTTTTTGTTATTGTTTCACCATCACCCGATCTGTTTCATAAAAGAGCCCTGTTGTTAAAGTCGACAAGTGTTAAGAGTTATCATGAAAATTATACTTTTATAACTGGAAATATAAAACGTTCAATGAGAGTAACTAAAATGTTACACTTGCAACGAACACTTCAAATACTTAGTAACAAAATGTTATTAGTAACAAAAAATAGAAACATTGTCAGCGTAACACAAAAAAACTGTGCTTAACTAACACACACATTACCTCCAGGGTAAAGTTATTTAAAAAAATGTTATCTGACATATCACAAAGCCACAGTGAAGAATTGTAATAATAAATGAACGTTGCATCATGTACACGAATCAAATGACATTACCGGTGACCTCTTCTGTATTTTCCGAACAGAATTTTCTGGAAAGCACTTCGGAACTCCGGACTGAAGATCGTGTAAATGATTGGGTTCAGCAAACTGTTAAAATAACCTAACCATAAAACAAAACTTCGAGCAAAGTCGGGAATATTCTCGGCGTTGTCCACAAAAGGGCCTATCAAAGCAATGATGAAAAACGGTAACCAGCAGATCAGGAAGGCGCCAGTAATGATGGCGAGAGTTCGAGCAGCTTTTCTCTCTCGTTTAAGCTCCATCTTTTCTCGACTTCTCGAAAAAGGCGTGTTTTCAATTGTGCACACCTTCTTCCCGTTTGTGCATTCAGCTTCCATCATGGAGAAACTAGACTCATCATTACACTCGTTATTGTAAGGATCTGCGTCGATTTGCAGTTGACGGAGCTTCTCTGCCGACTTAGCACTGATTCCATTTGATTCTCCATCTTTCTTGTTCCTGTCTTTCTTTCTCTCGGGTCGTGGAGAGCACCCGTAACTTTTAAAAGGTGTTCTTCGTTTTTTCCTTTCCTGGTTAGAATCAGGAGTGTCGTAACCATTGCAGTCACTAACCATACTGTACTCTGTTTTTGGGGAAGCAACCAGAGTAGTCTCCTCTGTTTTCAGCTTGGCTTTCATCTGTTGAAATTTATCTTTCCGAATTCGTGATCTTGCGACCTGGTAGATCCGTATGTAAATTATCATCATTACCAGCATAGGAAGGTAGAATGCACCAACGGTAGAGAAGATTGTGTAACCTTTGTCCTGAGAAATGATGCATTTGCCGGTCACACCCGGGTCATTGTTAGGATCTCGCCAACCGAACAGTGGTGGGATGGAAATGAAGAGAGCAACAACCCAGACAACCATGATCATGAGGAGGATGCGTCGGGCACTGCGGCGCCGGATGTAATCGATGCTGGTAACCGCCCAGTAGCGGTCCATTGCTATGGCAACGAGATGAAGGATGGAAGCCGTGCAGCACAGAACGTCTACTGAGATCCACATGTCACAGACTTCCGAGTGTAGGAACCATACCTGGGGAAAGTGACGAATAAAAGAAGTTAACTTTGTTCATATTTGAAGAGAGCAAATATGCATGCTAATAAATCCAACAAAAAATGAACATTAATGTAAAAAAAAAAAGGCTACATTATAATCTCCCCAACATGGTATATGAACCTCGGGCTTTAACTAAATAGAACAAATAATAATTTAATAATAAATTAATTAAAACAGGGAGCGGAGAGCAAGTGGCAGGGTAGGTTTAAAAATTGCCGTTCTTCAAATAAGATAAACGTGGGTTCGAATCTTTGTAGGATCACAAAGTATGTTTTTTTTTTTTTTCTTAAATCGAGGTTGAAATTTTTTTAAAAATCTGACTAGAAAACCTCGTGGCAACGTCACTGTTCATGAGACCTTTATTGTCCAGCCAAAAAAGAGAAAATAAGGTAGACCTTAGAAATGGTATAAATGCTTGAACGACAATCTGAAGCTGACATTTGTGTGTGTGACTGCATAATTGAATTAGCCCTACTCTACAATATAAACGGGTTCCGATCAGTACAAAGAAGGAGATTGAAGTATAAATAAACCCCAATCGTCTTATACATCACAACATCACATGCCAGTTAAGCTTTGCTTTTCCTGGGACAAAAAAATAAAACGCATGGCCGAAACTCAAACTCATATACCCCAGATGGGAACTTGATGCTCCAAAAACATTTTGACACAAAACATTTTTTTTGTCTGTGATTATTTATTGACAATTCTCAAGGGACCTTTCCTTATTTTGGCGGGTTATTGATTCAATCCAGTAGGTTATGCAGCTTGATTCTTCATTTGAGACGTCCGCGGATTTTATTTTCTTTCTGCAGAAATTCAGAACTGGATCATGAAAGAGAATGCCAAGCAATCAAGAACCAAAATCGTTGCCGTTAGTCGCTGCTATATGTTCTACTCAAATTAGGGTTCATAGTTCGCCACAAACTGTCACTTCGTTCTGCCTCTTTGACGTCCTAGTTCTGTAACTCAAAACCATAGCCATCTATAGTATTAATAAGGCCCGCGGACTGAAAGGAATCACCCAAAGTTTGTGACATTTTCTGCTTTGCGAACAGGGGTAGTTGTGGGTAAAATAACGTTAGCTCGCATAGCTGAAGACGCTACAAACATTGCGTGATTCCGGGATTTCCCTCTAAGACTTTGTAAAACTATAGATCGCCGTGGTTTAAACCCACGGCAAGCAGATTATCACTTTGATGTTTTACAATGTCTGTTTCTTGCACAACAGTAGCGCAAGTTACCAACCAGTCTCAATTATTATGTACTACACACGTAGTTCGCGCAGAAACAGAACAGAGAATGAAGCCTTTGAAATGTGGATATATAGAAGAATAGGTAGAATTGGATTGGAGGAAAAGAAAACAAACGATGAAGTCTTAAAACAACTAAAAATGAAAAGACAACTACTAAGAACAATTCAAACAAGACAAATGCGATTTTTGGGCCATGTTAAAAGACACAACAGCCTACTAAAAGTAATCCTGGAGGGGAAAGTACAAGGTAAAAGAGGCAGAGGCAGACCAAGACTAACATAGACGAGTAACATCAAAAGATGGACAAATCAGCCTATGACAACCTGCACCATCAAAGCAAGAGACAGAGCAGAATGGCGCTCCATGGTAGCCAACCTTCGTTGCGGAGACGGCACTCGATGATGATGACAGACGTAGTTCATGTCCCTTTCCTATTACTAAGATCAAATTAATGTTGAAAAATATGACGCAGAGACAAAAACAGTACTCACAACATAATAAGTACGGAGAATATGAATTTAGTCAGTACCTTTCTTCTTGACCATCAACACATTTATGGATGATATGGGCAGTACAACGGCAAGCCGCTCTATTTGATGACATACAACACATAGAACTCATAATCCAAGTGCGAGTGCATCACAGAGACATGTTTGCCCTAGAACAATTAGTTTCATTTAATAAAAAACCCAGGCCTATTTGATTAGTAGACGAGAGTATTAACCACTTGAATTCTTCTTCCTGTACACATTGTTTTAAAACGTGGGGCTGGCTAGTCTAGAGGTAACGTGGGGGTGGCTAGTCTAGAGGTAACGTGGGGGTGGCTAGTCTAGAGGTAACGTGGGGCTGGCTAGTCTAGAGGTAACGTGGGGGTGGCTAGTCTAGAGGTAACGTGGGGGTGGCTAGTCTAGAGGTAACGTGGGGCTGGCTAGTCTAGAGGTAACGTGGGGGTGGCTAGTCTAGAGGTAACGTGGGGGTGGCTAGTCTGGAGGTAACGTGGGGGTTGCTAGTCTAGAGGTAACGTGGGGGTGGCTAGTCTAGAGGTAACGTGGGGGTGGCTAGTCTAGAGGTAACGTGGGGCTGGCTAGTCTAGAGGTAACGTGGGGGTGGCTAGTCTAGAGGTAACGTGGGGGTGGCTAGTCTAGAGGTAACGTGGGGCTGGCTAGTCTAGAGGTAACGTGGGGCTGGCTAGTCTAGAGGTAACGTGGGGCTGGCTAGTCTAGAGGTAACGTGGGGCTGGCTAGTCTGGAGGTAACGTGGGGGTGGCTAGTCTAGAGGTAACGTGGGGGTGGCTAGTCTAGAGGTAACGTGGGGGTGGCTAGTCTAGAGGTAACGTGGGGGTGGCTAGTCTAGAGGTAACGTGGGGGTGGCTAGTCTAGAGGTAACGTGGGGGTGGCTAGTCTAGAGGTAACGTGGGGCTGGCTAGTCTAGAGGTAACGTGGGGCTGGCTAGTCTAGAGGTAACGTGGGGGTGGCTAGTCTAGAGGTAACGTGGGGCTGGCTAGTCTAGAGGTAACGTGGGGCTGGCTAGTCTAGAGGTAACGTGGGGGTGGCTAGTCTAGAGGTAACGTGGGGGTGGCTAGTCTGGAGGTAACGTGGGGGTGGCTAGTCTAGAGGTAACGTGGGGGTGGCTAGTTTAGAGGTAACGTGGGGGTGGCTAGTCTAGAGGTAACGTGGGGGTGGCTAGTCTAGAGGTAACGTGGGGGTGGCTAGTTTAGAGGTAACGTGGGGGTGGCTAGTCTAGAGGTAACGTGGGGGTGGCTAGTCTAGAGGTAACGTGGGGGTGGCTAGTCTAGAGGTAACGTAGGGGTGGCTAGTCTAGAGGTAACGTGGGGCTGGCTAGTCTAGAGGTAACGTGGGGGTGGCTAGTCTAGAGGTAACATGGGGGTGGCTAGTCTAGAGGTAACGTGGGGGTGGCTAGTCTAGAGGTAACGTGGGGGTGGCTAGTCTAGAGATTACGTGGGGGGTGGCTAGTCTAGAGGTAACGTGGGGGTGACTAGTTCAGAGGTAACATGGGAGTGGCTAGTGTAGAGGTAACGTGGGGGTGGCTAGTCTAAAGGTACGACGTCGGCCTCTGGATAGGAAAAAACATTGATCCAAAGCTGAACCCCTGGTTTTTTTTTTTTTTTCCCAAAATTAACCTGTGGTTTCTTCGTGGCGTTACCCCACCCTAGTCTCTGGGTAGTGAGATCCGATGTCCAACTATCTAGGATAAAGGCAATAAACAGTTGGTCCCATGTGCATTCGTGCACGTTAAAGAACCATTGTCAGTTAAAATCAAAACGATAGGCTACATATTTGGCCGCTGCACAGGCAAGATTGTCAGCAAAAACTAGCGACACCGTGTATCCGTCGATCCTTGGCTGTGCGACGGAGTTCGTAGACATGGAGCGAGATTCTTCAGATTTTCTCGAGATTATCGGGGGGGGGGGGGGGGGGAATATCATAGCACCGATGGATTCATCCGGTGTGCAGTGATGGAGAACCTAACAAACATCAAAACTCGCATTTGTAGGCATAGATTATTGACAATGCTTTCAATATAATCACTAGAGTTGCAGAACATGCACATAGTTGTAGGTGGCTTCATGTCTTATTTCACAAGACATAGGAGAAACTTCAAAACTGCTCATGTCAATGACGTTAAAATGACTGTTTGCTTATTAAATCTGCTTTATTTTATTGTCTCAACTTCTGATGTTCAATTGTTCTTCACAGGAATTTCATTTACAATGTGGCGACTCTTCTTTTTTTTTTCTGGTTTCTGGTGTCTCAGGTTTGCATTGGTAGCGGATTGTTCGAAAAAATAGTTTTATAGTTATAGCGATGTCTTTGTATGTGATGTTATATGTGTGTCCTGCTATTTTTAAGACAATCACATGGTTAGCTTCGTAACATCTTTTGTTCATCTCAGGTTTGATTTGCCGATTGGATGATAATATATTTTATATATTATATTTCTTAACGATCGTTTTCACAGCGATCAGAGTTTTCTACTAAAAATATGCTGTCAATGTGTGACATAGACATTAACAGCTAATGACATCAGAAAGATAACACCAACGGAAAATAAATGTTTTAGAACAAAATTAGGAGAGACAAGAAATACATGATCGTAATATGAGAAAGAATATAAACATGACATTATTTTACATCAGATCCATACAAAAAACAATAAATAAATTCTTTAACATCCAATGGAATTTGATCCTTTGGAAATAATTATCTGTCTTCATAGATATACTGTCTAAAAACAAACAAATTAAAATTGTGTACATTTGATTCCTAATGAAAACCCGTCAAAGTAAATCAGATTAAAAATAAAATAATTCGGTCATGCTAAAAACGGATGCGTCGAGTAAAAAAACAAACATTGGCTTGGCATAAACTAGCGATAAAAAACGTCAACGCCCGCATAACGTCATTTCATATAAAGACGACGAAACAAAGTAGTCGTTGGATGAACTAAGCAGCAGAAAAAGGAGAAAATTTCGGATAAAAATGATGTTACCGGACATGATATGACAGAGTTATCACACTACAGGAGTGTTGGTTCGGAATTGAAGGAGAGTTGACATTTTTGGAAGTAGAATATTATTCTAGTCATACTACATAGTACTGCAACAAACACTAAGAACAAGATAATATCTCCAAGAAAGATTAGAGAGAAGGACCTTAACGAAAGACGGATTAATGAAATCTCACGGGTTATACTAATAACATACTACCTGGTGAAAGAGTAAAAATAAGAGACATGACAAAGCATCTAAAATAGAATCTATAGTCAAGAGAAGAGAATGGTCACATTTTGGCTATGTGAAGAGAGGAAACAACAAGAGAATCCGAAAGCAAACTCTTAGATGGGAACCAGAGGGTAAAAGACACTGAGTTAGAGTGCACGTGTCACCGCGCTGAATTTTCATCTGATAATGAATCGCTACAGGCGATAGGTTTCACATTTAAAAGTAGAAAAAAAAAAATAAAGCATCCCCGTCACGCCAAGTGGCGTATAGGGAATATGGTTTTAGTGACCATACATTTTACAGACCTTTGGCACATGATTTTTGGGGTGATGTGGTCGGCAGTACCCCCGTGCCGCTTTACTTTCCCAGAAAAAAAATCCGGTATCCATTAAAGGCTGGGTGAACCGGTAGCCGTCGGTTGCGATCGAACCCTACCTATTGTTCTTTGTAGTCCAGTTCACTAACCAATGATGGTTTTATACTTGGCTTAACAAAAACCTCACATTTTGCTGCTTCACACTTGACATAACAAAAACCCCACATTTCGCTGCTTCACACTTGGCTAAACAAAAACCCCACATTTCGTTGCTTCACACTTGGCTAAACAAAAACCACACATATCGCTGCTTCACGCATGGCTAAACAAAAACCACACATTTCGCTGCTTCACACATGGCTAAACAAAAACCACACATTTCTCTGATTCACACATGGCTAAACAAAAAACCACACATTTCGCTGCTTCACACATGGCTAAACAAAAACCACACATTTCGCTGCTTCACACATGGCTAAAAAAAACCACACATTTCACAAAAACCACACATTTCGCTGCTTCACACTTGGCTAAACAAAAACCCCACATTTCGCTGTTTCACACTTGGCTAAACAAAAACCCCACATTTCGCTGCTTCACACTTGGCTAAACAAAAACCACACATATCGCTGCTTCACGCATGGCTAAACAAAAACCACACATTTCGCTGCTTCACACATGGCTAAACAAAAACCACACATTTCTCTGATTCACACATGGCTAAACAAAAAACCACACATTTCGCTGCTTCACACATGGCTAAACAAAAACCACACATTTCGCTGCTTCACACATTGCTAAACAAAAACCACACATTTCACAAAAACCACACATTTCGCTGCTTCACACTTGGCTAAACAAAAACCCCACATTTCGCTGTTTCACACTTGGCTAAACAAAAACCCCACATTTCGCTGCTTCACACTTGGCTAAACAAAAACCACACATATCGCTGCTTCACGCATGGCTAAACAAAAACCACACATTTCGCTGCTTCACACATGGCTAAACAAAAACCACACATTTCTCTGATTCACACATGGCTAAACAAAAAACCACACATTTCGCTGCTTCACACATGGCTAAACAAAAACCACACATTTCGCTGCTTCACACATGGCTAAACAAAAACCACACATTTCACAAAAACCACACATTTCGCTGCTTCACACATGGCTAAACAAAAACCACACATTTCGCTGCTTCACACATGGCTAAACAAAAACCCCACATTTCGCTGCTCTTGTTTGTGGACGGGTGTCGAACTGCTTCCCAGGCTCCGATATGTGCCGTAGGCCAAACAAAACCATCTATTGGTATCTCAAAAACACTACCACCGTACATCTAACAGTGATATCGATAGTACATGTGATTTGTATTACAATTTATCCTTCTTCCAATATATAAAACAAGGAGTCAGACACGGCTGTGATTTGTCGCCGGAAATATTTTCACTTTACAGAGAACATATTATGAGATCAATAGTAGATATAAAATGAATTGAAGTCAACGGTCACAACATAAGCAATTTTCGATATGCGGATGACACATTATTAATATCAGAGAGAGAGAGAGAGAGACAGACAGACAGACAGACAGACAGACAGACAGACAGACAGAGAGACAGACAGACAGACAGAGAGACAGACAGACAGACAGACAGACAGACAGACAGAGAGACAGACAGACAGACAGACAGACAGACAGACAGACAGAGAGACAGACAGACAGACAGACAGACAGAGAGAACGAACTACAAGAAATTATAGACATCATAGTAAAAGAAAGCAACAAGAAAGATCTCAGTCTGAATAGTAAGAAAACAGAAGTATTTGTCATATCAAAGAAACAATCATCACCATCATGCAGCATAAAAATAAATAAGACAAATCTGAAACAAGTGCAACGTGTCAAATACTTGGGCACAATAATAACATCATATGGAAGATGTACCACAGAAATAAAAAGCAGAATAGCTCAGGCAAAAAATAGCTTTTCAGAAAATGAAAAATATCTTATGCAATAAATCTATGTCAATAGAAGTGAGAAGGAGAATTCATCGGTGCTATATAGAGCTATTTCTGACCTATGGGAGCGAATCATGGACAGTACTGAAATAAATGAAAATACACAAATATGAGATTTCTCAGAAGAGCGTTCAAAGTTCATTGCACAGATAAAAAGACCAACGAGGAAGTCCTCAAAGAGGCCATCACAAAAAGGGAGCTCCTAAGAAATATCAGAAAGAAACAATCAACATTTTTCGGGCACATCATGAGAAGAGGAAAATTGGAATACTTGGTTACAACTGGCAAAATACAGGGAACGAGAGATCGCGGACAACAAAGAGAGAAAATACTGGATAGGTTGGTGCCATGGCATGGAAAACAGTCAACAACAGAATTGATACGATGCACTGCAGATAGAAGATTGTGGAAGGATATGATCGCCTACGCCAAGCGGTATAGCACGTGATGATGATGATGATAACTATTCCCCAAAGAACAGCTCTAAGTGTGTGTGTGTGAGTGTGTATATATATATATATATATATATATATATATAGCTTTATAAAGCAAACAATATAACCACTACTATGACCAACCGATAAATTACTTTACCGCCGTAAGTTATACAAAGACAGGAGACATAACAGAAAAAAAAAAAAACATTGATTACAAAATACTCAAGATCTTATAGTCTTTGATAATTAGACTGCAATATGACGCTTTCTGGCCGTTTAAGTTGGAAGGTATGAGGTTTAATGACTGAGGGGAGGCAACTAACAACGATGAGGAACTCTGTCCACTTCACCTTTAAATCGTGTGGTGTAACATTGATTTGTAATACTTCACATCCATACAACATTAAAGTAATTCACGGAACACTCATTACTGTTAATTATATGTTTCTATATGTTTACTATACGTGCCACACCAATATACGTAGATACCAAGATACACAGAGAGAAGTAATGAGAACGATATAGACGAAAGTCGCGTGCTAGCCTCCGCTGCTTTTAGTGAATTAATTATGCAAACCATTCAAGCGACCTGCCAATGAGAGATGAACTGTGTGCCAGCTACAGATATACGCAATCTAACAAACGGAACATGACTGTGATGGGGTACTAGCAGATAGCCATCAGGAAGTCTAAACAACACGAAATTAATCATCATTATCAGGTGTCGTGTCGGTTGATTACCGATCTTTCAGAATCCCATGAAAACTAATTTACAAAATTGACAAAGTAATTAGGACATTTTTTGCAGACAACACACGGTAACAGATTATTAAACATTGGGAGAAGCCAAAGTACTACTTACAAAAATATCTGTATTCTTCTTTCCTTCCCTATTTGTCCTTCAGCGTCGAGGGGAGATATAATTTGAGGTCTTTTGCTCTTCTATTACCTCTGCTGCTGTTCTGTTTCGTAGTGTTTATAATATTCTGTCAATCCATCCTTTTCGTGGTCGATCCTTTGGTCTGGTGTTCTCACATCGTTTATTGGAAGCTCGTGTTGTGTTTTCATTTTTCTGCCTTGCCACGTGGCTAAACCATTGTATCTGTTGTTTCTTTATATATTTTATGATGGGGGTTATTCCTTGCTTTTTTCTCAGTTCATTTCTGATCTTATTTCTCCTGCCATTTGTCTAACACCCTTAATCTCAGTAGAGGTTATTTTTCTTATTGTTCTTGCATCTAAGGTCCAGGACTGGCACTGGTAGCACAACGTTAGGATGAAGATTATATTGTAGAATGCCAGTTTTGCCTTTAGAGTTATTTTCTTGTTGGATCATGCTGGTGATAGCTGTCCAATGACCTGACAAGCTTTGTTACATCTTGAGTCTATTTGGGATATTTTAAAATTGTCATTTGTCACTAAACTTCCTAGGTATTTGAATTACTCTACTTCTTTTAGATGTCTACCGTGCATCATTATGTTGATGCTCTGTTTCTCTTTTGCGATAATTGTTGTATTTTGTATTGTATTGTACAAGTTGTATTTTGTTGAGTCTCTTTAAGTGTTCTTCTAGGGGTTTTCTTGATTCTTGATCTTTTAATTGTTTTATTTTTATTGTCTGTTCTTTTTGCTTCTTTTGTTTGTTGATGCATTTTCTTTTTGTTTCTGGATATCTGAGCATAATCATAACCATTTCATGGTCCTTGTCGTCTGTGATATTAGGACAGCTCTGCTGTCGGTTACTCTTTTCTTATTATGTTTTCTTTTTAGTAAAAAATTCTTTTTAATAAAATTGTTACGTAGTTAGCACAAAGCAGATAATAAAATGATCTATATTTATACTAGCCTGACTATTAAATGTTACATTAGCGCAAATATAGGAATATATAACATACAAATAAACAATAAAATAACATATATTTATAGTATATATAAACATATATTATAGTTATATAAAATGACATATTGTTATAGTACATTATTTATAGTATTTTTTTGCACTCAAAAATAATAAACTGGTATATGGTCACACATAAAGAAACAATACAAATTTTTAATTTACATAAACAATAACATATTGTATGTATTATGCACGCAATGATGATGATGGTGATGATGATATTTGTTGCACTATACAGACAATATGTTGTTCTATAGCTATTGCACAGACAGTTAAATTGTATAGTTACCACATATACAGTAGACCAGAAGACGGTAATATACAGTAGACCAGAAGACGGTAATAATAAGAATTGATTATTAAATAAACAAATACAAATAATATAATGTAATAACTATTGTTTTCTGAAGAAATTATGAAGAAGGGACAGAAAAGGTAGGAAACTGCTTTTGTAGTTCTGACAAATTAGGATTGATTTTGGGGAAAGTGGGGGGGGGTAAGGTCTACAAATACTGTAGCTGAGAACCGTCAGTGACTCATAGCTGACCGCGTTAACCAAGATCGGTGAACAACAGAACTGATGAGACATTACTCTGTCTCCCAGCGGTGGTTCTGAAGAGAAACCTACCCTTCTGGCCAAGCGAGAAGGGATCTAAGAACGGATCCTTGGGAGTTAAGAAGTGATCCTAAGGAGTTAAGAAGTAATCCTAAGGAGTTAAGAAGTGATCCTAAGGAGTTAAGAAGTGATCCTACGGAGTTAAGAAGTGATCCTAAGGAGTCAAGAAGTGATCTTAATGAGTTAAGAAGTGATCCTAAGGAGTTCAGAAGACAAGAAACACAGTACCCAGAAATGCCATGTCAAAACCTGGTGTGCCGTGCCAAAAGTTAAAGATATCGCAGCTTACCGTAAATTAACGAAGAATGGCATCTATGCCTACTTCAAGTTCTTTTCAAGAAATATATACCCCCTTTCAGCGATACGTCACAGTACGAGCGGTAGGTTACACAATTACAACTCATAATAACAAGCTAGCGATATCTAGAATGCTTACATACCTTTTCTCTATAGTAGCTCACGGTATAATTTGTTAAACAAGCAATGGCAATACTCCGCAGTACTTCGAGCTATAAGGAGTAGGAAATTATACATTAGGGCACACGAAGTTAGGACACAAGAAGTAGAACACAGGAAGGAATGTTATTGATTAATCGAGCGCCTTGTTCTCGATTGCAGTTAAGGACTAACAGTTGTTTTTACCGTTGTTCATATTAATACTTTGACCTGAATAGCACATTTTGAATGAGGGTTAAATAATGTACTAATAGAATGGAATTACTAGAGTTAACACGATAATGACCGGAAGACATTAAGTTATTCAGCCACGGTAAGTAATGCCCGCTTTGAAGGACATCACGAGATTGTGTGATCAGGTTATAGTCACGTGACCTAATTCGACGAGCAAAACTAGAAGGCTGGACAAGTCAGTTCACGCTGGTACCTCGGATAGTCAAGACGTAGAATAGAAATACGAATTGCTCTGGCGTGACGGATGACATCTATAGAAATGGCGGACATCAGGATAGTGAGGAGTGGATAGCTAGAATTTAAGTAGAAAGCCCAGCAAACATGTTAGAGGCATGAAGTTTAGTTAGACATAGAATGATTTAGAAGCTTTGGGTCCATCGTGGACAGTTTTAAAGCACTTAGAGATAGTTAGATTTAATTGATTAACAGTTGCTTGTTTGTATATTTCACTATGGAGAGCATGAGTATGTGATTTGTCATTGATGGTCTTTGTAATTGTTGGCTTGCGATGTTGCATACCATTAAACCTGTTCGAGTTTTGGCCAGTCTCTATAAATATTACATGGAGTTGTCATGATGAATGTACATTGCTATTTACGACTGTTTGTCCAAGTTTTTAACTTCAATATTAGAACCCAGTGAGAGGTGTTCTGTGTGGAGAGATTTGGCCTTATATCGCAGCAAACAGACACCAGAGGAACACAACGTCGATAAGTGGCACACGTTGATAATGAATTCTGTAAAAAGACGACCATCTGTAAATTTGGAATATCTCAAGAATACATTGGAGCAAGTGCACTTTATTCATCAGCTCCCGCAGAACCACAGGAAGATAAAAAAACGGAGAGTTATTTGTCTCTAATTTAAATAATAACCAACAAACTGTGATTATTTTGTAGTATACCGCTCCGCTTAATATCATCAGTAATCAAGAAAAGACTATGCACATATGTTAAACATATGACGAGAAGAGATAATAACCGAATAGCAAAGCAAGCTCTCAAGTAGGAAAGCAACAGGTAGGAGGAAAAAAGGCCGACCAAAAGAAACATTGGGAAGAACATTGATCAGAGAAGCAAAGGCAACAGGAATCGGCTCCCTAAAAGAGATCGAGATGCTTGCACAGAAGTCAACTGAAAGTATCAAACAATAGGTCTTTTTGAAACTATACGGAAATATACGGAAGCAGAGATGAAGAAAATTGGGAAGACATTAAGGGATACTAAGAGAATGCAAGAAACACAACGATCGTATATCCCTAACTCGGCTGTACGCTCGAAATGAAGGACGAGATGATAGATATGTCGATGCTGTTTGTGAATTTGCAGTCTTGGTGCGACTCCCGGATCTTCATGTTATGCAAGAGGGATGTTGCCTAGAGTCAGGAGAGCTACTAGGAGATGGTCGTCGACTGTGAACTAGTTTATCATCTCACACTGCAAGTTTTGCTGGGGAGGGGATCTTTGCGCTTATGTTCGATGAGAGATGGGGATAATCTGACGACTAACACTAGGACCTTTTATAAAGTGTAATTTGACGATCTATACTCCACAGTGAACTGAAAGTGTTTGTTGAAGATCTATACTTCACAGGGAGCTGAAAGTGTTTGTTGAAGATCTACGCTTCACTGGAAGCTGAAAGTGTTTTTTGAAGATCTATGCTCCACAGGGAGCTGAAAGTTTTTTTAAAGATCTATGCTTCACAGGGAGCTGAAAGTGTTTTTTGAAGATCTATGCTCCACAGGGAGCTGAAAATTGTTTTGAAGATCTATGCTTCACAGGGAGCTGAAAGTGTTTTTTGAAGATCTATGCTCAACAGGGAGCTGAAAGTGTTTATTGAAGATCTATGCTCCACTGGAAGCTGAAACTGTTTTTTGAAGATCTATGCTCCACTGGAAGATGAAAGTGTTTGTTGAAGATCTATGCTCCACTGGAAGCTGAAAGTGTTTTCTGAAGATCTATGCTCCACTGGAAGCTGAAAGTGTTTGTTGAAGATCTATGCTCCACTGGAAGCTGAAAGTGTTTTTGAAGATATATGCTCTGCAGGGAGCTGACAGTGTTTGTTGAAGATCTATACTACACAGGGAGCTGAAAATGTTTGCTGAAGATCTATGCTCCACAGGGAGCTGAAAGTGTTTGTTGAAGATTTATACTACACAGGGAGCTGAAAGTGTTCTTTGAAGATCTATGCTACACAGTGAGCTGAAAGTTTTTGTTGAAGATCTATGCTCTACAGGGAGCTGAAAGTGTTTGTTAAAAATCTATGCTCCACAAGGAGCTGTGAGTGTTTGTTGAAAATCTATGCTCTACAGGGAGCTGAAAGTTTTTGTTAAAGATCTATGCTCCACAAGGAGTTTTGAATGTTTGTTGAAAATCTATGCTCTACAAGGAGCTGAAAGTGTTTGTTAAAGATCTATGCTCCACAAGGAGCTGTGAGTGTTTGTTGAAAATCTATGCTCTACAGGGAGCTGAAAGTTACAAGTAAAAGGGCTGACATGGAATGAACAAGTGAAATGTTTCTTCTGACATCTAACATTGATTGCTTTTGTACTGTTTTGTTACATTTGTTCATTTACAGCGATCGTCTTTCACACTTGTCCGATCTCTTTCATTAATTGAAAATTCACCGAGAGAAGTGTTTCCGACATCTCTGTATCTAAATCTCGGTTCACCAACGCGATGTTCCCCCTTAGTAAGCCCAACATACAATATTTAATTGAGAATGAGAATTGTATCGACTCTTCCATCACGATCATACCACAGTCATCTAAATCTTCAACTCTTTTAGTGTTTAAATAATGGAAACAGAGAATCGTATACGACGTATGAGTTAGTTACTCCGTTATTATATTTGATTTTCATTATCTTCGGAAGTCTAGCATATCTATGTACACAAACATTGTGAAGACATTGCATACTTCGCAACACAACAGCGTGACTTGCTATCTCACCTTATTTATACTTCACCATCGTGTGTTGGTATTTATTAACTGATCTTCTGATAGGTCGTGAGTTATGTAAAGTATGAACGGTGGCTAGTGAGTTCGTTTACTGGGAGTCATTTTTTCGTTATTTCAGATAGTGAAATGGTTAATGGGGGTGAGTACTGTGTCTTGAAGTGCTACTGGGATGATGAAGATGATAAATACGTTTCACTGGGCTGACGCACTTTATGCTGGTATTTACAATCTGATCAAGTGATAGGAATCGTGAATGTGGTGTAGCACGCGTACGCTTGTTTCATTAACCGAGAATACTGAGTTCGTTTACTGAGGACCACTTTCATGTCATTTCTGAAACTAGCAGTGTGGTGCAAGGGGGATAAGCATTGTGTCGAGATAACATGTCTTGAGGTCGACTCAAATCGTTAGCTCCTAGACCTGGCCTGGTCTAGCGGGCTCCATCTTTCTTCTTAATTTCTCAAGACAGCTTAAGAGCTTGAATTTTGTTCATTCTTAAGGGACTGTAATACAAGGTCTTCTATTTCAACAATTCACATCTCTGTAGCAAGTTCATTCTCTGGGTGAATGAGATTATCATTGAGCGAATCCCTACAGTGTTTTTATATAGACAGAGACAAGCAGGCGCAGAGGTGTGGAACTGCTGAATAAGAAGACTTTGTAGTACAGTCTGTTTAACAAAGTAAGGATCGCCACAAAAGCTCAATGTTAATCCAATTCACCCAGAACAGCTCAATGATAATCCAGTTCACCCAGAACAGCTCAATGATAATCTAATTCACCAAGAACAGCTTAATCATAATCCAATTCACACTGAGCAGCTCAATAATAACCCCATTCACCCACAACAGCTCAACAATAATCCAATTCAACCACAACAGCTAAATGATAATCTCATTCGCCCACTGCGCCAAAAGCATCCCCTTTCTATTTACTATAAAGACCAATGAGGACATTTTCAAAGAGGTCACAAAAGAAAGGGAGCTCATCAGAAAGAAATAATCAACATTTTCGTGCATATCATGATAAGAGCAAATTTGGAATACATGGTTACAACTGGCAAAACAGGGAAAGAGAGATCGCGGACGACAACGATCACAGAAAATCAAACCCACCCACAACAACATAAATTCAAGCCCACCCACAACATAATAGCAAATCAACCCACAACAACATACAATCAAGCCCACCCACAACAACATAAAATCAAGCCCACTCACAACAACATAAAATCAAGCCCACTCACAACATAAAACCGAGTCCACCCACAACATAAAATCAAGCCCACCCACAACATAAATCAAGCCCACCCACAACATAAATCAAGCCCACCCACAACATAAAACCGAGTCCACCCACAATATAAAACCAAGCCCACCCACAACATAAAGTCAAGCCCACCCACAACATAAAATCAAGCCCACTCACAACATAAAATCAAGCCCACCCACAACATAAAACCAAGCCCACTCACAACAGAAAGTCCAGCCCACCTACAACATAGAGTCAGGCCCTCTCACAACATAAAGTCAAACCCACCCACAACATAAAGTCAAGCCCACCCACAACATAAAGCCAAGCCCACCTACAACATACAGTCCAGCCCACCCACAACATAAAGTCCAGCCCACCCCAACATAAAGTCAAACCGACCCACAACAAAAGTCCAGCCCAACCACAACATAAAGTCAAGCCCAACCACAACATAAAGTCAAGCCCACCCACAACATAAAGTCCAGCCCACCCACACATAAAGTCAAACCCACCCACAACATAAAGTCCAGCCCACCCACAACATAAAGTCAATCCCACCCACAACATAAAGTCAAGCCCACCCACAACATAAAGTCAAGCCCACCCTTAACATAAAGTCAAGCCCACCCACAACATAAAGTCCAGCCTACCCACAACATAAAGTCAAACCCACCTACAACATAAAGACCTGCCCACCCACACCATAAAGTCAAACCCACCTACAGCATAAAGTCCAGCCCACCCACAACATAAAGTCCAGCCCACCCACAACATAAAGTTATGCCCACCCACAACATAAAGTCAAGCCCACCCACAACATAAAGTCAAGCCCACCCACAACATAAAGTCAAGCCCACCCACAACATAAAGTCCAGCCCACCCACAACATAAAGTTATGCCCACCCACAACATAAAGTCAAGCCCACCCACAACATAAAGTCAAGCCCACCCACAACATAAAGTCAAGCCCACCCACAACATAAAGTCAAGCCCACCCACAACATAAAGTCCAGCCCACCCACAACATAAAGTCAAGCCCACCCACAACATAAAACCAAGCCCACCTACAACATAAAGTCCAGCCCACCCACAACGTAAAGTCAAACCCACCCACTACGTAAAGTCAAACCCACCCACAACATAAAACCAAGCCCACCTACAACATAAAGTCAAGCCTACCCACAACATAAAGTCAAGCCCACCTACAAGATAAAGTCAAACCCACCCACAACATAAAGTCAAACCCACCAACAACATAACGTCAAGCCCACCCACAACATAAAACCGAGCCCACCTACAACATAAAGTCCAAGCCACCCACAACATAAAACAAGCCCACCAACAGACTCACAATAATTTCACCCCCCATTAGCCACAAGCTCTTCTCTGTAAACACTAGCAACATGCAATCAGATATAAACGTTATCAGAAATAATATCGGCATTTCTATGAAGTTCGGAGGTAACAGAACTTCTGCATCTTACTTCTTGTCTTTGTAACAGCCTCCTGTAAACCCCTTATCAGTTAATTCATCTATTAATGCATCTTTCCAATTTACAACTCTATCTGTCGTTACCAGTCTTTATGTAACCTTGTGTTAAGTTGTCTTTCAACAGGGTTGTCATGCTATTTATAGTGGTTTGTTTGAAATCTGTTATATTCCAAATGCGATATTTTTCAGCTTTTCTTTTGTAACCATACATTTTTTTTTCGATTAGGAATCAGCAATAGAGCAGTCAAATGTGAACTCATCATCATTGAGTGCCTCCTCCGCATCGAAGGCTGGCGACAATGGAGCGTCAATTATGCTGTCTCTTGCTTTGATGGTGCCGGTTGTCATAGGTTGACTTGTCCATCTTTTGATGCTACTCGTCCATGTTAGTCTTGGTTTGCCTCTGCCTCCTTTAACCTTGTATTTTCCCTCCCAGTATTACTTTCAGTAGGCTGCTGTGTCTTTTAACATGTCCCCAAAATCTCATTTGTTTTATTTGAATTGTATTTAGTAGTTCTCTTTTCATTTTTAGGTGTTTTAAGACTTCGTCGTTTTTTTTTTTTCATCTTTCCACCCAACTCTACCTATTCTTCTACATATCCACATTTCAAAGACTGACTGTGAAATAGTCTACTCTAAAGAAGATTTCGGGTTCTATTACAATTTGTGGTTTCGTAGTTCTCCCAATCTTAGATTAGGACTGAATTTTCGTCACTGACGTAAAGGTGATAACTGAAACATAAAAAGTAAAAAAGTAAAAAAGTAAAGTAGCCCCGCCACTCCAAGTGGCGTATAGGGAATATGGTATTAGTGATCATAAATTTTTACAGACCTTCGGCACATGATTTTTGGGGTAATGTGGTCGGTATTACGCCCGTGCCGATTTACATTCCCAGAAAAAAATCCGGTACCAATTAAAGCTGAATCATAAAGCAATAGGTAAACACCAACACCATAATCTATATGTTCCTCGCGAGACGAACAAATAAAAACAAACAATATTCTAAATGAAAGGATGCGAAAAATAATATTTTCAATTTGCTTTTCATTTGAAAAAAAAATCGGTCAAACTTGAGAAAAGTACAAAACATAGACTCAGTCACAAATTTTGGTAGTACTAAAGTTACGCATTGTCAGCTTAATTAGTTTTGCCGTCAAGAAAATCATTACACAGTTAAACTAAACAGATTAAAACCCCAAGTAGAAGAATTCGTTGTAGAGGCTTCACATACTGGCTTTAGCAAAGGCAGGGACACTGTTAAGCATATGTACTTTGTGTTAGTAAATATTGACAAATCAAGAAGAGATGTGCTACGATTTCATTGACGTTAAGAAGATTACAGCTGTTTATTTTTTATTTAAAAGTGACATTTTAGTTCCATTCTTGGAAACTTTGCATTATTTATGGATGAAGATGTCATGTACATAGGGAGCCGCGATAGCTCAGTGGTCAGTGAACTGGACTACAAAGGACAAGAGGTATGGTTCGATCCCAACCGACTGCTTCCGGGTTCACCCAGTCTTTAATGTGTACCGGATTTTTTCTGGGAAAGTAAAGCGGCACGGGCGTAATACCGACCACATTACCATAAAAATCATGTGTTGAAGGTCTGGGTAATTTATGGTCACTAACACCATATTCCCGTCACTTGGCGTGACGGGTATACTTTACTTTTTTTTTTTTACTTCATGAGACCCCTGTCTAATTGCTCACTGTTTGACTGCTTGTGGTCCAGTTAGATCCTACCTGCTCATTATATAGTTAATAATATTATCAAGACTAAAGGTAAAGGTAAAGTACGAGACTTGAACCGGCGTCTTAGCACGCGTGTTTACACCCATATGTGCTCGGCCGCCTATCCAGAAATGTTAGGATATTTCTGTATAGTGTAGCCTCAAGCATCGAAACTCAGATGCGAAGCGACATTCCTCACCTTCCCAGGATAATACCCTGGTACCCATTTCTGCCAACGGCTGGGTCGACCGTGGGGGTATTTTTTTTTTTTTCAACCACGAATACAATTCACACTGCTCCCAGCGGGAATCGAACACGGGTTGTCCGAACGTCGGTAGTCCAGTCGGGTGGTTTTCCCAACTCGGCTACCGAGGCCCCTATCAAGACTATTGTCTATTAATCATGTCACCAACAACACCGCAAATTTTAGATACCGTTTCTTTCAGCCATTTTTCAGATCAGTGTTTAACTTACGTGTCTACATTGCTTTGTTTATTTTAGAAAAAGTATGTTATATGTACTATTTCGTACCTGATTAAGGGCTTAAGCCGAAACGCCGTAGCCTGTCTCGCCTCTCTATTAGTTTAGCTGCTTGATACCATTTCGTTATTAAACACACCGGTAATATCGATATACTCATCACCCATTATGCGTGTAAAATATGAACCTTAAATGCATAGTTTGACAGCAAATTACAAGCTGTATATCTTTCCATTACTGTAAAGATCTTACATATTGTGTACAGAGACTACATTTAAAATGAGGAAGTTCATAAAAAAAATAACGAATAGTATGAGGATCATACTAAACATTTATTATTTTAATTTGTAAGGTGAAAGAAATAATGTACGTATTGATATGCCACTGGATTTAACTGTTTGACCAAGTGCACAATACACGGAACAGTTAAAGATGAAAGGCGCAAAGAAACGATATCACCCATAATAACAAGTATCATACAGGGAAACAATCATGTGAACAAGTCCAAAAACAGGCACTTACAAGGAAAATACAAGTCAAAATATAGGCACCCAGAAAAAAAAAATACATGTCCAAATATAGACACGCGAAATGAAAGTACATATTCTCTCTCTCTCTCTCTCTCTCTCTCTCTCTCTCTCTCTCTGTGTGATCAAGACTCAATCAGAGTAGGATTCCAGACTCTCTCATGAAGTCAACTGTCTGTTTAAGTGATTCGATTGCCCCATACCGTTTCTCTTCAGGGGGATGGATGTGGACCACATTGCTCTTCTCAGATCTGTGTAATGGGGGCAATCTTGTAGAACATGTTTTGTAGTCATATTGTCCAGTGTACAGTGGCATAGGCTGGTTGTACCTATTTTGAATTTGGTGAACATGTATTTTCTCATTCTATTGTGGCCTGTGCGTAGGCGAAGTCTGATGACTTGATCCTTTCTTGACAGTTGATGGTATCCGTCCCTCGCGTTATGCTTTGGGTGTTCTCGTTTCCATTTTTCATGGTACTGACCTTTGAGGATGGATGGATTTGGCTTCATCATAACTGAGCGGATGGTTCTCTTGTGGTAATCTCCCTCCCTCTTTAGCTAATTTGTCTGCGCGTTCGTTCCTTTGAATATTACAGTGTGATGGTATCCACTGAATGACTACTCTCTGGAAGTTACTGCATAGTTGGTCCATGGTAGTTCTCAAATTATCTAGTTCATTGTTCTTGGGGCTTTTTAGAGATGATAATACTGACACAGCATCAATTAGAATCACCAATTTATTGTGCATGTTATTTTTGTGTTGAGTAGCCAGTGTTGCAGCATCTCCGAGGGCCTCAGTTTCTGCTTTAAAGTTGTTTGAGACTTTTCCAGTAGCTATTGACTTGGTGATCTCGTCCTGGTTATTCAGCTTCAAAAGTACATATTCAAATACAGGTACCCAAAAGGTAGGAATGTACATGTCCAAATACAGGCACCGAGATAGGAGGAAAGTATATGTCTAAATAAGGGTATATAGATGGAAGGAAAGTATATGTCTAAATACAGGCACCGAGATAGAAGGAAAGTACATCATTTCTAAATACAGTCACCCAGATGGAAGGAAAATACATGTCTAAATACAGGCACCGAGATATAAGGAAAGTAAATCATGTCTAAATATAGTCACCCAGATGGAAGGAAAATACATGTCTAAATACAGGCACCGAGATAGAAGGAAAGTACATCCTGTCTAAATACAGGTACATAGATGGAAGGAAAGTGCATGTCTAAATACAGGCACCCAGATGGAAGGAAAGTACATCATGTCTAAATACAGACACCCAGATGGAAGGAAAGTATATATCCAAATACAGTCACCCAGATGGAAAGTCTTCTCACAGGACTTAAAATTCCATAGAAATGTTGATGGAAGGATATACAAACTAAGGAAAAGGAAAAAACATTATTCTGGTCAAAATAAACGACACAATGGACTAGAGAAATAGACGCAGTTTCATGTAAATTAGATCGAGGAAAACCTAGATGAAGGTGGATGTTAGATATCACAGACAAGCTGGGATTGATGCTGCAGACGCTAGATAACTAGGAGGATAGAGAAAACATGAGAGTAGCTATCATAGGAGCTAAGTTTCAACAGGGACATTATAGATAACGATCTTAATGATGACTACGACGATGATGCATGTCAGGTATCTCACAATCGAAACGAATACTCTATACCCGGCTGGATTCATTAGGATAAATTTAATTGGACAGCTAAGGTAAAAACGTAATGGCAAGAAAGAATGAACGCAACAATAGCAGAGAAACGGGCAATGAAGAAAGATCAGCAGCATTTTAATATAGTAATTAATGAAGTAAAAAATGTGCAAATTATTAAATGTCTAAGAACTTAATGATCTTGGATAGAAAGATTGACCGTTAGGGTCACAAACCACAGCACATGATGGTGATAACCATAGTTAATTGGTTTTCACTGTGTCAATTAAACTGATTGGAGGATTTAACGGTAACGTAATACCGCTATATAATTCAGGCCGCCCTGGTCTGGTGCATAAATATTGTGCAGGAAATAACATCCGGGCAAGCGGGTTTGCGGCATCATTCGACCACGTGACATATAATCAACAATGAACCATTGGCAAGCCACTTCAATTTTAAAACACTTCCATGCTTTCTCATCTTGTATCAAAGCGACCATTGGGGCACAACTGACAGACTTTATCAACCGTCTCCACTATCTCCTCTATCTAGCCTCTCGTTGGGACTCTCCAAAGCCCAGATCTGTCCATTCTTCTCATCCCTTTTCTATCTTATCTTCTTCCATTTTTCACGGTTACTGCAGAATAGTCTTAGCCAGGCAAGACGATCAAGATACGTGGCCAAACTATTTTGTTATCCGTTTCTTCACAACAGTCAAAAGACCACCATGTGCAACGATTGTTCGTTGTAAAGTAAAGATCCCCTCCCTTTCTTTCTAGGCGTGTGGAGAATATGGTGTTAATGACTATATTTTTCTATGACCACGGCACATTTTTGGGTGATAAGGTCGGTATGACGAAAGGCCACCTTTACTTTCCATAAAAATCACTAGTACCCATTTTTAAAGTCTAGGTGAACCGTCGCCTCTGTTGGACACAACAAATAATGGACTTCCGGTCAATATGGCGGATATATGACAAGAAATGTTAAAGGCTGTGTCTAAAAAGTGTTCTTTGGTGCAGTTTCCTCATATTCCAAGTCCGGCTTGCTGTCGGAGCTACTGAGTTAAGTGCTCTGTGCACATCGTGAGCTGTGCATTTCATCCGTTTTGATATTCCGATTGTATACGATGAATGATGATATCATATGAGGATACTGTATTCACTTTCTGTGCGGTTTCGCTTTATGTCTTTTGGCATGTACTGAGACTGCTATGATGGGGACTGCTGCTAACTTTCTTTCTTTGGCAGATGATATATTAATTTGGATGATTCCACTGGCACGGGTGGTTGAGCAATTATGGATTTTAATTCGCTTGTAGTGATACCGGGGCCTTCCATAACCATAACAAAAAATAATACTAACATTTAAAGAAGTGCAGAACAAAGAAAATGCATAATAACATGGTTGTTTTTGCCAATATTATTTAATGGGCAACCTTGTCGAGTAGTGAACATGTTATAATCGTCACGTCCCAAAGGAGGTTGAGATCAAGTACTAAAGTAAGAGATTATAGAAAGATTTGTTGAAACAACTGATCTGATGAGACCTGATTAGTTAGTTTCTCTCCGGTCTAATACAGACGTAATAGGTAAGGCTTACATCATAACTGTACAGGTTTGACGATTCACTGAGAGGTCTTGCATGTCCTGTTTTGTATCTATTTTTGAGTTAATAGCTGAGACATCCCTATTTAATTTTCCCATTAGAGTTTTTTTTGGTCACCTTTATTTTTCTTTTGACACCCGGTGTCCACATGAAGACCAGACGCAAGCGTCTTGTTTCGTTCATTCTCAACACATGATCGATGTACTTCCATCGTTTTTCTTCATTCTGAGCACATGATCGATGTACTTCCAGCGCCTTCACGTACATCGCTTGCATGAAACGTATTCGTGTTTGCCTTTAACTCGTAGAGACATTTTAAAGTAAAGTAAAACACAAACAAATAAGAATCATTAGAGCCGCTTTTTATACAATGTTAATTTAAAACGTAAATAGACGATAATAAAAGAAGTTAAAACAGTATAATAATAAAGCAACATTAGATAACAGTTGTCAGACATAATAATGTGACACCTTTAAATGAAGTTGCTAAAAAGATTAGGTAAGAGTTTAAAAAAAATCTATAATAGTGAAATGATATTTGAAGGAATTTTATACAAAGGAAATCTATGACTAAAGTAGTATATTCTTCTACCTGCGATAGTACAAAAAATATAACATTTTAAATTCATTACTTTGAAAATGGCAGTATTTTTAGGGGCGAGACATGTTCAATCAATGAATTAATTCTCATCACATGTTAAGTTATCATGAAATCTTGTGCTCAGATAGTCTAACCCTGTCCCTGTACTACATTTTTGTCTGTTTTAATAAACATTTACTTCTGGTCAATATGGCGGATAGGCTGCAGAAACCATTGGGCTCAGTCTGAAAAAAAGTGTTCCCTGTTGCAGTTTCTTCATATTACAGGCGCGGCTTGCTGCCGAAGCTACTGAATGTAGTGCACTGTGCACACCGTGAGCCGTATTTTTCATCCGGATCGTGTTTCGATATTTCGATTGCTTACGATGAATGTTGATATCTGTATGATGTATGACGAATGCCAGTTCGGCTGCTTTCCTTTCCGGTGCCGCATGACCTTATGTCTTTTGGCGCGTGCTGTAGCAGCTATGATGGAAAATGCAGCTACCTTTCTTTGTTTGGATCCTTCAATGAGATGAGTTTTAATTCGGATGAGTCCACTGGCACGGGCAGTTGATCAATTATGGGTTTTAATTCGCTTGCAGTGATACTGGTTCCTTGGACTAAACTTAACATTTACTTTTACTTTGACATTCATGTGATGGGGTTTTCCAATGCTTTCAAAATCTGCACACTTCTAATAAAATTTGTCCGTGGAACTAATTTATGGGCAGCATGACATTTTGTTGAGTTAAGGGAAGGCATTGCTAGAGTCCATATCTTGCCATGATCATACGTTTATGGATGATTTTGTCACTGACAACACAGCAGCACATTCTATGAGACAATCTCTGCTACTCGCTCTCAGAAGTTGGATGATACCCATATCCGTGTCGGCTAAAAGGAAGATTGTCTTTGTTGGAACTTAAATGATGAATGATTGTCATTGTGGGAACTTTAAAATTATAGATGATTGTGATTGTGGGAACTTAAAATGATGGATGATTGTGATTGTGGGAACTTAAAATGATGGATGATTGTGATTGTTGGAACATTAAAATAATGGATGATTGTGATTGTTGGAACTTAGAATGAAGTTTGATTGTCTTTGTTGGAACATTAAAATAATGGATGATTGTGATTGTTGGAACTTAAATTATGATGTTTGATTGTCTTTGTTGGAACATTAAAATAATGGATGATTGTGATTGTTGGAACATTAAAATAATGGATGATTGTGATTGTTGGAACTTAAAATGATGGATGATTGTCTTTGTTGGAACATTAAAATAATGGATGATTGTGATTGTTAGAACATTAAAATAATGGATGATTGTGATTGTTGGAACTTAAAATGATGGATGATTGTCTTTGTTGGAACATTAAAATAATGGATGATTGTGATTGTTGGAACTTAAAATGATGTTTGATTGTCTTTGTTGGAACATTACAATAATGGATGATTGTGATTGCTGAAACATAAAATGATGTTTGATTGTCTTTGTTGGAACATTAAAATAATGGATGATTGTGATTGTTGGAACTTAAAATGATGGATGATTGTCTTTGTTGGAACATTAAAATAATAGATGATTGTGATTGTTGGAATTTAAAATGATAGATGATTGTGATTGTTGGAAATTTAAAATGATGGATGATTGTCATTGTTGGAACTTTAAAATGATAGATGATTGTGATTGTTGGAAATTTAAAATGATGGATGATTGTCATTGTTGGAACTTTAAAATGATAGATGATTGTGATTGTTGGAACTTTAAATTATGAATGATTGTCTTTGTTGGAACTTTAAAATGATAGATGATTGTCTTTGTGGGAACTTTAAATGATTGATGATTGTCATTGTGGGAACTTTAAATGATGGATGATTGTCTTTGTGGGAACTTTAAATGATGGATGATTGTCATTGTGGGAACTTTAATGATAGATGATTGTCATTGTGGGAACTTTAATGATGGATGATTGTCTTTGTGGGAACTTTAATGATGGATGATTTAAGAATTGTTGCTTTATTGAGTAGTCACGCTGTTGTATTTTTACTTCAATGTGTATCGGTACTGTTTGGAGTTTTTGTTTCAATGAGTTATGGCACTTTTTGAAATTTTACTTCATTCAGTTGTGCCAACAACTGTGGCTATTGAGGATTTTACTTCGTTGAGTAGTGGCACTATTAGGATTTAACTTCGTTGAGTAGTGGCACTATTAGGGATTTAACTTCGTTGAGTAGTGGCACTATTAGGGATTTAACTTCGTTGAGTAGTGGCACTATTAGGGATTTTACTTCGTTGAGTAGTGGCACTATTAGGATTTAACTTCGTTGAGTAGTGGCACTATTAGGATTTAACTTCGTTGAGTAGTGGCACTATTAGGGATTTAACTTCGTTGAGTAGTGGCACTATTAGGGATTTAACTTCGTTGAGTAGTGGCACTATTAGGGATTTTACTTCGTTGAGTAGTGGCACTATTAGGGATTTTACTTCGTTGAGTAGTGGCACTATTAGGAATTTTACTTCGTTGAGTAGTGGCACTATTAGGGATTTAACTTCGTTGATTAGTGGCACTATTAGGGATTTTACTTCGTTGAGATGTGGCACTACTAGGGATTTAACTTCGTTGAGTAGTGGCACTATTAGGGATTTAACTTCGTTGAGTAGTGGCACTATTAGGGATTTAACTTCGTTGAGTAGTGGCACTATTAGGGATTTAACTTCGTTGAGTAGTGGCACTATTAGGGATTTAACTTCGTTGAGTAGTGGCACTATTAGGGATTTTACTTCGTTGAGTAGTGGCACTATTAGGGATTTTACTTCGTTGAGTAGTGGCACTATTAGGGATTTAACTTCGTTGAGTAGTGGCACTATTAGAGATTTTACTTCGTTGAGTAGTGGCACTATTAGGAATTTTACTTCGTCGAGTAGTGGCACTATTAGGGATTTAACTTCGTTGAGTAGTGGCACTATTAGGGATTTTACTTCGTTGAGTAGTGGCACTATTAGGGATTTAACTTCGTTGAGTAGTGGCACTATTAGGGATTTTACTTCGTTGAGTAGTGGCACTATTAGGGATTTAACTTCGTTGAGTAGTGGCACTATTAGGGATTTAGCTTCGTTGAGTAGTGGCACTACTAGGGATTTAACTTCGTTGAGTAGTGGCACTACTGAGAATTTTACTTTGTTGTGTTGTTATACTGTTGGGAATTTTACTTCTTTTGAGTTGTGGCACTATTGAGGATTTTACTTCGTTGAGTAGTGGTACTATTGGGGAAGGATTGGGACACCGTCGGTATTTTCCCTTCATTGAGTTAGAACACTGTCTGTATTTTCCCGTCATTGAGTTAGAACACTGTCGGTATTTTCCCTTCATTGAGTTAGAACACTGTATTTTCCCTTCATTGGGTTAGAACACTGTCGGTATTTTCCCTTCATTTAGTTAGAACACTGTCGGTATTTTCCTTTCATTGAGTACGGACACTGTTGGGATTTTCCCTTTGTTGTGTTGGTGCACAGTTGGTTATTCCCTTGCATGCGTTAAGACGATAATGTAATTTCAAATACTTCCACTTCTCTTTGATGACCACAGTAACAGCAAGTCGCCAATCTCTTTGTTACTTGCTAAAGATTAAATTAGTTATCAACGTTGTTGTATCGATGCACATTGTTCTTACTACAAGAGATATCTCATTATTTTAGGACGTTCAAAAATTATGCAATGTGAGTTGCCCGTTTAATTTCACTAAAACTGCACTACCTCCCAACGTCAACACCACTCTTTTTTAACCCCCATTATCATTTATTGTCGTATATTATCCACATCCCTTTACAACTAACATCCTCACCAGTTTTCAACAGTCATCTACCCAATCGCTCGACATATATAAGCTGCGCTCATTTCAACATTAATGGATATAATTTCTCAGTATGTACATGCACTCATACACAAATCGGTTTCACAGTATTTGGGCAACAACCATCCCTGTTAGAAGTTGTCAAATTTGTATCCTTCCGAAATCCTTTCAATAATTGTCATGTCCAACGAGTTAAGAAAAATTATGATTATAAAATACAATACACAATTTACAAAGAAATACATCTACAATGTGTTGGCAGGTAACTGAGGAGATGCTAAAAACGTGATGTATTTTTGTACGCAAAAATTAAAGTCATATTCCTTCTAGAAAGTTCGTCTTCTGAAATTTACGTACAAAAAACATTTTGCATCGCGAAAACAAATCATAGATCTCACTTTGCACACCTATACACACATTTTCTTTGTAAACAACAATTCAATAAACAATACAACAAACAATTCAACAAATATTTAAATAAACAACAATTCAATAAACAATACAACAAACAATTCAACAAATATTAAAAAAAACAAGAATTCATTAACAACAATATTCTAAGGATAATAAATGCTAGCTGGAAGAGAGATCGTGTGCCGGCAATCTGGAAAGAAACTATTATGGCGCCCATCCTCAAGCGTGGAAAAGACCCACTAGACCCATGAAGCTATAGACCAATTAGCCTACTGAGCTGCCTGAGTAAACTCATGGAAAGGCTGGTTAACAGAAGACTTATGTGGCACTTGGAGACAAAACAACAAATCGTATAACAACAAAGTGGCTTCCGTAAGCACAGATCAACTGAAGACCTGGTCACCTAAATTGCACAGGAAATAGAGGATGCTCTACAAGAAAAGACACACTGGCAGTGTGGGTCGACATGGATAAGGCTTTTGATAAGGTTTGACGAGAGGATTTAAAGAACAAGCTTTTTAGACTTGGCATCCAGGGTCGTTTATTCAATTGGGTCTCTCAATACCTTCAGGATAGAACAGCCAGAGTACAAGTTCACGGTCAACTAAGTAAGAAAGTCTCTATCGAACAAGGTGTCCCACAAGGCGGAGTCTTGTACCCAACACTCTTTTTAATTTTCATAAATGACATCGTAATTGACATTCCACCCAGAATACACTCAGCAATATACGCAGATGATCTGGCGTTATGGGCTCGCGAGGAAAGTATGTCAGTGGCTGGACCCAGGATGCAAGATGCCCTAGGTGAACTTGAAAAATGGACGAACACCTGGTTCTTACCAATCAACGAAAAAAAAACAACAACTACATACACAATTTTCAGCCTATCAAGAAACACACTCTGTGCAAACTTGAAGATAAAAGACCATACACTCCCTATTGACCAAAACCCAACATATCATGGCGTCACCATGAATCGCAGAATGACTTGGAAAAATCAGATAGACAGGGCAAGGAAAAAAGCCAGAAAACGAACAAATATTATGAAGAAATTGGCAGGAACGGACGGGGGGGGGGGGGGGGGGGGGGGGGGGGGGGCAGACAGAAATATTTTGAAAAGACTATACGTAGGAAGAGTCTGACCAGTTCTAGAGTATGGAGTCACAACCTGGGCTATGGCTTCCAAATCACACCTTAGCAAAATTAACAGAACACAGAACTAAGCTGTCCGTATCTTCACTGGTGCTATGAAACCTACACCCATCAAGAATCTAGAAACAGTAACAGGTTTACAACCCTTAGATAACAGACGGGTCACTAAAGTATTGCAACAAGTGGAGAAATATAGAAGGCTCCTTAGCCACCTCATGCACCAAAGAATATCTGGTTCCGGAATTGTACGACTGAAGAGGAGCAACTTCGTTGCAATCTCCAATGAACTAACTACTGGAGACCCAGTACTTTCCCAAACAATATCAAAACCCTTGGGCCCATCTGATATGTCTCCTCATGGAAAACATAAAATACCAGAACTTAAGGAAAATATAACAGGAATCATGAAAAAAGGCATCCAATCAGACACAGAAAGAAAACACGTGGCAGAAAAACACATACACGGTACCTACCCACAGGACTCTTGGTCCCACATATACACAGATGGCTCTGCTACAAATGCCACCAGAAATGGAGGGGGAGGTGTGTTCTTGACACTGAATAATCAGGACGAGATCACCAAGTCAATAGCTACTGGAAAATGCTCAAACAACTTTAAAGCAGAAACTGACGCCATCAGAGATGCTGCAACGCTACTTAACACAAAAATAACATGCACAATAAATTGGTGATTCTGACTGATGCACTGTCAGTATTATCAGCTCTAAAAAGCCACAAGACAATGGACTAGATGACTTGAGAACAGCCCTGGACCAACTATACAATAACTTCCACAGAGTAGTCATTCAGTGGATACCATCACACTGTAATATACACGAGAACGGACGCGCAGACAAATTAGCTAAAGAGGGAGGAAGATTACCACAAGAGAACCATCCGCTCAGTTATGGTGAAGCCAAATCCATCCTCAAGGGTCAGTTCCATGAAAAATGGAAACGAGAACACCCAAAGCATAACGACAGTGACGGATACCACTAACTATCAAGGAGGGATCAAGTCATCATACTTCGCCTACGTACTGGCCACACTAGAATGAGAAATCATCTGTTCACCAAATTCAAAATAGGTACAACTAGCCTATGCCACTGTACACTCGACAATATGACTACAAAACATGTTCTACAGGATTGCTCCCAGTTCACAGACCTGAGAAGAGCAATGTGATCCACGCCCACCTCCCTGGAAGAGAAACTGTATGGGGCAATCGATTCGCTTAAACAGACCGCTGCCTTCATGAGAGAGTCTGGAATCCTACTCTGAGTGAGTCTTAATCGCAGAGCGAGAGAGAGAGAGAGAGAGAGTAAATTACAATATGGTTAGCGAGCATTTTAGGGTTAGGGTTAGGGTTAGGCATAGGCTTAGGGTTCGGCTTAGGGTTAGGCTTAGGGTTAGGCTTAGGGTTAGGCTTAGGTTAGGCTTAGGGTTAGGGTTAGGATTAGGGTTAGGGTTAGACTTAGGGTTAGGCTTAGGGTTATGCTTAGGGTTAGGGTTAGGCTTAGGGTTAGGGTTAGGGTTAGGGTTAGGCTTAGGGTTAGGGTTAGGCTTAGGGTCTCTTGAAAGCCGATTTAAGAAACGGTGCTGAATTACAATAAACCTTTCTGAGCAGCCTAAGTGATGTATGTTGTTCACAATCACCAACATCATCACCAACATCACCAATATCAATAACGACCACAACATCAACAACATCACTAACATCAGCAACATCACTAACATACCGCATCATCAACATACCAGCATCAATCACCAACATATGAGCATCACCAACATCACCAAAATACCGTCATCACCAGCATCATAAACATACCAGCATCACCAACATACCAGCATCACCAACATACCAGCATCACCAACATACCAGCATCACCAACATACCAGCATCACCAACATACCAGCAACATCAATATCACCAGCATCATCAACATATCAGTATCGCCATCATCACCAAAATCACCAGCAGCACCTACATCACCAGCATCACCAACATCACCAGCATCACCAACATCACCAGCAGCACCTACATCACCAACATCATCAGCATCACCAACATCACCAGCAGCACCTACATCACCAGCATCACCAAGATATCAGTATCGCCATCATCACCAAAATCACCAGCATCACCAACATCACCAGCAGCACCTACATCACCAGCATCACCAACATCACCAGCAGCACCTACATCACCAGCATCACCAGCAGCACCTACATCACCAGCATCACCAGCATCACCAACATCACCAGAAGCACCAGCATCACCAACATCACCAGCATCACCAGCATCACCAACATCACCAGCATCACCAACATCACCAACATCACCAGCATCACCAGCATCACCAACATCACCAGCATCACCAGCATCACCAGCATCACCAGCATCACCAACATCACCAAAATCACCAATATCACCAATATCACCAGCGTCACCAGCGTCACCAACATCACCAGCATCACCAACATCACCAGCATCACCAACATCGCCAGCATCACCAACATACTAGCATCACCAACATACCAACATCACCAACATACCAGCAGCACCAATATCCTCAGCATAACCAACATATCAGCATCACCATCATCACCAAAATCACCAGCATACCAGCATCACAAAGCTACCAGCATCACCAACATACCAGCAGCACCAATATCCTCAGCATAACCAACATATCAGCATCACCATCATCACCAAAATCACCAGCATACCAGCATCACAAAGCTACCAGCATCACCAGCATCACCAACATCACCAGCAGCACGAGCATCACCAACATCACCAGCATCACCAACAGTGATACGATTGAGTAATGTAGTGCCTTCTAAATCGGAAACAGAATGACGGCACTAATGATGGTATCAGGATTTCTCTCCAAAGAAACAATGGTTGAAGAGTAATGACAATCATAAATGACGCGCAGTTCCTAATCTTGCAGACAAGCTAAGCATTCAACCGAAGACTGGAATGGGGTGTAAACGTGTTCAAATGTTAGAATAGATATCTTTAACAGCCTTCACCCACTGGTCACTCCGCTTCATCGTCTCCCTTCAAAGTGACATTAAATAGGTTTGGTTTTTTATGTCGTTGTTTAAAGTAACTAAATATCTGCTAATTCCGGCCCAACATATCCGACTTCAGCACAAGGCAGTCGATAACATGCTAGCCCTAATGTGGCAGAGAGCAACGTTCAGTACACGATAATATATATAAAGTACACGACCAATGATTGGACTAGGGAAAGCTGAGAATATTTTCCGTCGAGTCAGAATTAAGGACACAAATAGTGAATTAAGAGTTGAGGAGATAACAAATAAATGAGATTGTATAGGGAGTCTAATATATATGAGTCAGATTTGAAGATTAGAAATTAGAATTAATCAGAGTAAAATAAACGGAGTCATGAAATGGACTGCTAAAACAGAATTGGAATGAGTTTAATTCACCGAACTTCGAATTGAGCAACGAAAAAAAAAAAATTTAGTCGACATTCCCACAACCACGGGACAGATACACCTCTGAATGGATGACTTTTAAGTGTTCATTAAAATACAGGTAATTTTTTATTATTTTTTTATCTTGGATAAGAGAGTTTTTTTTCCTTGTGCTGGAATCGAGCAGTGCTATCGAAGTCTGGTTTTAATTATGTGCAGTGATGCAGAATTACTTCGGAGGTCTCTCCACTCTGCGGGCATGCCAAAACAAGATAGAATCTCTTACGCCTCAGCGAACATGGATAGGTCCTACTGGAGAACCTGTATCTTAGTTCTGATCAGACATCCGGGCGAAATTTCATGGCATTTGCACATTAAAGAGATGAGAGTTCACTAAGAATCTTCATTGTTGGATGACTGCATTTGACTTCAGTAATAATTCGAAAATATTCGAAGAGGGAGTAAAATGATCGAAGGAGGCGCGGACAGGACAAATGTCATTGTATGGTTTGGATCAAGGTCTCGAGATTAGTTTTCTTTTTGCTTTTAGGCGTTGACCTGACTACTACTAAAGGAATTAAGAACTACATTCGTCAGCTGCAATGAAACGGGCATTAAATTAGCGTAGATGATGTGTTGTACTTTGCAGCTGGGCTGCGATTTCTTTCGATCCAGAATATCCGACTTCAGTACGATGTTTTTCAGTAACGGGTTACCTTCACTTTCCGATCTCTATTCGCTTGGCCAGACCTGATAGTTTATTTCCAGCAGCACCACTAGGATGTGGAGTAGGATCTTGATCAACTCTGTTCCTCCCCAACATGACATACACAGTTAGCAATGAGCATGGTGTTCGGCTTCTCGTGGCAAGGCGCAGTGCCATGGAGTACGGGTTCAATCTTGCTTCGGACCATATATTGTTCTTTGTTTTTTTTTTTCTGTTGTTTATTTGTCTTTTTTTTCTGAATGCTGTAATACATACCTCTTCCTCCTATGATTCCCCTAGCGATGAGCAGTTGAATGCTCCTAGCGTAGTTTAGTTCCTAGTTGACGTTTTAACCCCGTCTAGAGATTTTTTCAAGGGATAAAAAATATTAATTAGAATGTTATTTTTGTGAATTGCTTATGGGACCTTTTGTGGCAATTTAAATAAAAAGAAAGTGATCTATTGTTGCAAATAACACGAATACTTAACGCTGTG
This sequence comes from Megaustenia siamemsis, assembly GCA_032433765.1. Classification (NCBI taxonomy): domain Eukaryota; kingdom Metazoa; phylum Mollusca; class Gastropoda; order Stylommatophora; family Ariophantidae; genus Megaustenia; species Megaustenia siamemsis. Next base: position 106,867,421 of record JAVIAB010000051.1, read on the forward strand.
ACCGCCAGAGACGAAAATGAAGAGCGAAGAAGACAGATTGTCTCAGTTTCTCTCTCCTTTTTTTTTTAGCCAATGTTGCTATATCTTTTTGCTTGCCTAGTTAGATTGTAAGAAAGAAAAGCAAATAGCCCCGTCACGCGACGTATAGGATATTTGATGTTACACGCCACGTGACGTATAGGATATTTGATGTTACACGCCACGTGACGTATAGGATATTTGATGTTACACGCCACGTGACGTATAGGAAATGTGATATTAGTGTCCATGTTTTTTTTTGAGGCAATGTGGTCAGTATTACGCCCACGTGCCTTTTCTTTACTAGAGAAAATGCGGCGACCGTTTGTGGCAGGGTCAGCCTGGAAGCTGTCGATCAAGATGGAACTGACCTCTTAAACTTAGTGGTCCGGTTAACTAAACATTGTGCTACCGTCTATTCCTCGTCACATCTTTTTTATGTTCATTTATGTGTACAATCTGTGTTCTTGTAAAGGACTACTTTTGAATCAGCAACTTCGTAACAATTTTCTGTCGTCCTTTATTATGTGAAGCTGTAGGCGTGCACTTTACTAGTTATCTTTAGCTCTTACAGGAATCTTCAGCATTTGAACTCGTTATCTTAGGCTCTTACGGCAGACACACCAGCATTTTTACTCGTCATAGTACGTTTAATGAAAAAAAAACTTCTTTGACTATCTCTTCTGCAAACTTTTTTTTCTTCCTCTTTCCTTCCTCATTTGTCTTTCAGCGTTGGGTAGAGAAATAATTTGCGGTCTACTGATCTTCTGTTCGCCTCTGCTGCTATGTTTCCTAAAGTTTATAATTGCCCTTTAATTCATTTTTTTTCGTGGTCGGCCCTTGCGTCTAGTGTTCTCGCAACGTTTATTGAAGGCTGGTTGTGTTGTGTATTGTTAGTTCTTCCTTGTCACATGGTCAAACCATTTTATAAGTTGTTTCTTTATATATATATATACTATTGTGGGGGTTATTCCTAGGTTGTTTCTCAGTTCTACATTTCAGATCTTATCTCTCAGGCTGTTTCCTGACATTCGTCTAACACATTTCATCTCAGTAGAGATTATTTTTCCTATTGTTCTTGCATCTAGTATCGAGGACTGGCATTGGTGGCACAACATTGGGAGTGAAGATTGTATTATAGAGTGCTTTTTTAAAATCGAGTTACTTTCTTATTTGGACAACAGTGGTGATAGCTGTCCAATGATTTGACAAGCTTTGTTGCATCTTGAATCTATTTCTGTTGTTTGTGAATTGTCGTGTGTCGTGTGTGATATCCTAGGTATTTAAATTCATGTACTTGTTTACCTTCATCTTCTTTTATTTCTTTGAGCATAAAACGCTTACCTATCTGTTGAGCCTCTCGTAAGTTAACGGCCTTAAAAACGCACGCTGTGGGTAGCCAGGAGATGTATTCCCACGTACTAGATCGCTCTGTGTCACATGCCATCTTTTACGGTCTAAATGTAAATTTGTAGATGGTTACTTTTATTAAAGTACTTATCATATCTTGTCTTCCTCCTTGGATAGAACACATTACACAACTTTAAAAAAGACCTATATATCAGTTAGAAACACTTTTTCGATTAATTTTATAACATAACCCACGCTCCGAACTATTTGGTTTCACTAAATAATCATTTATCTAAACAGAAGCGAAATATACGGACGCAAGCAATTAGCCCCCGTCGTTGTTTCATTAGATATTGTCATTTGCTGGTGTTAAGTAGCTCATATAATGGGATTACGAAGAGAAAGCTGAACAAATGACAGCCAATGGGAAGTTAGCTTGGTGGAATGATTCGTTGATTCAAGTCTACAGATGTGACAAATGATGAAAATGCTAATTTTAAACACTGGCGCTTGTCTGTGTGGTTAATATAAAGTGTCGGTTCATTTGAGAGCGAGAGGATACTTGGAGAGAGAAGAGCATAGCACAATAAGGGTGGATGTAGGTAAGAGGGCAGTTTTTAACTAACAGAAAAAAGAAAGAAAGGAAGAGTCACGTCATGTGGTGTATATGGTGTTGGTACCCGTATTTTTTAAAATAGACTTTCGACTACATTGTATTTTGGGTATTATGGTGAGTGTAGAAGCAGACAGATTCATAGAAAAAGAGAACACGCGGCAAAAGGAAAGAAAAGAAAAAAAATAACATTTTTAGGAGCGCTGAAAAATCTATAGTCAACTATGATTGACGGAGGCTACTACTATGGTAAATATTTCACTCCTGCCGCTTTTATTTTCAAGAATACATTCCGGTACCCATTTACGGTTGGTACCTAGGAACCGTCCATCAAGATCAACCCCAACCTCTTGTCCTTAGTAGGCTAATTTAACGACGACTGAGCTATCGTGGCTCCCATTAACTACAAGAAAACCACATATTTCTCATAAGGATCACTTGTTCAGGAATTTCGAACATTAGCCCAGTAACCTAGTTAATGGCGACCTACTGATTGATTAACTGTGAAAGAAGCTAGAAGGATAGGTTGGCATAGAAAGGGATGGGAAAATATTAAAGAATGGAAAGGCCTCGACTTTGCAGAGTCCCAGCAATTGACAGAAGGTGGACATCAATATAAAATGGAAATGAGCGTGTCAATGATGCCCCGATAACTGCCATGGGCAAGGGAAGAAGAAGGTGCACTGATTAATTTAATACCCGAAGATCTGGTCATTGAGAGCAGTCCCAGAAGATAACAACTGTATTGTACAGGCTAACTGGAGAATGTGTTCTGTATTTTCTAGAGATTAAACCACAGGAGCAAAGATCACTATCTTCCAGTGTAAGTTTACAACATTTGAGTAACAAAAAATGGAGATGGCAAAAGTGAAAGCAGCATCATAGTTGACTGCAGATTTCATGATCGAATAACCGTTAATTGACTGCCAGTTAGACACTGCAAAAAAGTACCATTTAGTAAATTGTAAATGTTTGCTTGCTGAGTTGGCGAAGGTAAAAACAACCAGAAAGTGCACTGGCCATCTTCTTCTCTATACACGCAGTGTTATACGAGTCAACACCCTGCACAGTTATAGTCTGATATATATCATCATCATCATCATGTACCCTGCCGGTTGGCGTAGGCGATCTTGTCCTTACACAATCTTCTTTCTACAGTGCATCGTATCCGTTCTGTTGTTGACTGTTTTCCATGCCATGACACCAAGCTATCCAGTATTTTCTCTCTTTGTCGTCCGCGATCTCTCTTTCCTTTTATTTTGCCAGTTGTAACCAAGTATTCCAAGTTTCGTCTTCTCATGATGTGCCCGAAAAATGTTGATTGCTTCTTTCTGATGTTTTTTTAAGAGCTGCCTTTTTGTGTTGGCCTCTTTGAGAACTTCCTCATTGGTCTTTTTAGCTGTCCAGGGAACTTTCAACATTCTTCTGAGAAATCTCATCTCTGTGGCCTCTAATCGTCTTTTCATTTGTTTGTCTACTGTTCATGATTCGCTTCCATAGGTCAGAATTGGTTCTATATACCACCGATGAACTCTCTTTCTCATTTTTATTGACATAGATTTGTTGCATAAGATATTTTTCATTTTCTGAAATGCTATTTTGGCCTGAGCTATTCTGCTTTTTATTTCTGTGGTGCATATCCCATCTGATGTAATTATTGTGCCCAAGTATTTGACGCGTTGTACTTGTTTCAGATGTGTCTCGTTTATTTTTATGCTGCATGATGGTGATAATTGTTTCTTCGATATAACCTTTACTTCTGTTTTCTTACTATTCAGACTGAGACCTTTCTTGTTGCTTTCTTCTACTATTATGTTGTCTATCATTACTTGTAGTTCGTTCTCTGTCTCTGCTATTAAGACTGTGTCATCCGCATATCGCAAATTATTTACTGATATATATATATATATATATATATATAACCTAAAAGTATGTGATGACTCGTTGGAACCATCTCCATCTAAAAGAAGTAAGCCTGAGGGCTTAAGGGGAAACCCCGGAAATCGCCCAACTAGGATAACATTTTCGACTTCGTGAGCAGGGACTGTTGTCGATAAAATAAAAAAAAACAATATTTACATTTTCCTGTTACTTAGATCTGCCGTAAAAAAAGGGACGGGGGTGGGTTGAAAGGTGGGATTTTTATAGGGCCGGAGACTAAAGGTCGCTTGTCCACTCGCCACCACGAAGTGTTCGGGTCTGAAATGTTTTTCACAACCCCCCCCCCCACCCTATAGAAAACACGTTAGACCTGACCCTACGAGATTCGAACCCGCGTTAGCTTGTGGTTTGTAACTCGACAGGAGATCGCTTCGATCATCCCTCTCTCGAACTAACAAGTGGGCGGAATAACGTCAACCGTCTATAGCTCCTATAGTTGAAAACATCACGCTTGTAAGGGTGTTTTGGGTTTCTGTTTTTTCGCCCTTATAATTACTTATATATTATATAATGACGATTAACAAGCAGCTGTAGATGAGTGATGCATAGAATTCTATCGCACTCTATCCTCTATCAATGATGACATATGCACTCCCTAATTAACTGATGGTTCTCAGTTCATTTCTCATACGTGGCGACTATTTTTCTGATGCCACTCACCCTTTGAAAAAATGGGTACCATATATTTTTTAATTGGATGGTAGGGCGCCCTGGCGTGATGCCGACGAAACCATCCACAAAATGTCCCAATAATCATTCAACAATTTTATGCACTAGAAAATTATTCCCCAAAAGTCTTAACTGTAGAGAAACAAACTTACTTAATAATCAACATTTTAATGTGATAGATTCATTTGAAATCATTGCAATTATTATTGTCACCAGTTGACCCAAATACCATTACTTTTTTCATCCCAGTTTATCCAGAGTCACGGTTTATTTCGTCACCAACTGAGCCAAAGGCCATTAATTTTTTTACCTGAGTTTATCCAAAGAGTCACGTTTTATTTCGTTACCAACTGAACCAAAGGTCATTTATTTTTTCACCTGAGTTTATCCAGAGTTACGGTTTATTTCGTTACCAACTGAACCAAAGGTCATTTATTTTTGCATCTGAATTTGTTCTACAATCAATGTTTGTTTCGCCACACAGTTCTAGAAAAAAACACAATTTTTTTCTTCATCTGGGATGAATCAAAAGACAGTCTCAGAATGGGAACGAATCAATCATTTAAAAGCCAAACCAGCGTGTTATCTACTACACCACTCACGCCTACATGTCTTAGACGGCAATTTAATTGAAATGGAATTTGGATAACTGCCAAATAAGATAAAACATAGGAAAACTTCAATATTTCCACAACAGAGAGTAATTGTCAAGTGAACATTACAATTGAACATTCTTCACGTAATGTTAGAAATCTCAAACACTTTATAGAATTGAAGTAACTGAGAATCACTTTCAAGATCCAAATTCGTAACAGACAAACTGAAACAAAACAGTAGAAGAGCTAACACCGTGATATGCTAAATGTCACAATTTACTTAACCACGCAGGCACCAAATTTACAACAAAATAGGCAGCGATAAATAATTTATTTTCAGCATTCCTATGTTATTAATGTCGAGAATAATCTTTACGTGATGCGCACGTAGAAAGATCATAGTATGTGACGTGAGGTAATTGAAAAGTAAGTATTAAAAGTAAAAAAAATAAAATGTATGACATGTGAATCAGTGTCATAGCAACAGCAATAACATTTATCAAATCTCTACCTCTCAGCTGCTGGTTGTCTAAAAACTTTCGACTTGTGTCTGTTTTCAGCATTAGTGGCGACATTCCTCGAACATTCTAAAGTATGTACTCGGAATCCATTTTGTGTGTAGCTGGATGGGTTCACCTCAGGAGTTTTGTAAACTTCCGGTGTTTCCACTTCCGCGAGCAGACACCATTATTGGATGGCCTTATCACCGGGTGAACATTCTGCAACTAAATTATACATTATTACGTCCCCAGAAAATAAATAGCCATAATTTCACCGGAAGTAGCAGAATGAAGTAACATATAGGATTCATTATTTCAACTGCAATCTTCATACAAAAAATGTAATATGACAGAAAATGGAGCACTTCCGTTTTGTTCATAAAATTGTTTTTACTTGAAAGCCATTATCACTAAACTCGAACAAAGTCAGTTAGCATCAAGTCGCATTCTTGATAATACCGTGCGATCTCAGCACAGAGCACGAAGTCTAGCGGACAGGGTCAACAGTTTTTAGTGTATTCACAGAGAGCTGGTTAATTAAGTATCATGAAGTTGGCTGGACAAAAAAAAAAAGCATCAATGGACGGCAAGGTTCCAGAAAGAGGACGACAGGGGCAGGACAACAAGAAGGTGGTTTAAAGACAGCAAGCAGACCTTGATAGTGACAACAGTAGAAGTGGATGGCTTAGCTAGAGACTGGGATTCTTTCAGGCGGTCTCGTCGACGGTCTATGATGAGAACAACGTTGTGGAAAGAATACTCAGCCCAAAGACGATGATGGTGAAAATGGGTTACTATTTTACAAGGTAATTCCAGGTATCGGCAAACAACGTAACTTCAATACCTTGCAACGGCAAACAACGTAACTTCAATACCCTGCAGCGGCAAACAACGTAACCTCAATACCCTGCAGCGGCAAACAACGTAACTTCAATACCCTGCAACGGCAAACAACGTAACTTGAATACCCTGCAACGGCAAACAACGTAACTTGAATACCCTGCAACGGCAAACAATGTAACCTCAATACCCTGTAGCGGCAAACAACATAACTTGAATACCCTGCAACGGCAAACAATATAATCTCAATACACTGCAACGGCAAACAACGTAACTTCAATACCCTGCAACGGCAAACAATGTAATATCAATACACTGTAACGGCAAACAACGTAACTTCAATTCCCTGCAACGGCAAACAACGTAACTTGAATACCCTGCAACGGAAAACAATGTAATCTCAATACCCTGTGGCGGCAAACTTCGTAATCTCAATATCTTTTGGCGGCAAACAACGTAATCTCAATACCCTGCAACGGAAAACAATGTAATCTCAATACCATGCAACAGAAAACAATGTAATCTCAATACTCTGTGGCGGCAAACAACGTAATCTCAATACCCTGCAACGGAAAACAATGTAATCTCAATACCCTGCAACGGAAAACAATGTAATCTCAATACCCTGCAACGGAAAACAACGTACTCTCAATACCCTGTGGCGGCAAATAACGTAACCTCAATACCCTGTGGCGGCAAACAACGCAACCTCAATACCCTGTGGCGGCAAACAACGTAACCTCAATACCCTGTGGCGGCAAACAACGTAACCTCAATACCCTGTGGCGGCAAACAACGTAGCAACGGCAAACAACGTAATCTCAATACCCTGTAGCGCAAACAACGTAACCTCAATACCCTGTAGCGCAAACAACGTAATCTCAATACCCTGTAGCGCAAACAACGTAACCTCAATACCCTGTAGCGTAAACAACGTAACCTCAATACCCTGTAGCGTAAACAACGTAATCTCAATACTCTGTAGCGCAAACAACGTAATCTCAATACCCTGTAGCGCAAACAACGTAACCTCAATACCGTGTAGCGTAAACAACGTAATCTCACACTGTCTAAAGTTATGTATACAAATGAACTTGAATATGGAGGTCGTTTTTGTTTTTCACCGATTTTCGACTGGACTAGTTATTCAATTTCAACGACCTTGAGGTCACGTGCTTCCCCAATCCACAGTAAATCAAACAAAAATTCCATTCGATAATAATGAAGAACAAACTGCAATGTAACAAAGTGTGACTCAAAGTCTTTAACATCTGATTGTGAGGCAAGTACCTTAACCTCAACGCTACAATGAATCCCTCCTATATTTCTCCCTCTCCTTTCCTCCACATAACGATGTGCGAAGTCAGAATCGTAAAATACATCCAATCATTGACAGTCAACACGCTAACAGCACTGGCACGCAAATGACCCGTCCCGTAGGGAGCATGAGCTCTAAGCCAAAGAAATTAAATCAAATAAAGTCATCTATGATAGTACGAAGAGAAAATATATTAATGCGAAGAAGCAAAAAAAAAAAAAAAATTGAAAAGAAAAAAATAAAGAATTGATGAAAACAAACAAAACAATTATTTGTGAGAACACGCTGTGCATTACATTCGCATTATGGATGTTTGGCACTGACGTTGAGCCGTTATTGAATAGACTTTATCCATAATTTTTCGCCTTGTTTATCAAATGCTTATCAATGCGCTGATACGAAAATGCGTATTATACCGTGAAGCAAATACTTATTTGTAATGAGACAATGTCATTAATGAGACAATGTCGCTAATGAGATATTGTGTTCATTTTTCTCACAAACATTGGCCACATTATCACATCAGAGTGGACCATGCTCTAACTAATATTGATTTCGTGGACTGCATGGAGGTGGTCAGAATGAGAATAAATGGGTTTGTCCAACTAATCGATCAATGTCAATGAGATTAAATAATAAAAGAATTAATGAAGATGAGTTTATATAGATGAGTGTTTATCCACATAAGATAGCAATGAGGAAGCGTTTACGTAACTAATCCATTAATTTAAATGCGATTATATAAATATGAGATTAACGTGAATTCGCTTAAGCAAATTAAGATTTAGGTAGAGGAATTATGTTAAGTAAAATATTAATGTTTGTGAGTTTTAACAGCTGATACATAAATTTGGCAAAAAATTATATAAATAAATATTAATGATAAAAGCAAAAAAATAATAAATGACAGTAAGTTTAAATACATTTTACAAGGGTAGTTTTAAAGGTGTTTCCTCTGGATAGATGATTTTACTAAAATGGAAGATACACGCACGTGAAAGCTAAAATTACGAATAGTATATTGTTATATTACTCAGGATCATCATGAGACTTGTAAGAAACAAAATAAAACCAGAAATAAGTGAAGAACAATGTGGATTTGTGGAAGGAAAGGGCACCAATAATGCAATACACATCTTAAGAACATTGATAGAAAGATCTATAGAGGTAAAGAAATATCTATATATGTGCTTTATGGACTACACGAAAGCATTTGATAAAGTAAAGCATGTGGAAATAATCAAAATACTGGAGAAAATAAACATTGATGGCAAGGATCTGCGAATCATAAAAAAACATGTACTGGCAACAAACAGCAGCTATACGAATTAACAACCAAACAGGACAATTTCAACTTATAAAGCAAGGAGTCAGACAAGGCTGTGTTCTGTCGCTGAATTGTTTTCACTTTACAGCGAACATATTATGAAATCAATAGTAGAGAAAAAGGAATTGAAGTGAACGGTCACAACATAAATAATTTGCGATATACTGATGGCACAGTCTTAATAGCAGAGACAGAGAGTGAACTACAAGAAATGATAGACATAATAGTAAAAGAAAGCAACAAGACAGGTCTCAGTCTGAATAGAAAAAAAACAGAAATAATGGTCATATCGAAGAAACAATCATCATCAGCATGCAGCATAAAAATAAACAGGACAAATTTGAAACAAGTGCAACGCATCAAATACTTGGGCACAATAATAACATCGGATGGAAGATGTACCACGGAAATAAAACGCAGAATAGCTCAGGCAAAAATAGCATTTCAGAAAATGAAAACTATATTATATAACAAATCTATGTCAATAGAAATGAGAAAGAGAGTTCATCGGTGCTATATAGAACCAATTCTGACCTATGGAAGCGAATCATGGACAGTAGACAAACAAATGAAAAGACGATTAGAGGCCACAGAGATGGGATTTCTCAGAAGAATGTTGGAAGTTCCTGGACAGCTAAAAAGACCAATGAGGAAGTTCTCAAAGAGACCAACACTAAAAGGTAGCTCCTAAAAAAAACATCAGAAAGAAGCAAGCAACATATTTCGGGCACATCATGAGAAGAGGAAAGTTGGAATACTTGATTACAACTGGCTAAATAAAAGGAATGTGAGATCGCGGATGACAAAGAGAGAAAATACTGGATAGCTTGGTGTCATGGCATGGAAGACAGGCAACAACAGAACTGATACGATGCACTGTAGATAGAACATTGTGGAAGGACATAATCACCTACGCCAACCGGAATGGCACATGTGTATGATGATGATATTTTAATATCTACTCAACATTCATATATGGTGCAGACCGAGCAGAGAATCGAAGCGTTTGTGAACTTTTAGGAAAATGGGGAGAATTGGAAGTAAAGGAAGACAAACTATTGAACACAATTCGAATAAGAAAGCTTAATGTCTTGGGACATGTAAAGAGATACAATACCCTACTAAATGTCATTTGGAAGTGAAAGTGCAAGTCAGACAAGGCAGATTTAGATAATGACTAAAACAGATTAATAAAATCAAAAGATTGATCCATGAAATATGATAACGTTCACATTTCATGTAAGAGAGAGTAAAATGGCGATCTGTGGTAGCCAATTTTTGATGTGCAAATTACACCTAATGAATGAATGAATGCAAGTAAGTTCTTTGAAGTAATGAACTGTGACAATGAGATGTTTGAATGAAGAGACAGTGAATATGTTCTTTGTATAAAGAGACAGAGAAGGTAAATTCATTGACTGAACAGAGAAGAGATAAGTTCTTCTATTGAAAAGAGAGAATGATAATAATTTAAACCAGGAGATGACAGTGATGACAAGTTCTTTGAAGTACGAGACCGTAAAAATACGTTCTTTAAAGTAATAGACGCTGAAGATAGCTTCATCGAAGTATTGGACGGTGAAGATAACTTCATCGAAGTATTGGACGGTGAAGATAACTTTATCGAAGTAATAGATGGTGAAGATAACTTCATCGAAGTATTGGACGGTGAAGATAACTTCATCGAAGTAATAGACGGTGAAGATAACTTCATCGAAGCAATAGACGGTGCAGATAACTTCATCAAAGTAATGGACGGTGAAGATAACTTTATCGAAGTAATAGATAGTGAAGATAACAACTTCGAAGTAATAGACGGTGAAGATAACTTCATCGAAATAATAGACGGTGAAGATAACTTCATCAAAGTAATGGACGGTGAAGATAACTTCATCGAAGTAATTGACGGTGAAGATAACTTCATCGAAGTAATGGACGGTGACGATAACTTCATCGAAGTAATGGTCGGTGAAGATAACAACTTCGAAGTTATGGGCGCTAAAGATACGTGATGAAAATAAGTTTATGAATCAAAGAACGACAATTTTGATTTAACATATTTTTTTTAAACAAACGGATGACGATGCAGAATGACTAAACATATATTTTAGGCATATCAGAAACAAGAGGGCAGGAATGTGGATACATAGAGGACGAAAATAATCATTTGTATACACATAGAGGACGAAATATATCATTTGTATACACATAGAGGACGACATATATCATTTATATATACATAGAGGACGAAAAATATCATATATATATATATATATATATATATATAGAGAGAGAGAGAGAGAGAGAGACGAAAAAATAGCATTTATATATTCAGGCAACATAACAGAACACCAAAAAGAGATAGGAATACTAATAAAAGGAGAGCTACAAAGATATATAAATACCCACTGGACATACAATAATAGAATTATACTACTGAAGATGAAAGCAAAACCATTCGATATAGCAATAATACAGACATACGCACCTACACAAGACTACACAGATGAACAAATAGAAGAATATTATGAAGATCTACTTAAAGTTATGAAGCAAGTGAAGTTTTAGCACATCTTGATTGTAATAAAGTAGGAAAATGTAGATATAAGACCATCATATAAAATCATGGTTTAGGAAAAAGAAATGACAGAGGAGAAAGATTGGTACAATTCTGTGAAGAAAACAGGCTGATAATATGTAACACCTACTTTAAGCAAGAGAAAAGGAAACTATACACACGGAAAAGTCCTGGAGATAAGAAGTAGAATCAAATAGATTACATAATGATAAAAGATAGATATCGTAGCAGCGTCAAGAAAGCCAAAACCTATACAGAAGCAGATATTAATTCAGATCACAATCCATGATATGATTAAGATGAAAATCAAACTAAAGAGAAACAAGAACAAGTCATATTCATCAACAATACCACTAGATATAACAACATTAAATAAAAAAGATGTTAAAGATACTTATACAATACAAGTTAAGAACACATATCAGAAGCTGTTAGAAGAAGGAATTGAGCAATACAGAAGAGAAAATCATAAAGAAAAAGTCACAACCAAATGCCAATGCATAAAGAAAAGCATACAAGAAACTTGCGACACCTTACCCAAAAAAGAAAAGCGCCAAAAAAGTGGATAACTAACACCATCTTAGAAAAAAATGGAAGAAAGGAGACAAGCGATGAACACTGCCCAATACAATAAAATAGATAATGAAATACGCAAAATGTGCAAAAAGGCAAAAGAAGACTGGCTCAGCTAAAAATGTATAGAAATATAAACTATGGAAAGAAAACACGACTTAAGAGGAATACACGCATACAAACACAGAATGACTAATATAAATAAAAAAAAGCCACAGAAAGCGAATGCATTGCAGACAAAAAAGGAAACAAAATGCTAACAGACAATAACGATATAATAGATAGATGACAGGAATATATAAAAGAACTATTTCATGATCAAAGGGACAAGAAACCAATTATAAAATGTATATCATGCTATAAAATCTTAAAATCGGAGGTGGAAAAAGCTATAAAAAACAATGAAATGGGGAAAAGCAGCAGGATCTGACAGCATACAGATAGAGATGATACAGGCACAAGACGATTTTGGCATTGAAGTGATTACAGACATATACAACGTAATATACCATACAGGATACATACCAAATGAACTAAAAACATAAACTTTCATTGCATTGCATAAAAGGAATAATGCAGTTGAATGCAGTGACTTTAGAACAATAAGCCAAAAAAGCCATGTTACAAAAATCTTGCTAAAAGTTATACAAGGAAGAATTCAGAATAAAATCTATACTTATTTAGATCAGCAACAATTTAGATTTAGGAAAAATGTTGGGACAAAAGAATCCACATTCTGCATGAGAACACTAATCGAAAAGTACACAGAAGTAAACAAGCCAATATATGCCTGCTATTGTACGTAGGGAACAGAACCCGGTCGTGGTTAATGCTGAAGTCAACGGTCTCATCTGCGATAACACCGATGAGAAAGATGCAGTCATCTATACAGACGGATCTGTAATACGACGCCAAAGAAGTGCATGGGCATTTACAGCACGCTCGGTAGGCAGAATAGTCAAGGAAGACAGTGGTGCATACGTCATGACCACGAGTAGCATGACAATGGAGGCGATGACAGTGACCAAGGCATTCGAATGGTTAGAGTCACAAAACTACACCCACGCATGTATGCTGAATGATTCGATGAGCATGATTAAAAAAGTGGAGGCGGGCTCTGTACGCATGCAATGGGTAGAGTCGTTGCAAAAATCCAAAATACGTAAGGTCACCTTTGTTTATGTCCCTGGACATGCGGGAGTACGAGGAAACGAAAGAGCGGACAGTTTGGCTAGCTGCGCTGTCGTTGAGGACGGGCAATCAATGGATCGGGCGAACATCATCAATGCCCTCCGAGGTGTGGGAAGAGCACAGGACTTCGATAAACACAGATCCACGCCACTTCTTCGGATGATGGAAATGGGAGTTAAGATGGGCACAGCCAGAAATGAGAAACTTAGTGGCCGTGTAAGAAGACTTATCAACCAACATAGAACTGGAGTCATCAGTCGCTGGACACTGAGGGAATTGCTGAGGAGGGGATCTGAGCACCTATGGACATGTTCGGAGTGCAATGATGATGACCCTCAAATAACTCAATAACTCAATATATGCCTGCTTCATAGACCACACCAAAGATTTTGATAGAATACATCACAAACAACTCATAGAATGCATAAAAGAGATACATCGAGATGACATGGACATTCGACTAATATGTAATGTATACTGGGAGCAAACAGCAATAATAAAGTATAACAAAGAGAACTCTACACCCATGTATATAAAAAGAGGAGTAAGACAGGGATGCATCCTATCACCAAGCTTGTTCAATCTATACACTGAGCAAATCTTTAAAAAACATCACAGACATGCCAGGTCTAAACATTAATGGAAAGATAATCAATAACCTAAGATATGCTGATGATACTGTTCTTCCAGCAGAAAATCTTAACGATCTACAACAATTACTTAATGAAATAAACATGACAAGCAACAAATATGGACTAGATATGAATATCAAAAAGACGAAAACTATGATCATAAACAAAGAAAATACTCAAAACCTACAAGTGGATATCAAAATTGAAGGAATAGACGCGGAGACAGTTCAGAGCTACAACTACCTTGGTCATACTATAACCAGTGATGGCAAATGTACAACTGAAATAAACAAAAGAATAGGCATGGCAAGAAGTAATTTTAATGTCTAAAAAAATATACTAACATCAAAACAAATAACACCAGGACCAAAATTAAGATTAGCAAAATGTTATATCTTCTCAACATTTCTATATGGTGCAGAAACATGGACACTAGACAAGAAAACAGAACATAAAATTGAAACCTTTGTAATGTGGATATATAGAAGAATTTTAGAATTGGATGGAAAGAAAAGAAAACAAACGATCAAATCTTACAACAACTAAAAATGAAAAGAGAACTACTAAATACAATTCAAACAAGACAAATTAGATTTTTGGGGCACGTTAAAAGACACAACAGCCTACTAAAAGTAAACTTGCAGGGGAAAATACATGGTAAAAGAGGCAGAGGCAGACCAACATGGACGAGTAACATCACAAGATGGACAAGTCACCTATGACAACAACCTACACCATCAAAGCAAGAGACATAGCAGAATGGCGCTCCCTGGTAGCCAACCTTCGTTACAGAGATGGCAGTCGATAATGGTGATGAATGACGAAGTTGGGTTTAAACGATGAAAAGACTGAAAATACGTTCAAGATGTCAAAATGGAATGAGGATGATCTTATAGATCGCTGTGGCCTCAATGCGATTGTGGTCAACTTGATCATCAGAGCCCTTTCCAGACATGCAAATGAAATGCTGAGAGAGGTCCCTTGTTATTCTTATTTCAACACGGACTGGCGCGCAAACACGCTGTTTAAACTTCTTCTATTTGTTGATCTTGAGGTGAGTATAGCACGTACGAAGCTGTTATGTCTGTGTGTGAGAGAGGAGACGACATGTTTGGATGGATGGCATAGACGGCCGGAGTTTGAACAGTGCGTACGACTTATACATTGACAACCTCTAGTGGTTGTTATCTGTGACTTGTCTTGGGACGAAGGAAATTGCTGCGTCGTTCAGACTTTAGTGGTAGCTGGTTCCAGGACTGTCTAGTTGGTATTTATTTGAGTTGTCTGACTTGTATCGAGAACTGTTTAACTTTCTTCTACCTTTCAGCTCCCTGTGGAGCATAGGTCTTCAACAAACACTTTTTCAAGTCGTTCTGTTTCTTGCCATTCTTTTAAGATCATTCCATGTCTTCCCTATCATCTTCATCTCTGCTTCTATCTGTCTTCTCCAAGAATTCCTTGGTCTTCCCTTTTGTCTTCTCCCGTGGGGATTCCAAAAAAGTGCCTGTTGTGTAATACTCTCAGTTGGCTTCTGCAGTGTGTGTCCGATTCAGCGCCATTGTCTTCGCTGTATTTCATTATCCACTGATATTTTACAAGTACATTGCCATAATTCTATGTTAGTGAAATTGTCCTGCCATTTCCATCCTTTTACATGATTGTCAATTGTGTTGTTCTTCATGTTTCACAGTCATATAAAAAGACTGACTTCATTGGAGTTGAAAATTTATATTATATTTTTATATTTGTATTTAACCTAATTTCCTTGGACTTCCATATATTTCACAGCACAAAAAAAGCTACTCTAGTAGTATACAATGGTCCATTTGACCCGTATTTGGACCGTAAATTAACAAAGACATATAGTGTGGTGCGCAGCGCACCACATGTACATGAGAGACAGGGGGAGTTAACCGTGACATTTCGTGTCGAGGTATTGACCTCTAGTCCCGGTGACCCCGGAAGTGACGTGTTTATGTCTGGGGTGTCCTGACTTTGGAGCTCTTGGTGTACTTGAGCGATAGTGATAGGTTAGTAGATTATACAACATCAGGTTTCTCATAATGAGGTTTCTTCTGGGCGCCTAATGTACTGTAGGCGCAGGGGGAGTTAACTGTGACATTTCGTGTCGGGATGTTGACTGGGGGTGTCTGTCGGCGTGACCTCGGCGCTCCGTATTTTAAATAATTCCGAATTATTTTTTAACTGTGACATTTCGTGTCGGGATGTTGACTGGGGGTGTCTGTCGGCGTGACCTCGGCGCTCCGTATTTTACGGAATTCCGAATTATTTTTAAAAAACAGTCTCCATCTGATTTCGAACACGGGTCTACGGCGTGCCAGGCCAGACACTTACCACTATGCTACAGGCGATCACAGAATTAGAGGCTGAATGAGACAGGTGAATCGTGATGCTTTTGTTGGTACCTGACAGCTAGCTAGTAGTAGAGAAAGATTGACCCGCATTTAGGCGCTAAATTAACGAAGATATATAGGGCGGCGCCCCGCGCGCATAACGCGTGCGGCGCAGGGGGAGTTAACCGTGATATTTCATGTCGGGATACCCGGTGACCTCTCGTTGACCTCTCAACCTCTCGGCGCCATGGTCGGGGTGAGCTCTCGCCGTATGTATGTCATGTCGAGGTAGTAGACACGTATGTCATGTCATTGTAACAGTCATGTCAATGTAACAGTCATGTCAGTCATGTAACAGGCATTTCGTTGTAACAGTCACATTCGTTGTAACAGTCACGTATGTCATGTCGTCTTCAATCAGACACGTATGGCATGTCGTTGTAACAGACATGTCGTTGTATCAGTCATGTTGATGTAGTAGACACGTATGTCATGTCATTGTAACAGTCATGTCAATGTAAAAGTCATGTTAATGTAACAGTCATTTCGTTGTAATAGTCATCTCGTTGTAACAGTCACGTATGTCATGTCGTTTTATCAGAGACGTATGGTATGTCGTTGTAACAGACATGTTGCATCAGTCATGTCGATGTAGTAGACACGTATGTCATGTCGTTGTAACAGACACGTATGGTATATCGTTGTAACAGACATGTCGTTGTATCAGGCATGTCGATGTAGTAGACACGTATATCATGTCATTGTAACAGTCATGTCAATGTAACAGTCATGTCAATGTAACAGTCATGTCAATGTAACAGTCATGTCAATGTAACAGTCATGACAATGTAACAGGCATTTCGTTGTAATAGTCATCTCGTTGTAACAGTCACGTATGTCATGTCGTTTTATCAGAGACGTATGGCATGTCGTTGTAACATACATGTCGTTGTATCAGTCATGTCGATGTAGTAGACACGTATGTCATGTCATTGTAACAGTCATGTCAATGTAACAGTCATGTCAATGTAACAGTCATTTCGTTGTAATAGTCATCTCGTTGTAACAGTCACGTATGTCATGTCGTTTTATCAGAGACGTAGGGTATGTCGTTGTAACAGACATGTCGTTGCATCAGTCATGTCGATGTAGTAGACACGTATGTCATGTCGTTGTAGCAGACACGTATGGTATGTCGTTGTAACAGACATGTCGTTGTATCAGGCATGTTGATGTAGTAGACACGTATGTCATGTCATTGTAACAGTCATGTCAATGTAACAGTCATGACAATGTAACAGGCATTTCGTTGTAATAGTCATCTCGTTGTAACAGTCACGTATGTCATGTCGTTTTATCAGACACGTATGGTATATCGTTGTAACAGACATGTCGTTGTATCAGTCATATCGATGTAGTAGACATGTATGGCATGTCAATGTAACAGTCATGTCAATGTAACAGTCATTTTCAATGTAACAGGCATTTCGTTGTAATAGTCATCTCGTTGTAACAGTCACGTATGTCATGTTGTTTTATCAGACACGTATGGTATATCGTTGTAACAGACATGTCGTTGTATCAGTCATGTCGATGTAGTAGACATGTATGGCATGTCAATGTAACAGTCATGTCAATGTAACAGTCATTTTCAATGTAACAGTCATTTCGTTGTAATAGTCATCTCGTTGTAACAGTCACGTATGTCATGTTGTTTTATCAGAGACGTATGGTATGTCGTTGTAGCAGACATGTCGTTGTATCAGGCATGTCGATGTAGTAAACACGTATGTCATGTCATTGTAACAGTCATGTCAATGTAACAGTCATTTCATTGTAATAGTCATCTCGTTGTAACAGTCACAGATGGCATGTCGTTCTATCAGACACGTATGGTATGTCGTTGTAACATACATGTCGTTGTATCAGTCATGTCGATGTAGTAGATACGTATGTCATGTCATTGTAACAGTCATGTCAATGTAACAGTCTTGTCAATGTAACAGTCATTTCGTTGTAATAGTCATCTCGTTGTAACAGTCACGTATGGCATGTCGTTTTATCAAACACGTATGGCATGTCGTTGTAACAGACATGTCGTTGTATCAGTCATGTCGACGTAGTAGACATGTATGGCATGTCATTGTAACAGTCCTGTCAATGTAAAAGTCATGTCAATGTAACAGTCATTTCGTTGTAATAGTCATCTCGTTGTAACAGTCACGTATGTCATGTCGTTTTATCAGAGACGTATGGTTTGTCGTTGTAACAGACATGTCGTTGTATCAGTCATGTCGACGTAGTAGACACGTATGTCATGTCGTTTGTATGGTATGTCGTTGTAACAGACATGTCGTTGTATCAGGCATGTCGATGTAGTAGACACGTATGTCATGTCATTGTAACAGTCATGTCAATGTAACAGTCATGACAATGTAACAGGCATTTCGTTGTAATAGTCATCTCGTTGTAACAGTCACGTATGTCATGTCGTTTTATCAGACACGTATGGTATGTCGTTGTAACAGACATGTCGTTGTAGCAGGCATGTCGATGTAGTAGACACCTATGTCATGTCATTGTAACAGTCATGTCAATGTAACAGTCATGTCAATGTAACAGTAATTTCGTTGTAATAGTCAGCTCGTTGTAACAGTCACGTATGTCATGTCGTTTTATCAGACACGTATGGTATGTCGTTGTAACAGACATGTCGTTGTATCAGTCATGTCGATGTAGTAGACACGTATGTCATATCATTGTAACAGTCATGTCAATGTAACAGTCATATCAATATAACAGTCATTTCGTTGTAATAGTCATCTCGTTGTAACAGTCACGTATGTCATGTCGTTTTATCAGAGACGTATGGTATGTCGTTGTAACAGACATGTCGTTGTATCAGTCATGTCGATGTAGTAGACACGTATATCATGCCATTGTAACAGTCATGTCAATGTAACAGTCATTTCGTTGTAATAGGCTGCTCGTTGTAACAGACACGTTGGTCACCAGTACAATGAGTATTCTGTTATTGGATCATAGGTCACAATCTATTTTTAGTAACTAATCAGGTATTGCATCAGAGATCAAAATCTATTTTTAGTAACTCAACATCCCCATTATAGGGGAACTGAGTAACACCATCTCTTTTTGTGAAAATTTCAGATTTCAATGCTGGCGCAAAAAGAGATGGTGTTACTCAGTTCCCCTATAATGGGGATGTTGAGTTACTAAAAATAGATTTTGATCTCTGATGCAATACCTGATTAGTTACTAAAAATAGATTGTGACCTATGATCCAATAACAGAATACTCATTGTACTGGTGACCAACGTGTCTGTTACAACGAGCCGCCTATTACAACGAAATGACTGTTACATTGACATGACTGTTACAATGACATGATATACGTGTCTACTACATCGACATGACTGATACAACGACATGTCTGTTACAACGACATACCATACGTCTCTGATAAAACGACATGACATACGTGACTGTTACAACGAGATGACTATTACAACGAAATGACTGTTATATTGATATGACTGTTACATTGACATGACTGTTACAATGATATGACATACGTGTCTACTACATCGACATGACTGATACAACGACATGTCTGTTACAACGACATACGATACGTGTCTGATAAAACGACATGACATACGTGACTGTTACAACGAGCTGACTATTACAACGAAATGACTGTTACATTGACATGACTGTTACATTGACATGACTGTTACATTGACATGACTGTTACAATGACATGACATACGTGTCTACTACATCGACATGACTGATACAACGACATGTCTGTTACAATGACATACCATACGTGTCTGATAAAACGACATGACATACGTGACTGTTACAACGAGATGACTATTACAACGAAATGACTGTTACATTGACATGACTGTTACAATGACATGACATAGGTGTCTACTACATCGACATGCCTGCTACAACGACATGTCTGTTACAACGACATACCATACGTCTCTGATAAAACAACATGACATACGTGCCTGTTACAACGAGATTACTATTACAACGCAATGACTGTTACATTGACATGACTGTTACATTGACATGACTGTTACAATGACATGCCATACGTGTCTACTACATCGATATGCCTGATACAACGACATGTCTATTACAACGATATACCATACGTGTCTGATAAAACGACATGACATACGTGACTGTTACAACGAGATGACTATTACAACGAAATGCCTGTTACATTGTCATGACTGTTACATTGACATGACTGTTACAATGACATGACATAGGTGTCTACTACATCGACATGCCTGATACAACGGCATGTCTGTTACAACGACATACCATACGTGTCTGTTACAACGATATGACATACGTGTCTACTAAATCGAGATGACTGATGCAACGACATGTCTGTTACAACGACATACCATACGTCTCTGATAAAACGACATGACATACGTGACTGTTACAACGAGATGACTATTACAACGAAATGCCTGTTACATTGTCATGACTGTTACAATGACATGACATACGTGTCTACTACATCGACATGCCTGATACAACGACATGTCTGTTACAACGACATACCATACAACGAAATGACATACGTATCTACTACGTCGACATGACTGATACAACGACATGTCTGTTACAACGACAAACCATACGTCTCTGATAAAACGACATGACATACGTGACTGTTACAACGAGATGACTATTACAACGAAATGACTGTTACATTGACATGACTGTTACATTGACAGGACTGTTACAATGACATGCCATACATGTCTACTACGTCGACATGACTGATACAACGACATGTCTGTTACAACGACATGCCATACGTGTCTGATAAAACGACATGCCATGCGTGACTGTTACAACGAGATGACTATTACAACGAAATGACTGTTACATTGACATGACTGTTACATTGACAGGACTGTTACAATGACATGACATACGTGTCTACTACATCGATATGACTGATACAACGACATGTCTGTTACAACAACATACCATACGTCTCTGATAAAACGACATGCCATCTGTGACTGTTACAACGAGATGACTATTACAACGAAATGACTGTTACATTGACAAGACTGTTACATTGACATGACTGTTACAATGACATGACATACGTATCTACTACATCGACATGACTGATACAACGACATGTATGTTACAACGACATACCATACGTGTCTGATAAAACGACATGCCATCTGTGACTGTTACAACGAGATGACTATTACAATGAAATGACTGTTACATTGACATGACTGTTACAATGACATGACATACGTGTCTACTACATCGACATGCCTGATACAACGACATGTCTGCTACAACGACATACCATACGTCTCTGATAAAACAACATGACATACGTGACTATTACAACGAGATGACTATTACAACGAAATGACTGTTACATTGAAAATGACTGTTACATTGACATGACTGTTACATTGACATGCCATACATGTCTACTACATCGACATGACTGATACAACGACATGCCATACGTGTCTGATAAAACAACATGACATACGTGACTGTTACAACGAGATGACTATTACAACGAAATGCCTGTTACATTGAAAATGACTGTTACATTGACATGACTGTTACATTGACATGCCATACATGTCTACTACATCGATATGACTGATACAACGACATGTCTGTTACAACGATATACCATACGTGTCTGATAAAACGACATGACATACGTGACTGTTACAACGAGATAACTATTACAACGAAATGCCTGTTACATTGTCATGACTGTTACATTGACATGACTGTTACAATGACATGACATACGTGTCTACTACATCAACATGCCTGATACAACGACATGTCTGTTACAACGACATACCATACGTCTCTGATAAAACAACATGACATACGTGCCTGTTACAACGAGATTACTATTACAACGCAATGACTGTTACATTGACATGACTGTTACATTGACATGACTGTTACAATGACATGCCATACGTGTCTACTACATCGATATGCCTGATACAACGACATGTCTATTACAACGATATACCATACGTGTCTGATAAAACGACATGACATACGTGACTGTTACAACGAGATGACTATTACAACGAAATGCCTGTTACATTGTCATGACTGTTACATTGACATGACTGTTACAATGACATGACATAGGTGTCTACTACATCGACATGCCTGATACAACGGCATGTCTGTTACAACGACATACCATACGTGTCTGTTACAACGATATGACATACGTGTCTACTAAATCGAGATGACTGATGCAACGACATGTCTGTTACAACGACATACCATACGTCTCTGATAAAACGACATGACATACGTGACTGTTACAACGAGATGACTATTACAACGAAATGCCTGTTACATTGTCATGACTGTTACAATGACATGACATACGTGTCTACTACATCGACATGCCTGATACAACGACATGTCTGTTACAACGACAAACCATACGTCTCTGATAAAACGACATGACATACGTGACTGTTACAACGAGATGACTATTACAACGAAATGACTGTTACATTGACATGACTGTTACATTGACAGGACTGTTACAATGACATGCCATACATGTCTACTACGTCGACATGACTGATACAACGACATGTCTGTTACAACGACATGCCATACGTGTCTGATAAAACGACATGCCATGCGTGACTGTTACAACGAGATGACTATTACAACGAAATGACTGTTACATTGACATGACTGTTACATTGACAGGACTGTTACAATGACATGACATACGTGTCTACTACATCGATATGACTGATACAACGACATGTCTGTTACAACAACATACCATACGTCTCTGATAAAACGACATGCCATCTGTGACTGTTACAACGAGATGACTATTACAACGAAATGACTGTTACATTGACAAGACTGTTACATTGACATGACTGTTACAATGACATGACATACGTATCTACTACATCGACATGACTGATACAACGACATGTATGTTACAACGACATACCATACGTGTCTGATAAAACGACATGCCATCTGTGACTGTTACAACGAGATGACTATTACAATGAAATGACTGTTACATTGACATGACTGTTACAATGACATGACATACGTGTCTACTACATCGACATGCCTGATACAACGACATGTCTGCTACAACGACATACCATACGTCTCTGATAAAACAACATGACATACGTGACTATTACAACGAGATGACTATTACAACGAAATGACTGTTACATTGAAAATGACTGTTACATTGACATGACTGTTACATTGACATGCCATACATGTCTACTACATCGACATGACTGATACAACGACATGCCATACGTGTCTGATAAAACAACATGACATACGTGACTGTTACAACGAGATGACTATTACAACGAAATGCCTGTTACATTGAAAATGACTGTTACATTGACATGACTGTTACATTGACATGCCATACATGTCTACTACATCGATATGACTGATACAACGACATGTCTGTTACAACGATATACCATACGTGTCTGATAAAACGACATGACATACGTGACTGTTACAACGAGATAACTATTACAACGAAATGCCTGTTACATTGTCATGACTGTTACATTGACATGACTGTTACAATGACATGACATACGTGTCTACTACATCAACATGCCTGATACAACGACATGTCTGTTACAACGACATACCATACGTGTCTGCTACAACGACATGACATACGTGTCTACTACATCGACATGACTGATGCAGCGACATGTCTGTTACAACGACATACCCTACGTCTCTGATAAAACGACATGACATACGTGACTGTTACAACGAGATGACTATTACAACGAAATGACTGTTACATTGACATGACTGTTACATTGACATGACTGTTACAATGACATGACATACGTGTCTACTACATCGACATGACTGATACAACGACATGTATGTTACAACGACATGCCATACGTCTCTGATAAAACGACATGACATACGTGACTGTTACAACGAGATGACTATTACAACGAAATGCCTGTTACATTGTCATGACTGTTACATTGACATGACTGTTACAATGACATGATATACGTGTCTACTACATCGACATGCCTGATACAACGACATGTCTGTTACAACGACATACCATACGTGTCTGTTACAACGACATGACATACGTGTCTACTACATCGACATGACTGATGCAACGACATGTCTGTTACAACGACATACCATACGTCTCTGATAAAACGACATGACATACGTGACTGTTACAACGAGATGACTATTACAACGAAATGACTGTTACATTGACATGACTTTTACATTGACATGACTGTTACAATGACATGACATACGTGTCTACTACATCAACATGACTGATACAACGACATGTCTGTTACAACGACATGCCATACGTGTCTGATAAAACGACATGACATACGTGACTGTTACAACGAGATGACTATTACAACGAAATGCCTGTTACATTGACATGACTGTTACATTGACATGCCTGTTACAATGACATGACATACGTGTCTACTACATCGACATCACTGATACAACGACATGTCTTTTACAACGACATACCATACGTGTCTGATAGAACGACATGACATACGTGACTGTTACAACGAGATGACTATTACAACGAAATGCCTGTTACATTGACATGACTGTTACATTGACATGACTGTTACAATGACATGCTATACGTGTCTACTACATCGACATGACTGATACAACAACATGTCTGTTACAACGACATACCATACGTGTCTGATAAAACGACATGCCATACGTGACTGTTACAACGAGATGCCTATTACAACGAAATGACTGTTACAACGACATACCATACGTCTCTGATAAAACGACATGACACACGTGACTGTTACAACGAGATGACTGTTACATTGACATGACTGTTACAATGACATGACATACGTGTCTACTACCTCGACATGACATACATACGGCGAGAGCTCACCCCGACCATGGCGCCGAGATGTTGAGAGGTCAACGAGAGGTCACCGGGTATCCCGACATGAAATATCACGGTTAACTCCCCCTGCGCCGCACGCGTTATGCGCGCGGGGCGCCGCCCTATATATCTTCGTTAATTTAGCGCCTAAATGCGGGTCAATCTTTCTCTACTACTAGCTAGCTGTCAGGTACCAACAAAAGCATCACGATTCACCTGTCTCATTCAGCCTCTAATTCTGTGATCGCCTGTAGCATAGTGGTAAGTGTCTGGCCTGGCACGCCGTAGACCCGTGTTCGAAATCAGATGGAGACTGTTTTTTAAAAATAATTCGGAATTTTTAAAATACGGAGCGCCGAGGTCACGTCGACAGACACCCCCAGTCAACATCCCGACACGAAATGTCACAGTTAAAAAATAATTCGGAATTATTTAAAATACGGAGCGCCGAGGTCACGCCGACAGACACCCCCAGTCAACATCCCGACACGAAATGTCACAGTTAACTCCCCCTGCGCCTACAGTACATTAGGCGCCCAGAAGAAACCTCATTATGAGAAACCTGATGTTGTATAATCTACTAACCTATCACTATCGCTCAAGTACACCAAGAGCTCCAAAGTCAGGACACCCCAGACATAAACACGTCACTTCCGGGGTCACCGGGACTAGAGGTCAATACCTCGACACGAAATGTCACGGTTAACTCCCCCTGTCTCTCATGTACATGTGGTGCGCTGCGCACCACACTATATGTCTTTGTTAATTTACGGTCCAAATACGGGTCAAATGGACCATTGTATACTACTTGCTTTTTTTGCTATTCTTAATTTGGTATAATTTTCTGTTCCTTGTCCATGTTTGTGAAGTTTTTTCGGCTTATTTTTTTTTTACAGTATGGGATAGCCAGTCCCATGCCCAACCCTCCTTTCTCGCCTCTTACGAACATGCCTGGTAGGGTACAGCGCCACTATTCTTCACTTTCGGGCCCTGGCAGCGCCTCGATAACGTGAACTTGTATTTAAAAATTGAATAACTGTAACTGGTATCTAGAATTGCCTAATTTAAGCTGGTAAATTGTCTATCTTCAACTCGCATCAAGAATGATCTAATTTACGCTGGTATATGGAATTGTCTATCTTCAACTCTCATCAAGAATTATATAATTTAATCTGGTATACGGAATTGTCTATCTTCAACTCTCATCAAGAATTATATAATTTAATCTGGTATATGGAATTGTCTATCTTCAACTCTCATCAAGAATTATATAATTTAATCTGGTATATGGAATTGTCTATCTTCAACTCTCATCAAGAATTATATAATTTAATCTGGTATATGGAATTGTCTATCTTCAACTCTCATCAAGAATTATATAATTTAATCTGGTATATGTAATTGTCTATCTTCAACTCTCATCAAGAATTATATAATTTAATCTGGTATATGGAATTGTCTATCTTCAACTCTCATCAAGAATTATATAATTTAATCTGGTATACGGAATTGTCTATCTTCAACTCTCATCAAGAATTATATAATTTAATCTGGTATATGGAATTGTCTATCTTCAACTCTCATCAAGAATTATATAATTTAATCTGGTATATGGAATTGTCTATCTTCAACTCGCATCAAGAATTATATAATTTAATCTGGTATATGGAATTGTCTATCTTCAACTCTCATCAAGAATTATATAATTTAATCTGGTATATGGAATTGTCTATCTTCAACTCGCATCAAGTATTATCTAATTTACGCTGGTATATGGAATTGTATGTTTTCAACAAGCACCCAAACTTTAGCTGACATCTTGGATTGCCTCTCTTCAACTGGCCATCATGGAATGTCTATCATCAACTCGCCATCATGGAATGTCTATCATCAACTCGCCATCATGGATTGTCTATCATCAACCCGCCATCATGGTTTGTCTATCATCAACTTGCCATCATGGATTGTCTATCATCAACTTGCTATCATGGATTGTCTATCATCAACTTTCTATCATGGATTGTCTATCATCAACTCGCCATCATGGATTGTTTATCATCAACCCGCCATCATGGATTGTCTATCATCAACCATCCATCATGGATTGTCTATCATCAACCCGCCATCATGGATTGTTTATCATCAACCCGCTATCATGGATTGTCTATCATCAACTCGCCATCATGGATTGTCTATCATCAACCCGCCATCATGGATTGTTTATCATCAACCCGCCATTATGGATTGTCTATCATCAACTCGCCCTCATGGATTGTTTATCATAAACCCGCCAACATGGATTGTCTATCATCAACCCGCCATCATGGATTGTTTATCATCAACCCGCCATCATGGATTGTTTATCACCAACCCGCCATCATGGATTGTCTATCATCAACTCGCCATCATGGATTGTTTATCATCAACCCGCCATCATGGATTGTTTATCATCAACCCGCCAACATGGATTGTCTATCATCAACTCGCCATCATGGATTGTTTATCATCAACCCGCCATCATGGATTGTTTATCATCAACTCGCCATCATGGATTGTTTATCATCAACCCGCCATCATGGATTGTTTATCATCAACCCGCCATCATGGATTGTCTATCATCAACCCGCCATCATGGATTGTCTATCATCAACTCGCCATCATGGATTGTTTATCATCAACCCGCCATCATGGATTGTCTATCATCAACTCGCCATCATGGATTGTTTATCATCAACCCTCCATCATGGATTGTCTATCTTCAACTCGCCATCATGGATTGTTTATCATCAACCCGCCATCATGGATTGTTTATCATCAACCCGCCATCATGGATTGTTTATCATCAACCCGCCATCATGGATTGTTTATCATCAACCCGCCATCATGGATTGTCTATCATCAACCCGCCATCTTGGATTGTCTATCATCAACTCGCCATCATGGATTTTTTATCATCAACCCGCCATCATGGATTGTCTATCTTCAACTTGCATCTAGAACTCTTTAACTTAAGCTTGCAAATAGAATTGTCTAAATTAAGCTAGTATCTATAAGTATCTATCTGTAATCTGCATCTAGAATTGATTGTCCAACTTTAGCTCCTATCTGTGAACATTTGGCATTAACTGGTATCTAGAATGTCAAATCTTAGTTCGTATTTTGTCTCCTTTTATTTTAGTTGTAGGTGGGGTTTTTTAACAATTACTTTCCAGGTTTATCAAATTTTTGAATCTATCGTGAGTTAATATCTTTGGCCGTTATTTGTCAGAACTTAAAATTGTCTAAATATAGGTGATACGTGGAAATGACTAAATGTATATGATAAGTGTGGCTTGTCAAGCTATATGTAGTAAAAATTGAATCGTTTATTCGGTGTTATGATGTAGGTTTTAAAAGTAGTTCCTCTTTGGAGTTGCAAGTCATCATCACCATCATCATCATCATCGTCGTCGCCGCCATAGTCATCGACATCGTCATCGTCTTCACCATCATCATCATCATCATCACCACATGCCGTCTCCGCATCGAAGGTTGGCTACCATGGAGCGCCTTTCTTGTTATGTCTCTTGCTTAGATGTTGCAGGTTTTCATAGGCTGACATGTCCATCTTTTGATGTTACTCGTCCATGTTAGTCTTGGTCTGCCTCTGCCTCTGCCTCTGCCTCTTTTACCTTGCATTTTCCCTTCCAAGATTAATTTTAGTAGGCTGCTGTGTCTTTTAAAATGCCCCCAAAATCTCATTTGCCTTGTTTAAATTGTATTTAGTAGTTCTCTTTTAATTTTTAGTTGTTTTAAGACTTCATCGTTTGTTTTCTTTTCTTTCCATCCAATTTTACATATTCTTCTTATAATCCACATTTCAAAGGCTTCAATTTTCTGTTCTGTTTTCCTGTGAAACGTCCATGTTTCTGGACCATACATGAATGTTGAGAAGATATATAACATTTTGCTATTCTTAGTTTTAACCCTGGTGTTATTTGTTTTGATGTTAGTATATTTTTTTACATGACATTAAGATTACTTTTTTGCCATTCCTATTCTTTTGTTTATTTCAGTTGTACATTTTCCGTCACTGGTTATAGTATGTCCAAGCCAGTTGTAGCTCCAAACTGTCTCTAGGTCCATTCCTTAAATTTTTATATCCACATGTTTTGAGTATTTTCTTTGTTTATCATAATAATTTTAGTGTTTTTGATATTCATATCTAATCCATATTTTTTGCTTGCCAAGTTTATATCATTAAGTAATTGTTGTAGATCTTTAGGATTTTCTACTTGTACAGTATCACCAGCATATCTTAGATTATTGATTATCTTTCCTTTAATGTTTAGGCCTGGCATCTCTCTGATGTTTTTTAAAGATTTGCTTAGTGTATAGATTGAACTGTACAACTGAAAGAAGTTAAAACAAAAAGAGAGCTAATTTCCAATATTAGGAAGAAACGGTCATAATTTTTTTGCCATGTAATGAGAATGGAAAAACTGGAATATATTGTAACAACTGGAAAAATTGAGGGACGATGAGATAGAGGGAAGAAAAGAGAAAAAAAAATGCACGACAGCTTAAGAGAATGGCTTGGCAGAAGGTCAACAACAGAAATGATAAATAACTGTCGAGATCGAATGTTGTGGAGAGACATGATCACCTACGCCAGCAGGCCCGGTACTTGATGATGATGATAGATTGAACAAGCTTGGTGATATGATGCGTCCCTGACTTACTCCTCTTTTTTAAACAATGGGTGTAAAGTTCTCTTTGTTATATTTCATTATTGCCGTTTGCTTCCAGTATACATTACTGCACGTTATTAGTATTAAAATGCTGAATCTTCTTTTGGCGTCTAAATGTAGATTTTAAAAACTGATTCTTCTTTGGAATATCAAACTATAAGTATTATATACTGAAACTTCTGTGTGTGCCAAACTATAGGTATTAAACACTGAATTTTTTTGGAGTGCTAAGGTATACATATTAAAAGAAACATACAATGATATTAAACAGCCAAACCTAAAGAGGGACGAGACAATTCCACCGGTCGTAGTTTGTCTCGTCTATCTTTAGGTTTAGCTGTTTGCAATACCACTTTATGTTTAACTTATATTTCTTCTGCAACTAGTCGCGGCTCCACATCATGATCATCATCAAGTACCGGGCCTACTGGCGTAGGTGATCATGTCTCTCAACAATTTTCTCGGCAGCTATTTATCCTTTCTGTTGTTGACCTTCTGCCAAGCCATTCTCTTAAGCTGTCTGTTATTTTTTCTCTTTGCTTCCCTCTATCTCTTCGTCCCTCAATTTGTCCTGTTGTTACAATATATTCTAGTTTTTCTCTTCTCATTACATGGCCAAAAAATGATGATTGTCTCTTCCTAATATTGGAAATTAGTTCTCGTTAGTTCCCATGGTATTCTCAACATTCTTCTGTAAAACCACATTTCTACAGACTCCAGTGATTTTCTTGTCTGTTATCCTATTGTCCATGATTCGCATCCATATGTTAAGACTGGCTCTATACAATATTTAATAACTCTTTTTCTTGTTTCTATTGTCAAAAATGGATTCTCTCTTTCTCTCTCTCTCTCTCTCTCTCTCTCTCTCTCTCTCTCTCTTTCTGCGATCAGGACTCAATCAGCGTAGGATTCCAGACTCTCACATGAAGGCAGCTGTCAGGTTAAGTGTGTTGATCGCCCCCACAGACAGAACATCACAATTACAGTTCGCCAGATCCACTCTGATTGAACACCCGTTAAAACGTTGCACTGTGTTCTGCGCCAGTGGCCAAGAGCATCCGATTTCAGCCAGCATTTTATTCAGGTTTGCATTCCTTAGCCTTTAATTGTCCCCAATCTTCCTGCAAGGCAGCAGATGGATCTTTTCTGTAGGGGGATTCTGCCCTTAGATGGTCGGCCCTCCCAGGTTTACGAGCACCATCTGCCCGAGTCACTAGAGGTGACTAACACAGACATGCACACACAAGATATGAGATGTGACCAACACAAACATGCACACAGCGATACGAGGCATGACTAACACTGACACACAACAAGATGCATGACACATGACTAACATAAATATGCACATAAAGATATGAGATATGACTGACATAGACATGCACACACAAAGATATGACATATGCCTAACATAGACATGCACACAAAGATATGAGATATGACCAACATAGACATGAACACACAAAGATATGAGATGTGACTAACATAGCCATGCACACATAGGGATATGAGATATGACATACACAGACATGCACACACAAAGATATGAGATATGACTAACATAAACATGCACACAAAGATATAAGATATCACTAATCCAAACATGCGCACACAAAGATATGACACATGACTAACACAGATACACACTAAGATATGAGATATGACTAAACACATGCACACATAAAGATATGAGACAAGATTAACACGGACACACCAAGATATGAGATATGACTAACATGACACACACCAAGATATGAGCCATGGCTAGCACAGAAACACATCAAGATATGAGCCATGGCTAACACAGAAACACATCAAGATATGAGCCATGGCTTCACGGAAAAACACCAAGAAATGAACCATGTCCAGCGCAGAAACACATTAAGGTATTCATATTTTGGGTTTGTTGTAGTCGGCAGACTCTTCTTAACGTGGGAATCATCGACAAACGAGATGCAAGCCCCGATTAACTGTTCACAGTTTTCGTTCAAACAGTTGTCTGGAGATTTTAGAGTGCAGTCTGACCCGTAGAACGTTCCCTTGCATGTATAGTTCCCGGTTGACTGTTCACAGGTGTCAGTCAAATGGATTGCATAGTATCTCCCTCATTTTTTGGAAAGCTGCTTTTGCCTGAGCCATTCTACATCTCACCTCTTTTGTACAATTTCCATCTGAGGTTAACAAAGTTCTAAAATATTTAAATTTACATGATTTAATATTGTTCCAATTGTCTTTATTTTGCACTGAGGTGATGTCTTTTTCTTTGTTGTTACCATTACCTCTGTCTTTTTGCTATTAAGGCTGGGTCCTTTATTTTTGCTTTCCTTCACTATAATGTCCAACGTTACTTGTAACTCATTTTCACTCTTAGCGATTAAGACTGTATCATCAGCATATATTTGATTATTTATATTATGACCTACAATTGTTATTCCATGCATGTCCCTTATGGATCTTAAAATAATCTCACTATAAATATTAAACAAAAATGGTGACAGCACACAACCTTGTCTAACACCCTGTTTTATTTGTTGAAACATTCCCAATTGGTTTCCAGTTCTTATGGCTGCTGTTTGTTGCCAGTACATGTTCTTTATTATTCTTAGATCTTTGCTGTCTATGTTGATGCTTTCTAAAATGTTGATTATTTCTTGGTGCTTTACTTTATCAAATGCCTTGGTGTAACCTATGAAACAGAGATATAAATCTGTTTTCACCTCTATGGCTCTTTCTACTAAAGATCTTATGATATAAATGGCATTGCTTATTCCTTTATCTCTAACAAAACCACACTGTTCATCGCTAATTTCTGGACTGATTTTGTTTCTCACTCTTCGCATGATGATTCTTAGTAATATCTTAGTCATATGACTCATAAGGCTTATTGTGCGATGATCACCGCATTCAATCGCACCAGATTTCTTTGGTAGGCTATGAATATTGATTGGAGCATGTCGTCTGGTATATATCCGCTGTTGTAGATATCATTCAATATTTTTGTTATTATTCCTATTCCAAAATCACCCATGGCTTCAATCTCTTCTTTAGTTATATTATCTGGTCCAGGAGCTTTGCCTGCTTTTATATTGCGCAAGGCATCTTCCACTTCTTCTCTGAGTATTTCTGGTCCTTCTCCATTATCCTTTATATTTACTTTCGTTCGTTCATCATTATAATGATCCTTAATGTATTCTGTCCATCGTTCCCTTAGGTTTTCTTGATCAATCAACAGTTCTCCTTCCGTTGATCTTAGACATCCATTTTTTGATTGCGTTTTTCTTCCTGTTAATTCCTCTATTTGTTTGTATATATCTTCTTTGGGGTGTCAAGCTAGATGTATTAAACACCGAATCTTCTTTGGGGCGTCAAGCTAGATGTATTAAACACTGAATCTTCTTTGGGGTGTCAAGCTAGGTGTATTAAATATTGAAATTTATTTGGAGTGTCAAGCTTAATGTAGTAAATACTGAAATTGTTTTGGGTTGTCAAGTTAGATGTAGTAAATACTGAAACTTTTTTTGGGGGCGTCAAATTCAACCCAGAAACCTCTTTGTGGTTTGAACGTCAGGGTAGCCTTCACGCCATCTCTACGTTTATGAATGTATTGGTCAACATCACGCCAAGTCGTTCTTGTTTCATAGAAACATAGCTGTTGTTTATCAATATTGACACATCAACGAAAGTTTTTACCATTACCATTGCAAGATTGGAGTCTGTAGAAATGTGGTTTTACAGAAGAATTTGGAGAGTACCATGGACAGCTAAGAAGAGTAATGAAAAAGTTCTGAAAGAGGTCAAAGCAAAAATAGAACTAATTTCCAATATTAGGAAGAGACAATCATCATTTTTTGGCCATGTAATGAGAAGAGAAAAACTGGAATATATTATAACAACTGGAAAAATTGAGGGACGAAGAGATAGAGGGAAGCAAAGAGAAAAAATAACATACAGCTTAAGAGAATGGCTAGGCAGAAGGTCAACAACAGAAATGATAAATAGCTGCCGAGATCTAAAGTTGTGGAGAGACATGATCACCTACGTCACTAGGCCCAGTACTTGATGATGAGGATGATGATGAGGATGATGATGAGGATGATGATGAGGATGATGATGAGGATGATGATGATGATGATGATTG
Organism: Megaustenia siamemsis; assembly: GCA_032433765.1. Lineage (NCBI taxonomy): Eukaryota > Metazoa > Mollusca > Gastropoda > Stylommatophora > Ariophantidae > Megaustenia > Megaustenia siamemsis. The sequence goes on from JAVIAB010000051.1 coordinate 106,901,832, forward strand.
CAAGAAGTCGCCCTTTTACCGAGATAATCATAATTTTTTAACAAATTATTTCCAGGCTTGGTGACTCCGAATCCATGCCTGCCAGAAAAGCCACTGCAGATAGATATCCAGTCCTTTTACATTTCTCCACTGTCGCTCACTTATTTTCTATGACTGCTTAATGCAGGACATATTCTTGTATTTGTTGTTTGTTACATTATGTAACCTAAAAGTAGACCAATATCAATTGCCATTGGATAATGAAATATTAGTGTCTCCGTTGAGTTAAGCCTCTGCTTCATGATACGGTGTTTGTAATTCCGTTCCCGCTCTCTTTCCTTCCCACATAGTATCTCTTGTACCCAAGTTAAGAGGTTGGCTGGACTCCGAGACCCATTTAATTTGGACAACTCTTGCTTCAACTTGTTTTGTTTGTTATATTGGTTGCTGTGTTTGTTATATTAGTTGCTAAATTCGTTATATTAGGTGCTAAGTTCGTTATATTAGTTGCTATGTTTGTTATATTAGTTGCTATGTTTGCTATATTAGTTTCTATGTTTGCTATATTAGTTGCAATGTTTGTTATATTAGTTGCTATGTTTGCTATATTAATTGCTATGTTTACTATATTAGTTGCTATGTTTGTTATTTTAGTGGCTACGTTTGTTATATTAGTTGCTATATTAGTTACTATGTTTGTTCAGGTGGTATTCATGCCAAATGCTATCTAAATAGATGAAGTGCTCGAGGCAGAGTTTGGGGCTGATTGATGCTATAATTAACTCAAGGATTACAATAAAAACTTTGTTTTGGACACAATCAAACGTACTCAACAACAACAATACACGCATTATATGCTACACAAACTCGCATAAAACTGCTCAAACAAGTGTGATGTATTCTGCCACCCCACTTTCCCCAACTGAATAGCCCTAATATTTTATAGTCTTCGTTTGCAGTGACAAGACAAGCTTTAGCCAGACAGTTTAGAAAAATACAACATGAAAATTCCGAGAACCTCATCCAACAAAAATAAACAAAAGAGGTATAGCTCGCGTCACAGCGGTTCTCTCAGTGGGTTTATTTTTGTGTGAGTAACAATAACAGTTCAAACATCGCGGAAAGGGTTGCCAATGGAAGTGTATTTTTTTTAATATATCAAACTTGGGAAAGCGGGTAAGAACGCGTTTAATTAAAATAATAAGAATATTTCAAATAGAAAATATCTGAGTTAGGTTTCTCTTAATCCAGTTATTTCACATGAAATTAGAACATTTTTCCTGTCCAATTTATACGATTATATATCTAGCAGGGCATTTTTACGCTTTGATATAAATTTGAAAATGTTGAAGGATTTGTGAATTGAGTCATAAAGTGTAGAGAGCTAAAAGGAATAATGAAGTGTGAGATAATTTCAGTGCACTAAAGATATCTTTTGAAGCGTAATAGGAAAAAAAACAGTGTTCGTGTATTTTTCTTTAGTTATGTCATGGTCTACTGATTATTGATCCGGCTTCACATGGATCCTGCCATTCGGCTCAATGTCACGCATCCATTTTTTTTTAAATCTTTAGAATCTGTGGACTTTAAGATTACGGAGGCTAGAAGCGAGGGGAAAAAAGATTGACACGTCATTATTGTCGTGTGTCATCTCCGTAGCGAAAGGTGGCTGATATAGATCGTCTTTCTACCCTGTACCTTGCCATGATGGTGCAGGCTGTTCAAGGTTTAGTTGAGTCAAAGAATCATCTACATAGCACAACGGACAACAACGAAGTGCTCAGATCCTCTCGTTAGCACGTTCCTCAGAATGAAGCACGCCTGCCGCAGACTCTTCGTCATTTTCATCGTTAGCATCATCATCAATATCATCCTACAACCCTTGTGGTCGTTGGAGCACCACTGAAAGACTTTGTCGCTCGTTGCAAAATTAGCTGAAAGACCAAGTCAGTCGTTGGAGCACCACTGAAAGTCTTTGTCGGTCGTTGGAGAACCAATGAAAGACTGTGTCAGTCGTTGGAGCACCACTGAAAGACAGTGTCGGTCGTTGGAGCACCACTGAAAGACAGTGTCGGTCGTTGGAGCACCACTGAAAGACAGTGTCGGTCGTTGGAGCACCACTGAAAGACAGTGTCGGTCGTTGGAGCACCATTGAAAGACTTTGTCGGTCGTTGGAGCATCACTGAAAGATTGTGTCGGTCGTTGGAGCATCGCTGAAAGACCGTGTCGGTCTTTGGAGCATCACTGAAAGATTGTGTCGGTCGTTGGAACATCGCTGAAAGACAGTGTCGGTCGTTGGAGCATCACTGAAAGATTTTGTCGGTCGTTGGAACATCGCTGAAAGACAGTGTCGGTCGTTGGAGCATCACTGAAAGATTGTGTCGGTCGTTGGAGCACCACTGAAAGACTGTGTGGGTCGTTGGAGCACCACTGAAAGACTGTGTCGGTCGTTGGAGCATCGCTGAAAGACAGTGTCGGTCCTTGGAGCATCCCAGGAAGCCCTAGTCAGTCGTTGGAGCATCGCTGAAAGACTGTGTGGGTCGTTGGAGCAGCACCACTAAAAGACTGTGTCGGTCATTGGAACATCGCTGAAAGACCACGTTGGTCGTTGGAGCACCACTGAAAGACTGTGTCGGTCATTGGAGCATCGCTGAAAGACCAAGTCGGTCGTTGGAGCATCGCTGAAAGACCAAGTCGGTCGTTGGAGCATCGCTGAAAGACCAAGTCGGTCGTTGGAGCATCGCTGAAAGACCAAGTCGGTCGTTGGAGCATCGCTGAAAGACCAAGTCGGTCGTTGGAGCATCGCTGAAAGACCAAGTCGGTCGTTGGAGCATCGCTGAAAGACCAAGTCGGTCGTTGGAGCATCGCTAAAAGACCGAGTCGGTCGTTGGAGCATCGCTGAAAGACCAAGTCGGTCGTTGGAGCACCACTGAATGACTATGTGGATCGTTGGAACACCACTGAAAGACAGTGTCGGTCATTGGAGCATCGCTGAAAGACCAAGTCGGTCGTTGGAGCACCACTGAATGACTATGTGGGTCGTTGGAGCACCACTGAAAGATGGTGCCACCCTTCTCCAATTCTCCAAATCCAATTCTCTCTATTTTCAGTCATTTTTCAGACTCTTCTAATCTCTTTCTCCGTCCGTTTACCTCTCCTTCTAGCTTCCTTCACAGTTTGCTACAGAGAGGTCAATGTCAGAGGAGAATGTCTGGCTAGACCAGACGATCGATATAAGTGGTCAGACCATTTCATGTTGCTCTTCCTCACATGAGTCCAAAAGTCGTCATGAACTCCGAGTGTCTCCTGTATCCTTAATGCGAACATTTTCATTTGTGATACGACCTAATTTAGGGATACCCAAAACCTGACGACAACATTTCACCTCCATAGCTTATATATTCTTCCGTAATTTTGTGGTATAGATTCATGTTTAGCAAGTATATCGAACAAAATGATATAAAAAAGGTGCGGTTTACGCTATTCTAGCCGGTATTTCATGGTTCCAACTCTCATTTCTGATAATTAAAACAAGATATTTAAACCTATCAACTATTTCCTCTTCCTATACATTTACTACATACAAAAGAAAAGACGATTAGAGGCCACAGAGATGGGATTTGTCAGAAGAATGTTGAAAGTTCCCTGGACAGCTAAAAAGACCAATGAGGAACTTCTCAAAGAGGCCACCACAAAAAGGGAGCTCTTAAAAAAACATCAGAAAGAAGCAATCAACATTTTTCGGGCACATCATGAGAAGAGGAAAGTTGGAATACTTGGTTACAACTAGCAAAATAAAATGAAAGAGAGATCGCGGGCGACAAAGAGATAAAATACTGGATAGTTTGGTGTCATGGCATGGAAAACAGTCAACAACAGAACTGATACGATGCACTGTATATAGACGATTGTGGAGGGACATGATCACCTACGCCAACCGGTATGGCACATGATGATGATGACGATGATGATGATACATTTACTATACATTTTTAATTTTGCACCGATGCCCTCCCCCCCCCCCCCTCCCCCCTTTCTCTCTCCCATGGTAATTGGTCATCAGCATTGATGTTTTTATTTTCCACACACTAGCGTAAGCACTGAAGTTCTGAAACACAAACTCAGTCTCACCGGCAAAGACATTTAATGTTGCAGGTTGTCCTGACCAACTCTTGATATAGTCAGCTTACTTTTTAGTCCGCTCTGTATTTTCCCTTCCATGATGACGTAAATTAAATGTGTTACTTTAAGTATATGAAAAAAAGACTTCATTAATTGATCATTTCAAATTAGAGTAATAAGTTCACAGAGCTCTTCTTTATTCTCAGCTTTTTGCTACAGATTTATCTGTAAGTTGAGAAAATGTGAATATATTATTACAATAGTCTCGTGACGTATACAAAAATAAAAATGTTCAACTCCAATGTTAAGTCAGTCCTATTATATGGCTGTGAAACATGGAAAACAACAAAATTGACAATCATGAAGATACATACTTTCATTAATGGATGCTTGCGCACAATAAAATGATGGAAATGGCAGGACAAAATCACTAACTTAGAATTATGGAAATGTACCAGTCAAAAACCAGTGGATAAAGAGATACAGCGAAGACGATGGCGCTGGAAAGGACACACACTGCGGAAGAAAGCTGAGAGTATTACACAGCAGGCCCTTTTTTGGAATTCCCAGTGGAAAAGACAAAGAGGAAGACCAAATAATTCTTGGACAAGACAGATAGAAGCAGTGTGGAGGTGATGGGGAAGACATGGAACGATCTTAAAAGAATGGCAAGAAACAGAACAACTTGGAAAGTGTTTGTTGAGGACCTATGCTCCACTGGGAGCTGAAAGGTAGAAGAACAAAAAGTCTCGTGACGTATACAGTCGTAAAAGATGGAGAGGGGGGGGGAAGATTATAAGATCTTATCATACTAGATCACACCAGTTATAAGTGATGTGCAAATTCTACTACTTGCTGTCACTAATGAATCCAAACTCTGTGAGGTAACCACCCTTTTCCTCAATTCTGTCAACTGACTACCCTTTTCCTCAATTCTGTCAACTAACTACCCTTTTCCTCAATTCTGTCAACTAACTACCCTTTTCGTCAACACTGTGAACTAACTACCCTTTTCGCCAACACTGTCAACTAACTACCCTTTTCGCCAACTCTGTGAACTAACTACCCTTTTCGCCAACTCTGTGAACTAACTACCCTTTTCGCCAACTCCGTGAACTAACTACCCTTTTCGCCAACTCCGTGAACTAACTACCCTTCTCGCCAACTCTGTGAACTAACTACCCTTTTCGCCAACTCTATGACCTAACTACCGTTTTCGCTAACTCTGTGACCTAACTACCCTTTTCGCCAACTCTGTGAACTAACTACCTTTTCGTCAACTCTGTGACCTAACTACCCTTTTCGCCAACTCTGTGACTTAAACTACCCTTTTCGCCAACTCTGTGAACTAACTACTTTTTCGCCAACTCTGTGAACTAACCGCCTTTTCGCCAACTTTGTGACCTAACTACCCTTTCCGCCAACTCTATGACCTAACTACTCTTTTCGCCTACTCTGTGAACAAACTAACCTTTTCGCCAACTCTGTGAACTATCTACCCTTTTCGCCAACTCTGTGAACTAACTACCCTTCTCGCTAACTCTGTGAACTAACTACCTTTCCGCCAACTTTGTGACCTAAGTACCCTTCTCGCCAACTCTTTGAACTAATTACCCTTCTCGCCAACTCTGTGAACTAACTACCTTTTCGCCAACTTTGTGACCTAACTACCCTTCTCGCCAACTCTGTGAACTAACTACCCTTCTCGCCAACTCTGTGAACTAACTACGTTTTCGCCAACTTTGTGACCTAACTACCCTTCTCGCCAACTCTGTGAACTAACTACCTTTTCGCCAACTTTGTGACCTAACTACCCTTCTCGCCAACTCTGTGAACTAACTACCCTTCTCGCCAACTCTGTGAACTAACTACCTTTTCGCCAACTTTGTGACCTAACTACCCTTCTCGCCAACTCTGTGAACTAACTACCTTTTCGCTAACTCTGTGAACTAACTACCTTTTCGCCAACTCTGTGAACTAACTACCTGACTGGTCAGGTAGAGAACATAAGAGTTGCTTGAACACTTGTTCTCCAAACCAGCTCGTAACGACAAACCAACTGGTAATGGCTCAAGCTTCTGATCTCAAAATATAATAGTAAAAAAATAAAAGGAAAGAGAGGTATTTGAAAACAACAAAAGAAAAGACTAACAATAATAAAACAGTTTGACATGGACAGAGATCAATACCAGAACTGACATTGAAGACAATATTAGACGAAGATACATGACCACTGATGCCCTGAACATGGCACCATCAAAATGATGAATGACATTTGAAACATGATATTTATTTGGGCATGTCAAAAACGAACAAAGCGCTTGAGTTCCCCATAATGAACTCTCAATTAAAATGTTATTTAAAAAAAATTATACTTCCATTAACAATATTTTTTTAAAGCGTCTATCTATATCTAATGTATTCGAGAAAAGAGTTTCTAAAATTAAAATGATGTAATTTAAGGTACCTCAATCAATGATAAGACCGATATTTTAACATTTGTCAAGTGATGTTTTCATTTTTTCTGCATACCGAATCATCATAATTTACGCTAATTTATGAAACATCTGCGTTGAAAGAGCCGAAGAACGGCAATTTTAGGCCCACCATTCAGCAATTTTTAGCGAAAAAAATTCTACCTGGTAGAAGTTTACATTTCTATGTTGCGATTAGAAAATCTCAGGAAATATTGCCAGACAGAGCTCTGGATAGGAACATTTGACAAGCCCTGAATAAATAATGTCACAATTTTATTGGCTAATGAGATATAAGTGGTCGGGTTTTTTACACTTGTAATGATGTATCTAAATAAAAGATACCAGGTTGAAAAATAAAAGTGAGAAATGTTAATTTTTTTTAACACTGTAAGAGGGATTTTTGTTTTCAATTTAGGGGCACTTTAAAAAATGTTATTTGAAAGAAAACGAAAAAAATATATGGATATATAATTTAGAGAAAGAAAGAGGAGGGAGTGGGTGAAGGGGGTGTGGAAGGAACAGAAAGGGAAAGACAGACAAAAACAGAAAGACCATTAGAAGAAGAGAGCAGAGTCTAGTATTATATAGACACGCCGAGAGAGAGAAAGAGTAGAAAAACAGAGAGAGAGAGAGGGAGAGAGAAAGAGAGAGAGAACGGCAGATAAACAAGATTAGATAATATAATATAAGAAATGATAGGATAAGATAAAATATGATAAGATGAGAAAAGGAGAATAACATTCTAGATAGATAGGATGAGAAGACGTGAGGTAGAGAACACATAGATTTGCTGGAAAGATAAGAAATATCAGATTCGATAAACTAGGATACAGTAGGATTAAAAAAAGATAGCATAAAATATTAAAGATGCAGCAGTAATACAAACAATCACAACAGGCTTGACATACAAACAATGAACTACTTATTAATGTTGTTATTGATGATTGTGGCATTAAGAGTCTTTAAATAACATCTTTTATAAACTTTCTACTCATCTTAACCTTATTCTCTCGTGGATCCTTATATATAACTACCTTTACTTCACATTTATAAGAGATTGTTTCCGTTTCCATTTGACAGCTTTGGTTCGGCGCTTATATTTTTTTTTTAGCTTTCTTGGAACATTGTCATGAACTTACCATATCATTTTTTTTAGCTTTCTTGGAACATTGTCATGAACTTACCATATAATTTTTTTTTAGCTTTCTTTGAACATTGTCATCAACTTACCATTTACACTGACTTAGTTGTTGTTGTTGTTGTTGCGAATCAAGCAGCCTTATTTGACTTTTGAAAATTCGTTTTCCCCGCACCAAAAAATAACATGTTTACCGTACGCTAAGAGAGAACACCCTAGCTACCCCGCCCCACACATCCAAAAAGGGAAAGAAATAAATATTTAAAAAAATACTATCAAATAGTAAAAAAGAAATGATTATTGACATTGTTATATACTTCAGACATGATTATTTGATTTTTTATTTTAAATCAATTTCTTTTTTACACGAACATTAAAATACAGAAGCGGAAGCCTCAAGATTCCGGTGGTTGTGACTGTGGGGTTTCAATATTGAAATTGTCCCTGTATTTGAAGGCGTTTTTCTGTAAACAGGCAAACCCTTCATTTTCACATTAGCACCTCAAGAGCACATGTTGAATTCCGCGATGGGCAAGCTCCTCCATGAATATGTAAAATAACTTTTGTGGAATTCAATCAATAACCTTTTTTAAATTATATAGCTCAGTGGGAGTTTTGAAATGCTGCTGAAATTGACATGAAAATGAATCCCATTTTTCTCTTTCCACATGTACGCGTGTGAGTGTATATATATATATATATATATATATATATATATATATATATATATATATATATATATATATATATATACATATATATATCATCATCATCATCATCATCATTATCATCAAGTACCGGGCCTACTGGCGTAGGTGATCATGTCTCTCCACAACTTTCGATCTTGACAGTTCTTTATCATTTCTGTTGTTGACCTTCTGCCAAGCCATTCTCTTAAGCTGTCCGGCATTTTTTTCACTTTACTTCCCTCTACCTCTTCGTTCTTCAATTTTTCTTGTTGTCACAATATATTTCAGTTGTCCTCTTCTCATTACATGGCCAAAAAAAGATGATTGTTTCTTCCTAATATTTGAAATTAGCTCTCGTTTTGCTTTGACCTCTTTCAGAACATTTTCATTACTCATTTTAGCTGTCCATGGTATTTTCAAAATTGTTCTGTAAAACCACATTTCTGCAGCCAGTGATTCTCTTGTCTGTTGTCCTATTGTCCATGATTAACATCCATATGTTAAGACTGGCTCTACATAACATTTAAGAACTCTTTTTCTTGTTTCTATTGTCAAAAATGGATTGCACAGTTTCTTCCTCATTTTTTGTAAAGTTTCCTCTGCCTGAACCATCTCACCTCTCTTGTACATCTTCCGTCAGAGGTTAACGAAGGTCCCAAATATTTAAAATCATTTACCTGTTTTAATATATATATATATCCACATCATCATCATCATGTACCTTACCAGTTGGCGTAGGCGATCATGTCCTTCCACAATCTTCTATCTACAGTGCATCGTATCAGTTCTGTTGTTGACTGTTTTCCATGTCATGACACCAAGCTATCCAGTATTTTCTCTCTTCGTCGTCCGCGATCTCTCTTTCCATTTATTTTGCCAGTTGTAACCAAGTATTCCAACTTTCCTCTTCTCATGATGTGCACGAAAAAATGTTGATTGTTTCTTTCTGATGTTTTTTAGGAGCTGCCTTTTTGTGTTGACCTCTTTGAGAACTTCCTCATTGGTCTTTTTAGCTGTCCAGGGAACTTTCAACATTCTTCTGAGAAATCCCATCTCTGTGGCCTCTAATCGTCTTTTCATTTGTTTGTCTACTGTCCATGATTCGCTTCCATAGGTCAGAATTGGTTCTATATAGCACCGATGAACTCTCTTTCTCATTTCTATTGACAGAGATTTGTTGCATAAGATATTTTTCATTTTCTGAAATGCTATTTTTGCCTGAGTTATTCTACTTTTTATTTCCGTGATACATCTTCCATCCGATGTTATTATTGTGCCCAAGTATTTGACACGTTGCACTTGTTTCAAATTTGTCCTGTTTATTTTTATGCTGCATACTAGTGATGATTGTTTCTTCGATGTGACCATTGCTTCTGTTTTCTCACTATTCACACTTAGACCTTTCTTGCTGCTTTCTTTTACTATTATGTCTATAATTTCTTGTATTTCATTCTCTGGCTCTGCTATTAAGACTGTGTCATCCGCATAATATATATATATATATATATATATATATATATATATATATATATATATATATATATACGCAATAAAGGTAGCAACATAGCTTACATTTTCTCTAAAATATGTGATAAAATTATATAAGTAAATAAAGACCTCCTGCTGCAAAATTGATCCACGAGGTAATTAAAGTACAGAAAAATAGAAGTTCGTTATTATAACACGTACATATAGACTAAGTAAAGTCAAGGTTCCCTCCCTGCCTTGCTAGGCGTATGGGGAATATGATGTTACTGATCATATTTTTCTGTGACCACGGTACATTTTTGAGTGAAGTGGTCGGCAGACGCCAAGCCGTCTTTGCTTTCTAGAAAAATCACTAGTATCCTGTTTTGGAGGATGGTTGAACTCCAGTGTCTTGTCGGTTCGAAAAAAAAATCCGCCAGTTCTAGGGATTGAACTCGGACTCTTATGCTTATGAAACAAGCACACTAAACACTCTGTCACCGAGGCTTCAACGTTTAGTAAAAAAGTAAAGTAAAGAGCTCCGTCACGTCAAGTGGTGTCCTCTTCAACTCTGAGCTAACTACACTTTCCCCCAAATTCTGTGATCTAAGTACCCTTTTCCCCACTTATGTGAGCTAACTACCATTTTCCCCAATTCTGTGATCTAACTACCCTTTTCCCCAATTATGTGCGCTAACTACCCTTTTCCCCAGTTATGTGCGCTAACTACCCTTTTTCCCATTTATGTGCGCTAACTACCATTTTCCCCAATTCTGTGATCTAACTACCCTTTTCCCCAATTATGTGCGCTAACTACCCTTTTCCCCAATTATGTGATCTAACTACACTTTACCCAAAATTCTGTGAATTAACTACCCTTTTCCGTAACTCTGTGAGCAAACTACCCTTTTCTGTGAGTTAACTACCCGTTTCCCTAATTCTGTGAGCTAGGTGAGCTAACTATCTTTTTCCCCAAATGTTGTGAGCTAACTACTTTTTTCTGTGAGCTAACTACCCTTTACCCCACATTCTGTGAGCTAGATACCCTTTTCCGCAACTCTTTGAGCTAACTACACTTTTCTGTGAGCTAACTACCCTTTTCCCCAATTCTGTGCGCTAACTATCCTTTTCCTCAATACTGTGAGCTAACTACCCTTTTCTATGCGCTAACTACCCTTTTCCCCAATACTGTGAGCTAACTAATTTTTTCTGTGAGCTAACCACCATTTTCCACAATTCTGTGATCTAACCACCATTTTCCCCAATTCTGTGAGTTAACCACCATTTTCCACAATTCTGTGATCTAACCACCATTTTCCCCAATTATGTGATCTAACCACCATTTTCCCCAATTCTGTGAGCTTATTATTCTTTTCTGTGAGTTAATTACCCTTCACCCCAATTATGTGATCTAACTACCTTTTACCCCAAATGCAGTGAGCCAACTACTCTTTTCTGTGGACTAACTACCCTTTACCTCAAATTCTGTGAGCTAATTACCCTTTACCCCAATTATCTGATCTAACTACCCTTTACCCCAAATTCTGCGAGCTAACTACCCTTTACCCCAATTATGTGAGCTAACTACCCTTTACCCCAAATTCTGCGAGCTAACTACCCTTTACCCCAATTTTGTGAGCTAACTACCCTTTTCCCTAATTCTGTGAGCTAACTACTCTTTTCATAGTCATTCATTATTTCAAAGTCATTCATCCTTAATAATCATTAAATATTATTATTCTCTTTTACCTGAGGAACATGCGTTACAGATTTTGTTACACTAATGAGCTGGGCTTTTTATCTTCTGAAAGGAAAGCACGTAACGACGTTCTATTCATATTTACAAGCCTCTCTATAACTTTTGTGTCTATACATAATATGTAAAAGACAGTGTTATTTACTTAGTATTCATTTTGTTTTATGTGAGGTGAGTCACGACAGTAGGATAAAAAAAAATAAAGAGAACAAGAGAAAGAAGTGAAGACTTATCTACATCAAAACTAACCAGAAAATTAAAGCTAGGAAAATAAAAGAATAATTTTAAAAAATACACAGACAATACACTCATAACCATATTGAGTTATTACGTTATTTGTGGGTCATCATCATTGCACTCCGAACATGTCCATAGGTGCTCAGATCCCCTCCTCAGCAATTCCCTCACTGTCCAGCGACTGACGACTCCAGTTCTATGTTGGTTGATAAGTCTTCTTACACGGCCACTAAGTTTCTCATTTCTGACTGTGCCCAACTTAACTCCCATTTCCATCATCCGAAGAAGTGACGTGGATCTGTGTTTGTCGAAGTCCTGTGCTCTTCCCACATCTCAGAGGGCATTGATGATGTCCGCCCGATCCATTGGTTGCCCGTCCTCAACGACAGAAGGACGTTGAAATGGTCCTCGTACTCCCGCATGTCCAGGCACATAGACAAAGGTGACCTTACGTATTTTGGATTTCTGCAACGACTCATAACCATATTGTTTTGTTCATCATGCCACTTAATGTTAAGCCGTTTTGTCTGTCTCAGTTAATGTAGAATCCTTTGGTTCCATCGTTGTCCAGACCTCCAACTTATCTGCCTCCAATGAATTGTCCTCCTCCAGATTACTCTATCTGATTCATGATGACGTTAAATGAGGCTGGGTTATTTGTTGTTAGTTTCCTAAATATTTCTTTAGCTAGTTTTAATTTATTTTTAAATCACTCAACGTTTTGTTTGTTCTGTTGTTTATCCAGAATAAAAAGAACAATCAAGTATTACATAATTCGACTCTTCTTTCCTGCTTCTTCTTCTGTCTTTTTTCATGTTTTGGATAAAAACAATACCATGAAGTTAAAGACGTGTCGGTCAGTATTTGAGTGCCGCTCTCCCTATTCCACTAATCATGCATTGTGGCTGACACACTCGTCTTCAGCAAGATGATTTTGATCTGACGTGAAGAGTTGCTATTAATATTAGACTGATGCCGGTCAGGGCTTTCGATCTCTGCCTTCCAGTATTCGAATTCTCTGTTTCAAGGTTTTTTAATGGGAAAAGTAATTATTGAAACAATAATATAATCAGTTAAAGTACAGTATTTTACAGTTAGTGTTGTACGTTTATCATATACTGCTTTGCAGGTTCTTAATAAATTAAACAAATTGCTTAATGTTTTATTATATTCGGTAAGCTCTCTATACATTCACTAAGAGATAAATACGTTTAATGGCATGTTATGGCTTTTTGTGTGCCCACAACCATAAATGAAAATGTTAGAAAACGTTCTTATCATAACGTCCCAAGACACGTACTTTAGAGTGGCCGGAAGACAGGCAGACTAACAAGATAAGAAAAGAATACGAGCTCTAGTCTCGGGAGTGTTTGCAACATGTGCTCTCCTGTCACAATGCCCTCTTGATACTAGACGCACGTTCCAACAAAACGACTTAAATGATTTGTAGTTAACAACAGGTATAACATCACTTGTAATCTAGTATCTTCTGAAAGATAACTCCACCTGCAAGTTAATATTTGGTATATTTTAACATTTTGTGTAATTAAAGCAAATAAACTATTACGGTAAAGATGCAACTAACAGTTTGGTCTCACGTCCTGGCCTCCTCAATCTTCGAACCCACTGTCCAGAGCAAGTAATTAGGTCTTAGTATTAACTTCGCGGGAGCCGCGATAGCTCAGCAGTTAGTGAACTGGACTACAAAGGACAGGGGGTAAGGTTCGATCCCAACCGACGGCCTCCGGGTTCACCCAGCCTTAAATGGGCATCGGATTTTTTTCTGGGAAAGTAAAGCGGTACGGGCGTAATACCGACCACATTATACCAAAAATCATGTGCTGAAGGTCTGTAAAATGTATGGTCACTAACACCATATCCCCTATACGCCACTTGCCGTGACGGGTGTATTTTACTTTTTTATCAACTTCCCCGTATTTCTCTTTATTAGTTAAAACCACATCACCCGACATGCACGTACACACCAGTTTACCAATCTTCTGTCAAGAATCTAATTTGCATCTGCCCATCATTAACATATATTGATTCACTCTGTGATGCTACTCGCTTCCGTTTTGTTTTTTTTTAATACCTACATAACAAATAACAACCCTCTAAAAGCTGTTATTGATTTAATTGTTGTTTGTGTAATGGACTCTCTTTTCTGCTGGTGTTTAACTTTCCAAATGATTTATTCAGCAATCGTATTCATCTCTATCATTTCTTTACCCTCAATATCAAAGACCATAACTTTGTTATTTTCACAATAAAAATAATATTCGTTATTGCTATTTTTACTTCTTGCTTTATTTCCCTTTACAAGTCACGAAGAGAGAAGTTTGAAGCCTCTTGATCCTTATTTGAACTCTCCTGATAATGTTTTTTATGAGTGTCTATAATACTTCGTCCATCCATCTTCTTTGAAGACGCCGTCTCAATTACTAGTTTTATTATTAAATAGACATAACAAAGATTTTGATAATAAGCACATTAAGTACAAATAAACTCGAATTTTATGGCTTTTGAACTTTATACATTAAGATACACGCTATTTTTAATATTTTTGTGTAGACTGTTAAACGTAGATCAAGATAAAACACCATTAGAACCAATACTTGACAAACGTATTCACTACAAAAGCAAGTTTTTGGAACTGAAATTTTCATGTACTATAATTTTATTGAAGATAAGCCGTACACAGGAAAATATCAAGATAAAAATCCCTAGAGCCTGAATCTCCAAAAAAAATATCCCAGGTTATAAAATCTATCTATCGTAAAGCTCTACACAAGAGTATCCCAATATATAAAATCTATTGAACGTAAAGCCCTTCATATGAATATCCCAATATACAAAATCCATTTAGCGTTATGCCCATACAAGAATATTCAAGGTTTTCAAATCAATTGTGAGTGAAGTCTTACAAAGGAATATCCCAAGGCATCAAACCTATTAACGCACAGCCCTACAAAAGAATATCCCTATTTATAAATGCTTGATAATGAAGTCATACCAAAGATTATCTCAATGTACCAGTCTGAGAGTGAGACCCACTCGACAGACCCCTTCGTGAACACTATCACTACTGAAACAATCTTTTACCAGTTGTAGTTTGTGAGGAGGATATATCAATATATAAAATGTTTAATTATTTTGTTGATGTTTGTACAACTACAAGATGCAATATCAAAATGTTACTTTAGTTACAGTTCTAGGAACTGAGCCGTATTGTCGTACGTCTTTGCATTTCACTCAAAAGACTTCCGATCAATATGGCGGATAGACATTAGGAACCGTTGAGGCTGTGTCTGAAAAAGCGTTACTTGTTGCAGTTTATTTTATCATATTTCAGGTCCAGTATGCTGCTGGAGCTACTGAGATTAGTGCTATGTGCACACCGTGAGCTGTGGTTTTCACCCGGATTGTGTTTCGTTATTCCGATTGCTTACGATGAATGATGATATCGTATGACGAAGGACAGTTCTGATGTGTAAACGTTCGATGCCGCATGTCTTTTGTGATGTGCTGTATGTGGCTAAGGGAGCCGCGATAGCTCAGTGGTTAGTAAGCTGGACTACAAAGGACAAGGAGTAGGGTTCGATCCCAATCGACGGCTTCCGGGTTCACCCAGCCTTAAATGGGTACTGGATTTTTTTCTGGGAAAGTAAAGCGGCACGGGCGTAATACCGACCACATTACTCCAAAAATCACGTGCTGAAGGTCTGTAAAATGTATGGTCACTAACACCATATTCCCTATACGCCACTTGGCGTGACGGGGGCTCTTTACTTTTATAAATTTGTATGTGGCTGTTAAAATGAGGACTGCAGTTGCCTTTCTTTGTTAGGACCCTTCAATGAGATGAGAAGTTAATTAGAATGATCCCACTTGGCACGGGCCGTTGAGCAATTGTAGATTTTAATTTTTGCAGTGAAATGGGTGTCCTCGACAAACTATAACGATAGTCCACTCATTCACACTTGACGGAAGTTGTTCCAGTTTGTGAAAATATCAGCCAAACAGAATAATTGTATAACGAGATTACATCTTCTATTAGTGATACTTCAGATAAGAATATGTATAAACACAAGAAATAAAAAAAAATAACGATACGAGTTAGAACCACATCATCCGACGTGTACGTACACATTAGTTTACCTATCTCCTATCAAGAATCTAGCCCATTATTAGCATATATTAATTCACACTGTGAAGCCGAGCCACTAAGAAAATATAGTGACAAATTTGAGAAATTAACCCGGATATTTTGATCACAGCTAGTGCGATAACAGTATATTCCCCATACCTAGCAAAGGCGTTGAGGGAACATTAATATCCTTTACTTAGTTGCTCTAACCACTACACCACCGAAAGTTAAATAGATAATGAAGTGCCAACAATTCCTCCTACCTATAACTGATTCATTAAACATGTTTCTACTGTGCGGTTCATATTGTGAATTATTGTATTATTGTATATTGTATTACTCTACTAGACGTACAATCTTACATATATCTGGGCAGTAATATAGATAAAGAGGGAGGAACAGAAAATGATACAAAAATAAGGATATCAAAAGTAAGAGGAGCTTTTGTTGCACTGGGAAACATATGGAAGTCCAAAGAATTTAGGTTAAATACAAAAGTATTAATTATCAACTCCAATGTTACGTCAGTCCCATCATATGGCTGTGAAACATGGAGAACAACAAAATTGACAATCATAAAGATACAGACTTTCATTAATGGATGCTTACGCAGAATAAAAGGATGGAAATAGCAGGACAAACTCACTAACATAGAAGAATTATGGAAATGTACCAGTCAAACACCAGTGGATAAAGAGATACAGCGAAGGCGATGGCGCTGGATAGGAACACACTCGGAAGCCAACTGAGAGTATAACACAACAGGTCCTTTTTTGGAATCCCCAGGGGAAAAGACAAAGAGGAAGACCAAGGAATTCTTGGAGAAGACAGATAGAAGCAGAGTTGACGATGATGGGGAAGACATGGAATGATCTTAAAAGAATAGCAAGAAACAGAACAACTTGGAAAGTGTTGTTGAAGATCTGTGCTCCACAGGGAGCTGAAAGGTAGAAGAAGAATAAATGAGAACACCAGACACAAGGGCCGACCTCGAAAAAGATGGATTGAAGGAATATTAGAAACACTATGAAACATAACAGCAGCAGAGGCCAACAGAGGAGCTAAAGACCGCAAACTATATTCTCCCCCCTTCCCTCGACGCTGAAAGGCAAATGAGGATGGACAGAAGAAGAATGTATAGTAAGTAAAGTAAGTATGGTTTTCACTCTAATTAATTGTTTAGACTGCTACACAGTTAGTGTGAAAAAAATCGCTAAATATAGGAATATGTAATTAATAATTTGAATGCACTGGATATGATATACAGTAGGGAAACCAAATGAGAGAAACCACAGACTGTTTATTTTTCTAATGCCCGGAGAAGAAGTAAAAAAAAAGGCCAAACAATACTTGCTGAAGTGAAGTGGAAATAGATGAAAAAAGTGGGGAGACAGAATGATGTTAAGAAAATGGCACTAAACAAGACCGATTAGGAAATGTTTACTGAGGACCTGTGCTTTATACGGTTATATAAGGAGGGAGGAAGAAATTAATAGTTCATATGATAGCATGATATTGAATGAATTTGAATGTGAAATATATTTTATGGTTTACTTCAATTTAATTCTTGCAGCAATTTATTTTGAAGTTATATTTTTTGCTTCAAAATATTGACATTTGTTTCTGTAATATAAAGTAGACTCCTCTTATGTCAAGACATAATTATGTGCTTTCATCTATTTTCAAATCACATACGGATATCACAGGATAGTGTGTACGCACTCTGCAGCATTAACTAAGATCATCATCATCAAGTACCGGGCCTGCTGGCCTAGGTGATTATGTCTTTCCACAACTTTGAGATCTCGACAGTTATTTATCATTTCTGTTGTTGACCTTCTGCCAAGCCATTATCTTAAGCTGAATGGAATCTTTTCTCTTTGCTTCACTCTACCTATTCGTCACTCAATTTCTCCAGTTGTTACAATATACTCCAGCTGTTCCCTTCTCATTACATGGACAAAAAATGATGATTGTTTCTTCCTAATATTGGATATTAGTTCTCTTCTTGCTTTTCTCTCTTTCAGAACATTTTCATTAATCTTCTTAGCTGTCCGTGATATTCTCAACATTCTTCTGTAAAACCACATTTCTACAGACTTCAGTGATGTTCTTGTCTATTGTCCTATTGTCCATGATTTGCATCCATATGTTTAAGACTGGTTCAATATAACATTTAAGAACTCTTTTTCTTGTTTTTACTAAGATTGTCGAAGTATATAAGTATATACGAAGTATATTTCAAAGGTTTTAGTAATTTATTTGAATACTGTCAAAATGGGGTAGGGCTCGATCCCAATCGACGGCTCCGGTTCACCCAGCCTTAAATGCGTACCGGATTTTTTTCTTGGAAAGTAAAGCGGCACGGGCGTAATACCGACCACATTACTCCAAAAATCATGTGCTGAGGATCTGTAAAATTTATGGTCACTAACACCATATTCCCTATACGCCACTTGGCGTGACGGGGCACTTTACTTTTTTTACTGTCATAGTGGTTCATAGTTAAATTTCCTTGTTCTATCAGGGCATATTTTTTTTCTCTAGAATGTATATCATGGATGTTCTGCTGTTGAGCTCGGTCTCTCCTGAAGGATTTCACAAATTCAAAATCTTTTTGTTAAATTGTGTTTCATTTGCTTACAAGGAACACGATTAGCTGATGACTTTCATGTTCAAATGAGTCTTTTTATTGTGTTTACTGGTATTATTATTATTTTAATATTTTATTTTATTACAATTTTCTTTCACTAACATCCTCCTACGACTGGCTGATCCAGAAAACAAAAAGAAGCTTTTACTGATCAACGTGCACTTGAATACACGACATATTGTATCCACTGAATGACGTCAGCAAATTGACAATTTGTCATTCTTCACACAACTGTTTGTTTTCATCTGAAAGTGGCAATTTAGTTCCAATCTTACAAAAATAGGCAGCATATAGTACATCCCACGTCTTCTTAAAATTGATATCTTGTGGAAGTGACTTCAATTTGTGAGACCACATAGAAAACATAACATCTTTAACTCAAGTCAATATGAATGTATCAATGATGTTTTAGTAACTAAACCTAGAGATTGGGACTAATGCTTTGTCAAAGAATAAAATATCAAGGGTTTTCAAATCTGAAAGTTTCCTGGGCACAGTATTCAACTTTTAACCACAAGACTTTATTTTTAAAAAAATTTATTTTAAGATACATATTTTATTGATGACTTTGAACAAAAACTTGTATATGTTATCTTCTTATCTCAGAACTGGATGGAAAGAAAAGAAATAAATAAACGATGAAACCTTAAAACAGTTAAAAATGAAAAGAGAACTGCTAAACACAATTCAGACAATACAAGTGAGATTTTTGCTGAAAGACACAGCAGCCTACTAAAATTATCTTGAAAGGTAAAATACAAGGTAAAAGAGGCACAGGCAGACCAGGACTAACATGGACGAGTAACATAAACAAATGGACAAGTCAGCCTGTGACAACCTGCACCATCAAAGCAAGAGATAGAGCGGAATGGCGCTCAGTGGTAGAAATCCTTCGATGCGGAGGCGGCACTTAATGATGATGATTGTATCTTCACGCAAAGACGAAAATGAGCAAATCAACAACAGTTTCAGCGACAATCAACTGTGTTCTGTGCACATCCTGACGATTTTAAAATGGGTAACATAGATTTTGTCTGAGAAAGTAAATCGGCCTGGCGTGGTACCAGCCACATTACCTATAATTATGGCGATGGAAACAAAAAATATGGATATAAGAATCATAGTTAGGAATATGCCAGAACGTGTGATGGATAATTAATGGATATTGTTACATATAGCGGCGATTTTACACTAAGCGCGTCCATCATCACTATAATCATTTAGCTTATCACTAACATCTCGCGTAGTGTGTGAACTTCCTAACGTCAGTTTCTGGATGCAGTGAATTATTTGAATTATAATTTATGCTGTATATTTATTTATAAAAAAAAAAGAGGAAGAAAAACTCATTTAAAGTAAGACATGACTTTGTATGTAACGTAATCCTTTTCCTTGTAGTGTAAACCTTGTTCATCTTCTCGTCTTTATTAATACAGTTAACTTAGATAGATGTAGATTGGTTTTTATTGCTTTATATTGCATGATCAAGTTTGGGATTATCTTCAGAAATCGCACTTAATAACCCACATGAAAACCAAATGTGTGCAAGGGCAGAAAACTCAATGAACTCTTACTGTATTTCAGGACGCCTTGTGTTCATAGCTTTATAACTGCACGTGCATTTAGTCTGCTCATCGATAATTCATTTAACGTTCATATATCGATTAAGCATAACTTTTTTAAAATGCTTTATGATATACTTTGCAAGGTGCTACTGATTGATGTTAATATTTCCAGATGTTGTTTTTTGTAAATGAACATTCATAGAAGCTTGGGAAGCTAACATACATTTTTGTCATCAACATACCTCTTATTAGGCTGATTTAATTATCAGAAAAATTCCTTTCAACACGATCATATATTGTTACCATCCTTTCTCTACATTTTGTGACTCTCAGTGATGCTGTGTCCATATTGGTGGTTGTAAACCTGTATGACTGCTTGTTGAAAGCTGATAAAATAAAGCCCTAACTATTCTTTAGTGTTTTGTCTTCCGGTATTATTTTCTGTCTTACATTTTCTCTCGTCGTTCATTCAACACTCATTGTAGGTACTTGCTACCAGACCCAATGAGTGGGATAAGTCTTCTTCAAATGCCACGTGGATCCAGACCTTAGAGGGTGATGGAGTTATAGATGCAATGATGTTCTTGAATTCCTGGGTTCTGCTAGGTGAAGTTGGAACTTGTACTTCCTGGAGCAAAAATAGGGCTACAGTACTACTAGATAGTGGAGCCGCGATTGCTCAGTGGTTAGTGAACTGGACTACAAAGGACAAGGGGTAGGGTTCGATCCCAACCGACGGCTTCCGGGTTCACCCAGCCTTAAATGGGTACCAGATTTTTTTCTGGGAAAGTGAAGCGGCACGGGCGTAATACCGACCACATTACCCCAAAAATCATGTGCTGAAGGTCTGTAAAATTTATGGTCACCAATACCATATTCCCTATACGCCACTTGGCGTGACGGAGGTACTTTACTTTTTTTTTTACTACCACTAGATATTAGTGTTTGTTTCAATGTCAAGGCTTATTTATAGGAGCTTACTCTTCTTCTATCACTGTGCACTTAAAGAAATATGGCGGCACCTGGTCTTGTCCTCATCCCCCATAATGAAATGTGATATATAGCCGTCATACGGTGTGTGGTTAAATTGATGCAATACAATCTACCACATTATGAAATAAAGTTAATGAGTCCGTTGTTATATACATGTTAAATAAAACAGGCTTAATCTATAATTACATGTTATATTAATGTTAGTTTCATGTAATCGTTTAAAAAGTGAATATAAAAATAGAAAAGGGTCTGTCATCACCACATTGACTTCACTTAGGCTTTTCTTGTAGCTAAACAAAGCCTGAAAAGATATCATCAATAGTTGGACTTTGGCAAAAATTGTAATAGTTGTCAACATTAAATTACCACACTTTGATAAATAGTTCGCATTTACATTATATAATAATATTGTTTTACGTTAGTATGAAATAGTCTTAGCCTCCTGGTAGATATGTGATTTTATAATTTCAATATGTGGTTTATAATTTCACAAATTCACATTGCGGGAAGATCTTACAGTCTGTTGTTTGATGTGCGACGGGGATAATCCGACGACTGTATGTTATATGTTAGGAATTGAAGTCAAGAACGATGTCCTAACATCATCAAGCGCTATACATTTTTCAAAATATGAGGGTCATCATTCTCAGGAGGACGTGAACTTCCGGTCAATATGGTGGATAGGCGGCAGGAACCATTGAAGGTTATGTATGAAAAGTGTTCCTTGTTGCAGTTTCCTCATATTCCAAGTCCGGCTTGTTGCAGGAGCTACTGAGTTAAGTGTTCTTTGCATACCATGAGTTGTGTGTTTCATCCGTTTTGATCATGTTTCGACATTCCAATTGTTTACAATGAATGACGATATCGTATGACAAGGAACAGTTGGCTGTGTTCACTTTCTGTGCGGTTTCGCTTTATGTCTTTTGGCGTGTGCTGAGACTGCTATGATGGGGACTACAGCTATCTTTCTTTGTTTGGGAGATGAGTTAGTGATTAGTAATTCGGATGATTCCACTGGCACGGGCGGTTGAGCAATTATGGATTTTAATTCGTTTGCAGTGATACCGGGGCCTTCCATAACCATTACCATAGCCTTAGCGTGATGCTTGTTTTCATGTTTTTTGCAATCAATATTTTTTTAAGCAAAGCTTATTCTCATCTTAAAAGGTTTTCTCCCTTCCCGCTATTATTTTCCAAGTCTGTAAAGTGATTCTCTTCCTCGATTGGGCGTCATTTAATTTCCTCTGGGTTACTGTATGTTTTCATATTTCATTTATTGTTTGTTTTATCAATATTAATCTGCAGTCCCATTTCTGCAACATTTGTTCTTAGTTCGTGTATCTTGTCTTTTATTTGGATGTGACAAATTGCGAGGATCGTAAGGATATTGCCAAGAGAAGCAATATCATCAATGTGTATCTAAATGTCTATCCTATTCCATTTATTTTGCCCTGACAAATAGTAACTCTTCGTAAAACCAATTAACGGATGATAATAATATTCAACTATGGTCCTAAGGCTTAAGGACTAAAAAAACAATTTCCAGGCAATTGGTAGACAAAGGGAAATAAAAGCAATCCATGAATACATGGCAAACTATATACAGAAAAGATGCTAGAAGTAAATCATTCAAGGGCTCAAAATGGACACAAGAAGACGTTCGTGTCAGGTCTCACGCAGTGGACTCAGACTGTTAAAGAAACAGAAGGAAGACGAAAGGTAACTCATCATTAAACAGACTGTTCAGGTGTGGATGAACCAAACAAACCTAGAAGTCATTGTCAGACACAGAGTAACGATTTCTGACCGAGAACAACTGTCTCAAATGCACAACGAACTGAATGTAAACAGATAACATTCTAGAAATAGTATGATAACATTCTAATTACAACATATGGCTCGACCAGCCTGCTCAATCTAAACATTGAAAATAAAACTAATAATATAAACAATAACAGAATTAATAATATAATAATAATAATACAATTTCCCAACATTAATTATTCTACATATTTTGAGATATACTCCAGAAAAAAAAAGAAACTTGGGCTCACGTGATTAAAGCAATCAAATGTCATGTCACGGGTTATTTCGTGTATCGGATTTACAACGGAGCAGACAAGCGGAAGTTTGAACCGGCTGTTAGTAATAGACATTACTGTGTTTCTGAAGCAGATTATAGGGTGTTTTTGAGGATGAGATGTCATGTGTGGCACCGAGAAAAGGAGAAGTATGAAAAGTTAAAAATAAGGCATGGTTTTATATATATTTTTGATTTGCCTGATTTAGTTTACAGCCATCAGCTACTATGAGATAGTTAAATATTAATCGAATGAATTTCGAATGTCCCAAAACTGTTTATGATAGAAACGGATAAAACCCTTACTTAACATAATTACGACACATGCAGACAATGTAAGGAAATAGTATCCGCATATTCATCACCATACAGATTGATTATTTAATTTCTTTGGCTGTACTTCCCGATATAAGATTACTTACCAAATGCATGTTCTTGCAGAGTCCAGAAAACGATCTATTTTATTAAACAATGAAAAATTGACGGAAGAAGGTAGGAAGTATTTGTTATAAGACGTCTGTCATAGCAGAGACTCCTGCGATTACAAACACCTGCTGCGTTTTGAAGGACTTTAAACAAGCCTTAAAAAAAAGGCCAGACCAATAAGAACTAATAAAGATGTACTGGTCACAACGTATTAAACACAGATCAATACAGGGAACAAATATACAAAGAAAAAATATCTACGAGTTATTCATGGCTTCTTTACACTCAACATCATGTGCCATACCGGTTGGCGTAGGTGATCGTGTCCCTCCACAATCTTCTATCTACAGTGCATCGTATCAGTTCTGTTGTTGACTGTTATCCATGCCATGACACAAAGCTATCCAGTATTTTCTCTCTTTGTCGTCCGCGATCTCTCTTTCCTTTTATTTTGCCAGTTGTAACCAAGTATTCCAACTTTCCTCTTCTCATGATGTGCCCGAAAAATGTTGATTGTTTCTTTTTGATGTTTTTTAAGAGCTCCCTTTTTGTGTTGGCCTCTTTGAGAACTTCCTCATTGGTCTTTTTAGCTGTCCAGGGAACTTTCAACATTCTTCTGAGAAATCCCATCTCTGTGGCCTCTAATCGTCTTTTCATTTGTTTGTCTACTGTCCATGATTCGCTTCCATAGGTCAGAACTGGTTCTATATAGCACCGATGAACTCTCTTTATCATTTTTATTGACATAGATTTGTTGCATAAGATATTTTTCATTTTCTGAAATGCTATTTTGGCCTGAGCTATTCTGCTTTTTATTTCTGTGGTGCATCTCCCATCTGATGTTATAATTGTGCCCAAGTATTTGAAACGTTGCACTTGTTTCAGATTTGTCTCGTTTATTTTTGTGCTGCATGATGTGGTGATTGTTTCTTCGATATAACCATTACTTCTGTTTTCTTACTATTCAGACTGAGACCTTTCTTGTTGCTTTCTTTTACTATTATATCTATCATTTCTTGTAGTTCATTCTCTGTCTCTGCTATTAAGACTGTGTCATCCGCATATCGCAAATTATTTATGTTGTGACCGTTGACTTCAATTCCATTTTTGTCTACTATTGATCTCATAATATATTCGCTGTAAAGTGAAAACAAATCCGGCGACAGAACACAGCCTTGGACACCCATGGGCAAGGTGGAGCTCCCGTTTAGCCCCCCCTATCAGGGTTATGTGAAACCATTGGAGCAGGTGGTGGATGGTGTTGTGGGAGCAGCCGACAAGTAGTGCCGGTTATGGTCCCCACACTGCGATGGCAGGCAGAGGATCTCATGTATAGAAACAATGGATGCGATCTCCGACTAGTACAGTCACTGCCAAGAAGGAAAGGAATGGCAAACTACCTTCTTAAATTGCCTGGAATAATCTTTACACTATCTATCTATTGACCTTTCGAGCCGTAACCGGCCCATAGGGCGTAGACCAAGATACACCTTCTCCTATATGAATTTTTGTTCTAGCAGTTTTCTTTTAAAGATATTTTATCAAATCTCGCCATCTGTCTCTGTTCTGTGCAAGCAGTTCTATCTCATTGAGGGAGCCGATTCCTGCTGCTCTTGCCTCTCTCATCAATGTTCTTCTCAGTGTCTCCCTGGGTCTTCCTCTTTTTCTTTACCTGTTGTTTCCCATATGAGGGCTTGCTTTGCTATTCGATTATTATCTCTTCTCATCACATGTCCAACGTATGACCATCGTCTTTTCTTATTACTGAAGATATTAGTGTTGATTGGCGATTTCTTTACACTAGCAGATATTAATTTGTGTGTTTTGATTATACTTGCAGACTAAATGTGTTTGTTGATCATGCTTAAAAAAATACTATTCTGTGTGTTGATTATACCTATTAGCATATGATTGTTGATTTTATCTGCAAATACATTTTTCTGTGTGTTTATTATACTTACATACATAGTATTCTTCGTGTTATTCTTCTGCGTGTTAATTTTACCTGTAAAAACATGCTATTCTGTGTGTTGAATATACGTGGAAACTTATTGACTGTTTCAAGTATTGATTATACGCTCCCAGTATCGATATTTAAATATCTATCACGTTGTATAGATGACACCCAAATACTTCAGGAAAATCAATATGTGCTCATTCACTTCCCACATGTGCTCATTCACCTTCCACATGGGCTCATTCACTTTCCACATGTGCTCATTCCCTTCCCACGTGTGCTCATTCACTTTCCATATATGTTCATTCACTTTCCACATGTGCTCATTCACTTTCCACATGTGCTCATTCACTTTCCATATATGTTCATTCACATTCCACATGTGCTCATTCACTTTCCACATGTGCTCATTCACTTTCCATATATGCTCATTCACTTTCCACATGTGCTCATTCACTTTCCACATGTGCTCATTCACTTTCCATATATGCTCATTCACTTTCCACATGTGCTCATTCACTTTTAACGTGTCTATACATTTACCGCTATCATCGTTTGTTATTTCTGCACAGACAGCTCATCTTTGCAAATTGTCATTCCTCTATGTTGAAAGCTCTGTTCCAACCTTGCAGATTATCATTCATCTGTATGTTAGATGTTTTTTAAAAAATATTTTCATTCCTTCATGTTAGATTTTCTGTTCCAACATTGCATATTGTCATTTCTATTATTAGATGTTCTGTCAATATATTCAATTCTCCATGTTCGATGTTCTATTCTAACCTTTAAGATATTCACTATTCATTGTTGAATGTTATGTTCCAACCTTGCAGATTGTCATTCCTCTAGTTGAATGTTATGTTCCAACCTTGCAGATTGTCATTCCTCTAGTTGAATGTTATGTTCCAACCTTGCAAATTGTCATATGTCTATGTTGAATGTTATGTTTCAACCTTGCAGATTGTCATCCCTCTACGTTGAATGTTATGTGGTCCAACCTTGCAGATTTTCATCACTCCATGTTGAATGTTATGTTCCAACCTTGCAGATTGTCATCCCTCTACGTTGAATGTTATGTTCCAACCTTGCAGATTGTCATTTCTCTATGTTGAATGTTATGTTCCAACCTTGCAGATTGTCATCCCTCTATGTTGAATGCTATGTTCCAACCTTGCAGATTGTCATCCCTCTATGTTGAATGTTATGTTCCAACCTTGCAGATTGTCATCCCTCTATGTTGAGTGATATGTTCCAACCTTGCAGATTGTCATTTCTCTATGTTGAGTGATATGTTCCAACCTTGCAGATTGTCATCCCTCTATGTTGAGTGATATGTTCCAACCTTGCAGATTGTCATCACTCTATGTTGAGTGATATGTTCCAAACTTATACTATAGAGTGGCATTCCTCCTTTTTTTAACTTATGTTCCAAATTGTTGCTTTCTCACAAATAACTGTGTTGATGTCCAGCACGCAGTGGTTGGTGACGTCACCGATGTATATGTCTTTGATATCCACCGCATGAGCTTCTGATGCTGCTAGCCTCTCTGCTCTTTCGTTTCCATGAATTCCTTGTGACCTTGACACCATCAATACTAACGAGAGTTTCTTTCATTCTCAATGTTCCACATACGTCATCCACTCATATCAGAAGCAACTATTCTTTACACTTCAAAAGCAATGGCATACAGTCGATCATCTATAATACCAAACTTAAGATAGCAGTAATGTCTCAATCTCAAATCTTGAACCATGAAAGTATTAAGCGCCATTCTCACAAGTCCTACCCTTTTACAGACGTTTTACATATATTGCTATAACATCGTAGCGCGGGTACTTTTATAAGTTAATGTTACATTGGTTTAATTATTATATAGATCTGGCATTTAACTATGGTTATTGTTCTCGTATATTTTAGAAATAATTTATATATATTTTTTTCTGTTCAGAGACTTTCAGAAATGTGTTGAGACTATGTGTTTTATAGCAGATTGACTTTCAAGAGGAATATGCAACATTTCTGGATAAGCGTTGTAAAGAAAATAACATATTTATTTTATTTACTGTGAAAGCAATATCATGTATTTAGGTAAATATTATGAGAATATAATGTCTTTAGGTAAACTTTGCGAGCAATATAATGTCAAGTTTTTATATCAACTTTGGGAACAGTATAATGTTTTTAGATAAATATTGGCAGCAATATAAAGTCTTTACATAAACATTGAGAGCAATATATTGTCTTGAGATAACATTACGAGCAATATAATGTCTTTTGACAAACTTTGCGAGCAATATAATGTTTTAAGGTACACTTTACAAGCAAATTACTCATTCAGATACATTTGCGATACAACATAAAGCCTTTTGATAAATTTTGCAGATGATTTTATTGCTCTAAAACTCTACCATACATTTCGAATAGACGTAGTTTTATGCTTTAACGGGGCATAGAAGCCGATGAATAATTTTTCTTTCTTTTTTTTTTAATTGCTAAGATAATTCAAGAGTTGTCCATGTAGATAATTTTTATATGATTAGATACATTGACATACATATAAAGTAAAAAAAAAAAAGTTAACTGCCCTGTCACGCCAAGTGGCGTATAGGGAATATGGTGTTAGTGATCATAAATTTTACAGACCTTCAGCACATGATGTTTGGGGTAATGTGGTCGGTATTACGCCCGTGCCGCTTTACTTTCCTAGAAAAAAATCCGGTACCCATTTAAGGCTGGGTGAAACCGGAAGCCGTCGGTTGGGATCGGACCCTACCTCTTGTCCTTTGTAGTCCAGTTCACTAACCACTGAGCTATCGCGGCTCCCATGACACACATATGGGCAGAGACTATTTCATGACCGTAGGTGGTTGGATGTAATATCTTAATTATACTGTCAAATAATGTATGTATGTATATATAGGGAGCCGCGATAGCTCAGTGCTTAGATATTATTATTGGTTATTGGTTATGGAAGGCCTCGGTATCACAGCAAACGAATTAAAATCCATAATTTCAGTGGTTAGTGAACTGGACTACCACGGACAAGGGGTAGGGTTCGATCCCAACCGACGGCTTCCGGGTTCACCCAGCCTTAAATGGGTACCGGATTTTTTTCTGGGAAAGTAAAGCAGCACGGGCGTAATACTGACCACATTACCTCAAAAGTCATGTGCTGAAGGTCTGTAAAATGTAGGGTCACTAACACCATATTTCCCTATACGCCACTTGGCGTGACGGGGGTACTTTACTCTTTTTTTTTACTATGTATGTATATATATATATATATATATACATAGTAATCCTTCGATTTCAATGCAGCAGGAGGTCGACGCCCGATAACCATGACCCAGACAGGCCCACCGCCCCTAGTGTATCAAGAAGCTAAAGGGCCGAAACACTTGCTCGATGGGTTGTCACTTCTGATGATCAGATTGCCTCCTGCTTCGAAGCTCTGAATAAAGAGATCTCTACTACCATAAAAAAAAAAACGGTTTTTTAACAAAAGACACTTTCGTGTCTGGATAATACACTGTGAAAGGTCATTTCATTTCTTGTATGGACATTCTTGTAGAGACATTCTTGTATGGACATTCTTGTAGAGACATTCTTGTAGAGACATTCTTGTAGAGACATTCTTGTATGGACATTCTTGTATGGACATTCTTGTAGAGACATTCTTGTAGAGACATTCTTGTATGGACATTCTTGTATGGACATTCTTGTATGGACATTCTTGTAGAGACATTCTTGTATGGACATTCTTGTAGAGACATTCTTGTAGAGACATTCTTGTAGAGACATTCTTGTATGGACATTCTTGTAGAGACATTCTTGTAGATAGTTTCATGCTTCGATGATACACTGACAGGTGATTTAACAATACACTGATAGGTGATTTAACATTTCGATGATACACTGATAGGTGATTTAATATTGCAATGATACACTGATAGGTGATTTAATATTGCAATGATACACTGATAGATGATTTAATATTTCAATGATACACGCTAGTAGACAATTTAATGTCGCGATGATACACTCTAGCACACAATTTCAAAGGTTAACACTCAACCACATACAGACAACAACCGAAAGACTAATGTCAGTATAACATAATCTTTACAGAAATACAACCCACCTGAGTCAAAAAAGTGAGCTCTCAGGAGGGACGTAGTACTCTCACACACGAATCAATAATGGCAACGCCAAAGAGTGCTATAGTGATGGAGACTGATGTGAAATTAGATGATCCTAATGGAGTGTTTACAAGTTGGTTGCACATGCTGAACAACATGCTAATGGGATAAGTTGAGGGGTTTCCCCACACGGCCGTTTTCCTTTCTCCTTAAAAAGGAATTCTAGTCATTGGCGAATGCGATGGGATGAACATATGGGAGTTGTGATAGAATGGGGACGGGAATGGCCAATTGCTGAGGCAAGTTTTTATAGAAGGAGAAATTATGAAGATTGCTGGGAGCAGGAATTAGCAAATGAAAGGAGTATGACCATGAAAGTTGAGTGCGTTTCATGGAAATGATTCATCTATGATGTTTATAATAATTGAGGTACACGTTTAGAGAAGGAGAGGTTACGAAAATTACTGAGCGTTGGGATTAGCAAATTAAAGGAATATAACCATGAAAGTTGAATACATTTTATGTGATTGATTCATTTATAATGTTTATAATAAAATGTGCGCAGTTTTGTGAGACTATTCATTGGAAGATAACTTGTGTGCTATTTATTGTTTGATGTTTTCCATGTTGTTTGGTACTCATACACCTGAAACCACAACTGGATAGTCGATTGTATGGTCATCCAGAGAGAGAGAGATGTTCTATAACACAATACACATGTCACAGAACGGTTGCTTGTTTGGACTTTCTTGTATGGTTTTCCAGTGAGAGAGGCTCAAGAATATATTCTTTCTACCTCTTCTTCTTCTTAATCGTTTTCGTCTTAATCTTCTTCTACTTCAGTGATCAGCCATTGCTATGCATTTAGACATTTATACCAGATTGATAATGATGTGTTTACAAATATTGTTATGCAAGACTGTTTTAACTCTTTTGGTTCTGGGGAATTGTATTTTTCCTGTTTGGCTACATCTCGAACTATTGACTTACATTGATATAGAGCATTTGTGGGCAAGCAAGCTCTTATCTCGGAGTCAGATCGGAAAACTATGAAGACGCAGAGGTCAAAATGTCATCACCTAACTAAGCCTTTATATAAATTACCTAATTTTGCATTTACAAGCGACCGTAATGTACAAATCTTATTATTGATGGAAAGTGTAAGAGAGAAAAGAAAGAGAGTGGAAGGAAAGGGAGAAGGGTGGGACTGAAAAAGGGGAGGGGTCAAATTTTAAATTATAAATAGAAAACTATCCGGTTTAATGAGAGGGTTGTGCATGAACTTCAAACACAAGGATGTCCATAGTTAATGATTTTATTCATATCAGTGAGTACGTTTTCTAAAATTGTGTCAGTTAATCGATTTCTATCATTTGATCGAGTCCATTTAAGTTTGTTTTAAAAAAATATTGTTCATGAACAATAAAAACTATCAAACAATAAAGTACTACCTGATCTTTTTATGTGGTCATTGTATATTGTTCATGTGCAAATAAGTTGTACAGAAGTTCAGTATCTTCGACTCTCTCCACTTTGATTTCGGAATATTGTTTTTCTTCCAAGACTTCCATTTGTTTCTCTGACGGAGCAGCTTCGATATCAAATTGTGTTGAGAAATATTCAAACCTTATTTGCTGTACAACAAAATCTTTGTAACGCTCCACGAACTTGTAGTAAATGTCATTATTGGTATCAATATAGCTGATAACATTAGCCCGTAATGAGAAGAGAACAGCTGGAATATATTGTAACAACTGTGAAAATTGAGGGGCGAAGAAATAGAGGGAAGCAAAGAGAAAAGATACCAGACAGCTTAAGAGAATGGCTTGGCAGAAGGTTAACAACAGAAATGATAAATAACTGTCGTGATTGAAAGTTGTTGAGAGACATGATCTCCTACGTCAGCAGGTTTGGTACTTGATGTTGATAGTTGATAAAATTAATACATTTCTTCTGCTCTTCAAGACTTACACAAAAAACAGTATTTCATTCCCACGTTTCAGTTTTTTTCTGCTGGAAAGCTCTGATGTGCCAGTAAAGTTTGAGTATCAGTTGTTCTTGTGTTTATAACTTGCGATTAAAGTCATTAAAATGTTGAGTCCTGTCAGCCAAAAACGCTGGCTGTCAGATCCACTGAGGTCTCATATATCTTTGAACAGACTACACTTTATGTACACAGAAAGTTCGACTTTAACACGTAAGTCATACAATCGTTACAGCAGTACTTCTTGACTTAACTAGCCAACTTCACAATAGTATAACAGTTACCCATACTCTGAATCAACGTCAACAAGGAATTCTTGGAATTGACGTTCGTTGAGACCTCTCGTTGAACCCTTTTATAAAATCCACACAGGATCTCACGACTTCCATGACGTTATCCACTTTAAAACGCTTTGATGCACATATTTTCTTTAGTGAATGATACAATGTAAACATGAAACACCAAGATGTCCTATTTTGAATTCTAATAAGTGGCATTTCATTTTGACAACCAAGCCTGCATTTGTTACCTATCATAGCTGGTGCTCCGTCTGTGGTTATTTTGTATACAAGAATGAAAAAGATATATGAGTGGAACATTAGTGCAGGCCACCCAGTCTTGCATATAAGACTATATACGGTTATGTTAAGCATAAGAAAAAAAAATAAAGATAATGATTGTCATTTTCCAGATAATAATGCTGCTAACCTGGAGTCATCAGTCGCTGGACATTTCGAGACTTGCTGAGAAGGGGATCTGAGCACCTATGGCCATGTTCGGAGTGTAATGATGATGACACGCAAATGACGCAACAACGCAATACTGCTAAACTCCCATAAAGCACCGCTTGAGTCGGCTGTTAACCCATCTCTAATTGCTGCAGATATTTCATAGTTTGTATTATTTTTCTGTCCTTGGCCTAATCCGACAAGTGAGTCAATGGCCTTATCGTGGCAAATTTTGTTGACAAGGTCGACTACCGTGCAGTTGCAATCTCGGAACATAGGCGTCGATTCCAAACGACTTCCATTGAATGAAGAGTGCACAATCACTTTCTTACCCCAGTTTCTTTCAAAACACACACAATAAACACAACAACCGTAACAGTTTAAGGAACTGCGTTTGTCTGCAAAAACAGGGCGACATGCAGCCATTTTGACTTCGCATTAAACATATACAAATCTAACGCAATTGTATTTGATGCCAATGTAAACCAAAAAAAAAAAAAGTAAAGTATCCCCCGTCACGCCAAATGGCGTATAGGGAATATGGTGTCAGTGACCATAAATTTTACAGACCTTCGGCACAAGATTTTTGGGGTAATGTGGTCGGTATTACGCCCGTGCCGCTTTACTTTCCCAGAAAAAATTCCGGTACCCATTAAAGGCTGGGTGAACCGGGAGCCGTCGGTTGGGATCGAACCCTACCTCTTGTTCTTTGTAGTCCAGTTCACTAACCACTGAGCTATCGCGGCTCCCTTGATGGCAATGTAGTTATGATGAAAGAACATCAAAAACAGTTCATGTATTTCATAAAGTTGTTCATAAACTTTTAAAATGCATTATTCAAAATGAAATTGAATTAAAAATTTAAAAAATGCAAAACCCAACTTAGCGACAATAACATTTTAACTAAAACAGCATACACAAAAAAGAAACAAGCTCACTTGAATGATAATGTAGAACCGAACCGTAATAACATCATTGTAGAAAGCACTGTAATAGAATGCATTAGCTCAATATGCCAAAAACATGTTATTTTACAACATGAAGTCATGTAGTCATTATAATAATAACTGTATCACACTGTTCATTAAAATGTACGTTCCGCATCGCAAAATAACATATGCACCTACATCACGCATATTATTGCACGTTATTTCTCCCTCGCTCCCCTCCCTCAATCACAGAAAAAGGAAATCTGTTAAAGATTTTTTCCCTGTTAATTGTCTTCATCTCACGAGATAAAGTACGCATTAACGGATACAACAAAGAAGACATGTGTTCAACATTGCCGACATATATAAATTAAATCAGAGTGAAAATCGACATCGGCAAATTAATGGCTGCTAGCTTGGCCATTTCCGGAATGTTTTAGCCAGTGAATGATAATTCGGGCAGTGAAAAAAAATAAAAGAGAAATTGAGTGCAATTGCCGCATTTCGTTATTTTTGCATTGATATGCTTTTTGTATTCGTGTAGTTTTTATGTTGATGCGCTTTTTTGTATTGAATGTGCCTCTTTACACTAATATGTATTTTGTATTGATGTATATTTCATGATATGTGCTTTTTGTTTGACATGCTTCTTTTTCTGACATACTTTTTGTTTTGATGTGTTATATTCATGCTTGTATTTTTCTACGCTGGTGTGTTTTTTGTATTGGAGTGCCGTTTATGTTGATGTGTTTTTTTTTCATTGTGTATTCTTCATTTTGACGTTCTCACAATGGTGTTTTTTTAAATATTAATGGGCTATATCACTGTGATATGATTTCTATGTACGTGATTTTTATCCTGTTGTGATGTTTTCATTGATGAGCTTTCTGCATTGATGTGTGTCACGTATCACTATTCGACGGTGCTACAGTACATTTTCTAATAATACGGTTTCCGCGTTGTGATTTTTTTTGTCTTGCATTGCACATTCTCCGTTTTGGCTTACTGAATTTATAATCTTTAGTATTTAATTGTCTTTCTGTATTAGTGTGTCTTCATTCATCATGTGCCATACCGGTTGGCGTAGGCGGTCATGTCCTTCCACAATCTTCTATCTACAGTGCATCGTATCAGCTCTGTTGCTGACTATTTTCAATGCCATGACACCAAGCTGTCCAGTATTTTCTCTCTTTGTCGTCCACGATCTCTCTTTCCTTCTATTTTGCAAGTTGTAAGCAAGTATTCCAACTTTCCTCTTCTCATGATGTGTCCGAAATATATTGATTATTTCTTTCTGATGTTTTTTAGGAACTGCCTTTTTGTGTTGGTCTCTTTGAGAACTTCCTCATTGGTCTTTTTAGCAGTCAAGGGAACTTTCAACATTCTTCTGAGAAATCCCATCTCTGTGGCCTCTACTCGTCTTTTCATTTGTTTGTCTACTGTCCATTATTCGCTTCCATAGGTCAGAATTGGTTCTATATAGCACTGATGAACTATCTTTCTCATTTCTATCGACATAGATTTGTTGTATACGATAATTTTCATTATCTGAAGTGTCTTCATTGTTATTTTTATTTATTTATTATTTCGAGTGAAAGGCAGCGCGTGGCTACCTTTATTTTTTAATCTTTTTTTTTAAAATATTCAGTCTTCGAGAACAAATACTGGAGCTGTCCATAACTGTAGAGTGTTGTGTTCTAATGCTTAGGACACACATATGGAGAAAAATGAATAAAGCGATATCAGTGATCGAGGTAGAGGATAATGGATTTGGATTTATAATGAGGTGGTTGTTGGTTTCTTCGACGATCCTTAGAATGAGCGAGCATGGACTATGCGATGACTAGACAACAATAGCAACGACACTTTCAGCCTTGGAGTGTTATAGTATATTTTTTATCTTGGTAATTTTGACGTTATTGACTTGTTGACATGACATCACATTACATTACATTGATCACAACGTTAATCATGACAGAGTATTTTTCTTAAATACAAGATAATCAAGTTTATTGATTTCTTTCGGCACAATGATCTACTAGTGGTTGATGCACTTATCTTAAATTAATGTTAATTAATTCGGGACTTCTCTGAGGCTACCGCCGGTGACTATGGTCCGTCCCAAGTGCATATTTTAATAACACATTATTCAACTTACGAACTTGTAGAATATATATGAAGCACAATTCTTGGAATCTTTCAAACACTTTCACAGCTTAAGTTCATAATATTCTCTATCAACTCTCTATCAATAATAACTTCTAAACTGCCTTGAACTACATTTGGAGATTCCAACTTCATAAACAACTGGCTTGCTACATCAAGAAAACTTACTAACTAAATTTGTGATCTAACTTGCTAGCGTCTTATTCTAACACTTCTAGTTCTACTTAACTTCTAACTAACTGCCTTCGGCAGTTCCGCCGAAGCCGGACTACGCTTACTAAGTCTACATTCTGACTTCTCTCTCTGTCTCTATTGCTTTAATTCCTGTTGTGTAGGAGTTTTTATACTCCAACCACTGTCTTCGTCTTAAAATTAGTGACCAATAAAATCGTCGCAAAGTGACCACTTGCGACCCTCTCCTGGTCACCTGCACTCTTGTGTCCGAGACCTGAACTCTTGTGTCTCAACTGTCCAAGACTTTGACAATAACAGCTTATTTTCGTGACTTCTATATTACTTCACGATTCTGACCTCTCCTGGTTTGATGAAAACTCCTTGTTTATCAGACGGGCCAAAGTCATGGGGTCAACGCATGCTATTTGCGTTATGGTCACTTCAACAACAACAAGTTGTTGTGAATTGGAAACCCGCATGGAAATTTCCATGGACCTAACCATTATGTGTCGCCCAACAATTCTGGACATTACCTCCTTCCTCCCCATTTCTGTGTGCTACCCCTACATGAATTTTGACTCCCTTAACTTTGTCCTAACTACTGCTGGTCTCTACCATTTGTTACTGCTATTGTTTATCGAGAAGCGGGTAACAACTAAGTTACCTGCTCCCATGCTCTAACTAGCTATACTGTTGCTGGAGGTCATGTTCACAACTTGACGGTAATGTTCACAGTTTGACGGTAATGTTCACAGCTTGACGGTAATGTTCACACCGTGGCGTTAATTATCACTATCTTGGCAATCATCAATCGCACTCTCACCACTCACACTCTCACACATACACACTCTTCCCAATCGCATTCTCACCAATCACACTCTCACCAATCACACTCTCACACATACACACTCTTCCCAATCGCATTCTCACCAATCACACTCTCACCACTTACACACTAAAATCCTCACCACTCACCACTTACACTCTCACCACTCACGCACTCACCACTCACACTCTCATCACTCACACACTCACACACTCACCACTCACACTCACCACTCACACTCTTACCACTCACACCTCACACACTCACCAATCACACACTCACCACTCACACTCTCACCACTCACCACTCACACACTAAGCACTCACACACTCACCACACACACACTCACCACTCACACACTCACCACTCACACACACAACAATCACACACACAACAATCACACTCCCACCAATCACACTCTCACCAATCACACTCTCACCAATCACACTCTCACCAATCACATTCTCACCACTCACACACTCACACACTCACCACTCACACACTCACCACTCACACACTCACCACTTACACTCACCACTCACACACACACACCAATCACATTCTCACCAATCACACTCTCACCACTCACACTCTCACCACTCACACTCTCACCACTCACACACTCACCACTTACACACACCACACTCACACACACACCAACCACACTATCACCAATTACACTCTCACCAATCACACTCTCACCACTCACACTCTCATCACTCATACTCTCACCACTCACACACTCACCACACACACACACACACACACCAACCACACTATCAGGACTCACCACTAATACATTCACCAATCACACTCTCACCCCTCACCACTCACACTCTTACCACTCACATTCTTACCACTCACACTCTTACCACTCACACTCATACCACTCACACTCTTACCACCCACACCCTTACCACTCCCACTCTCCCCAATCACACCTTCACAAATCATTCTATTACCACTCACACTCTCACCAGTCACACACTCACCAGTCAATCACACTCTTACCATTCACACTCTCACTAATCACACTCTCAACCACTCACACTCTCCCCAATCACACCCTCCCCAATCACACTCTTACCACTCACACTCTCACCAATAAATTCACAACTTACACTCCCATCACTCCCACTCTCACGATTCACTCTTTAACCAATCACCACTGACACACTCACCACTCACACTCTCACCAATCAACACTGACACACTCACCAAATGTTCAGCCCAGAAGAAATGACAATATGACTTATTTGTGCTTATAGGTGTCTGGAAAAAAAAGTCACGCCCCGGTTAACCAGGTTTTGGATGTTCGCATAGGCAGCGACGGCTGTGAGTCACGTTATTACAGGCGTTAAGTAAACAACTGCGGGATATCTAATTGATAGCGCAGACTCCGAAACTTAACATGCCATGTAATCAGAGTAAGTCCACATGCCAATAATAAGAACTGAAATTTATCAGGCATACTGTGGGAGGCAGTTACAGGTACAAAAGTGGAAAGCTGAAAAGGCAATTTGTAAAATAAGCATTAACTATTATCAAGTAGCTGAACTAAAAGAGAGATGAGAAAACTACAATGTTTCTATCAAACGTTTGTCTCTACACTCTACTAGCTTAGCTGCTTGATATCATTTTATGATAAATGTTCACGCTCTATGCAGCTCTATTTGCTGCCCGGCATAGCATTTAATATTTGATATGTGTGCTTATCTTTGTTAAAAATGACAGTTAAGAATGGTTTTCACTGAAGAATATACACACATGCAGGAAATAAATATCTTAACAAAGTGACAGGACATAAAGAATTATTACGCTCCACTCAATTAACGACAACTGAAGATAATTATTAATCCAAAACGTATCCATTAAAAGAAAAAGAATAAAATATACAAGAGACAATCGGAAATGTTATAGCATAAACGCCAATTCTTCTTTCTTTTGTCCATTTACTGCTGCATGAAGCATTGCAGGATAAAGTTCGAGTGGTGGCGGTAGATTTGTTTTTTAATTTTTGTGTTCGCCAACTTTCACCTCTGACGAAGTCCCTAGAGACTACGAACTGTTTGCATGTTAATCCGTTTTTTCCTGGCAGCCGTATGCATATGGGTCCCTCGTCGCACAGACAGATATCTCCGTCTTCGGAGGTAGTCATTTTTTTTCCATCGATGAGTAATTGACGTTTTAAGCCGGGCTTCGCAGCTGAGACCTGGGGTGGTTGCCGCAGAGAGAAATCGTAAATAAAAATCTCAAATGGTACAGTCAGGATTTGAACCCACAACCTCACTGTCTCGAGACCGGCGTCTTGCCTGGAGACCAACCAGTTTCCCATTGGCGGTAGATGTATTTATTGTTCTTTTTTGTTACAATCCTTTCAGGTGTAGTATCGTTCTTGGACGTACTTGGAAGCTGATAAGATAGAACTGTTTTTGTTCAAAGTATGTCTTTTTCCAAACATTCATCTATTTATTGGTCTCCCTCTTGCTTTCCGTGCTCATTTTTTGCAGCAGAAAGCTTTTGATGTTGTTTTGTCTGTTTTCATTGTTACCAAATGTTTGAAATCTTTTTATTTGTTATTTGTACGTATATTCTAGACGCGATTCCATTGTGATCAAAGCCAATCAAAAGAGAAAATATCACAAGCTATTTCTATCGTCGACAATGAAATGCAAATGAGAATGGGAAGAATATAAAGAGGAGGAAGAAGAAGCAGAACAAACAACATATATCAGGAATCATAATGCTATGAAATCAGTGGGGAACACACACAAAAACTGATAGCTCGACGATTACGTGACTGAAAACTAGCTAAAGAGATGTACAGTGTGGGTCCTACGGGGACACCCTTTGAAGAATAGCCTCAGACAGAGCAAAATAGAGTGATTTATTGTTGACTGCAGGACGTCGACAACTGACTGTTCCAAGGACAAGAACATCCTGAGGAAGAAACCTCAAGGGAACTCCGGTCATTTTTATTGATTAATTTCTCCCAGTAAAAATTGTGTTGTCATTTAAAGAAACCGTCTGGCTGGAGATTAAGTGAAATGTTTGCATATCATTTTCACCTCCATTTTTATCCCTCTTTCACCGAACGAGTCTCTTCCTCCCACTGTCTGCATTCTTCTGATTGATTATAACATCTATTTTTTTCCCCAATGCTCCTCTGCGTTGCACACAATTTAAGCTACACAATCATATATATATATATATATATATATATATATACATATATATATATATATATATATATATATACATATATATACATATATATATATATATATATATATATATATATATATATATATATATATGTATACATATGCATGCATAAATCATTTTCATCTAGTACTGTTCTTACTATTACAGTTATAGACACATACGAAGTATTGTGGACGCCTCGGTAGCCTAGTTGGGAAAACCACCCCACACGCTGTCGAGGTTCGGACAACCCGTGTTCAAATCCCGCTGAAAGCAGTGTGAATTTTACAAGTGTTGGAAAAAATACCTCCGCGGTCGACCAAGTCGCTGCAAGAAATGGGTACCAGTGTAGCACTCTGGGAAAGTGAAGAATATCGCCTCGCTTGTGAGTTGCGATTCTTGAGGCGACATTAGACAGGAGTCTTCGAACACTTTTGGATAGTTGGTCAAGCACATATGGGTAAAAACCCGCTTGCTAAGACGCTGATTTAAGTGACGTACTTTTGTTTTGCATGATATTGTAGAGACTATCTTGAAGTATCTACCAGCAAGTTAACGATGTACTTAGTAATCACCCTTTGTAACGCAGAAGATATCAATACCTTAATCCGATTAGTCCCCATCTCGTTATCGCAATTGTAGATGTCGACATTGTAATCATATGTTATGATGAAGTGATTAATTTCATTTTTTTCTCTTTTGTGGGATTGTTTCAATCTCCTGTCTACTATCGTTATCTGAGAGGGCTTAAGTGCTCTGTACTGTGTATTTCATCCGTTTTGCTCGTATTTCGATATTCCAATTATTAACGATGAATGATGATATTGTATGACAAGGAACAGTTGGCTGTGTTCACTTTCTGCGCGGTTTCGCCTTATGTCGTTTGGTGTGTGCTGAGACTGCTATGATGGGGACTACAGCTACCTTGCTTTGTTTGAGAGATGAATTAGTAATTCGGATGATTCCACTGGCACGGGCGTTTGAGCAATTATGGATTTTAATTCGTTTGCAGTGATACCGGTGCCTTCCATAAATACAACCTATTCTGCCGTGTGGACTCTCTCACTAAAAGTAAAGTACCCCCGTCACGCCAAGTGGCGTATAGGGAATATGGTGTTAGTGACCCTATATTTTACACACCCTCGGCACATGATTTTTGGGGTAATGTGGTCGGTATTACGCCCATGCCGCTTCACTTTCCCAGAAAAAAATTCGGTACCCATTAAAGGCTGGGTGAACCTGGAAGCCGTCGGTTGGGATCGAACCCTGCCTCTTGTCCTTTGTAGTCCAGTTCACTAACTACTATGCTATCGCGGCTCCCTGGACTCTCCCACTACTTTCCAGAAATGAACTCGTCCTTATCGCCACATCACTAAACTGCAATTCTATCGTGGTTTCTTTCTATTTCTGTCTGTTTCTTTCTTTGGAACTCATCAACACCAACCTCTATATTTTCCTTATTCTACACTCCTGCATCACTGTTTGCCTTGTGTACAACTTTCCTTCTGCTCTTTTTGGCTCATGTTCAAAATTCATTCTCCTTTGTTTCACGTTCAACCTTCATTCTTCTCTGTTTGTTTCATCTTCAACTTTCATTCTTCTCTGATTCATCTTCAACCTTCATTCTTCTCTGTTTGCTTCATGTTCAACCTTCATTCTTCTATGTTTTTCTCATATTCAACCTTCATTTTTCTTTGTTTGTTTCATGTTCAACCTTCATTCTTCACTGTTTGTCTCATGTTCAACCTTCATTCTCCTCTGTTTGGCCCATGTTCTACTATCCGATCCTCTGTTTGGCTTACGTCCTACTCTTTGAAAATCATCTACTTTTTATAATCTTCTACTCTTCGACTCTTCTATTTCTCAACACATGTCCTACCACTAAATGTTCCTACTTTTCAACGATCTCAGAACTACTTCTCTGTTTGGCTCACATTCTACTTTCAAGCACAATTGTTTGACTCACATCCAACTCTCCAATCCGCTATTTGACTCTAATCCAACTCTCCAATCCTCTGTTTGACTCACAGTCAACTCTCCAATCCTCTGTTTGACTCACATCCAAATCTCCAATACTCTGTTTGACTCACATTCAACTCTCCAATTGTCTGTTTCACTCACATCCAGCTCTCCAACCCGCTGTTTGACTCACATCCAACTCTCCAATACTCTGTTTGACTCAAGGTGAGTTGAACTTGAGTCAAACAGAGGATTGGAGAGTTGGATGTGAGTTGGTTGAACATGAGACAAACAGAGAAGAATGAAGGTTGAGCATGAAACAAACAGAGAAGAATGAAAGTTGAACATGAAACAGAGAAGAATGAAGGTTGAACATGAAACAAACAGAGAAGAATGAAGGTTGAACATGAAACAAACTCACCTACTCCTCTGTTTGGCTCATATCCTACTCTTCTTTTCTCTGTTTGTCTCATACTCTACAAATCATCTACATTTTTTCTAATGTTCTACTCTTCGACTCCTCTATTTCCCAACACAACATCCCCGACCACTATATTTTCCTACTTTTCAACGACCCCAGTACGACCCCTCTTCCTTGATACCTTCCAACCCCTCTTCCTTGATACCTTCCAACCCCTCTTCCTTGATACCTTCCAACTCCTCTTCCACAACTCGAACATGAACTTCTATACTGATCTCTCTTCAACTCCCACACCAAACATAGTTTTCGCGACTTTAATTGAACTTTAAAAACCACAGCCCCGCTTTGGATTCAGATTACCAAGCTGTAGAAATTCTCTTTGTTATTTCGTAAGCTTCTTACGGTTGCAACAGCATGATTAGTTGCAAAGATTTAAATTCTCTGTATAATCGTGCCCGTTAAATTTACACATCGTTCTGACTGTCTGGATCGTTATGTTTGTAATGATTTTTGTGAATGTTTTGTGAAATTTTTTCTAGCAATTATGAACGCATTACTGAATCGTAGTGCTTGCTAGAGTCTGTGAAAATATTAGCAGATATAAAGCGTCAACATTTGTATCAGCAACCAGGGCTATGTATTCAATACTCAACCTTTCCCTGTGATTTCAGCTTCTTTCGCATTCTTTTTTTTCCCGACAAAATACTCGGACAGCTCTCTCTCTCTCTCTTTCTCTCTATTTCTCTCTCTCTCTCACTCTCTCTCTCTCTCTCTGTGGGTGTGTGTAGGTCTCAGATAATTTGAAGCTGTTTAGCTCGACAATTTGATCTTTCTTTCCTTTGCTGTGTGATTTCAACCAATTCCATCCGATATTTCTAAAGGCTCAGACTATATATATATATTTTGTCATCCTTACCCATTACTATGAGGAAGATACTATGCAATCAATTTTTGACAATCGAAAGAAGAAAAAAGAGTTCTTAAATGTTATGTAGAGTCAGTCTTAACATATGGATGGGAATCATGGACAATAGGACCAACAGACAAGAAAATCACTGGAGTCTCTAGAAATGTGGTTTTACAGAAGAATGTTGAGAACACCATGGACAGCTAAGAAGAGTAATGAGAAAGTTCTGAAAAAGGCCAAAGCAAAAAGAGAGCTAATTTCCAATATTAGGAAGAAACAATCATCATTTTTGGCCATGCAATAAGAAGAGAACAACTAGAATATATTGTAACAACTAGGAAAATTGAGGGACGAAGAGATAGAGGAAAGCAAAGAGAAAAACATACCAGACAGCTTAAGAGAATGGCTTGGCAGAAGGTCAACAACAGACATGATTAATAACTGTCGAGATCGAAAATTGTGGAGAGACATGATCACCTTCGCTAGCAGGCCCGGTACTTGATGATAATGACCCAATACGCACTACTTTCCCCTTAATTATTCTACACACATTTTTCACAAATATCCAACCAAAAGCATTTTAATACCAGAACTATTCGAACCAACATATTACATTCTCCAAACTTTCCAGCCATAAATATTATATTCCAAAGAATCTATCCAGTCCATAATATTCTATCCTCTGAAATATAAACACAAAGTTAGTATATTCTCAGAACTGTGAAACCCCGAAGTATTCCCAGATTTATCCTGTAAAATGTAAACTATTCCCAGACCTATTCAACTAAAATTAGTCTACTCACAGAGCTATCCAACTAAACATAGTCTACTCACAGAGCTATACAACTAAACATTGTCTCTTCTCAGAGCTATGCAACTAAAATTAGTCTACTCTCTGAGCTATCCAACTAAAATTAGTCTACTCTCAGAGCTATACAACTAAAATTAGTCTACTCTCAGAAATATCTACAACTAAAATAGTCTACTCTCAGAGCCATCCAACTAAACACAGTCTACTTACAAGGCTATACAATAAAAATAGTCCTGTCTCAGAAATGTCCAAATAAAATAGTCTAATTTCAGAACTATCCAACTAAAAATAGTCTAATTTCAGAACTATCCAACTAAAAATAGTCTATTTCCAGAACTATCCAACTAAAAATAGTCTAATTTCAGAACTATCCAACTAAAAATAGTCTTTTTCCAGAACTATCCAACTAAAAATAATCTAATTCCAGAACTATCCATCTAAAAATAGTCTAATTCCAGAACTATGCATCTAAAAATAGTCTAATTCCAGAACGATCCATCATCAAATATTTTATTTCCAGTT
This sequence comes from Megaustenia siamemsis, assembly GCA_032433765.1. Lineage (NCBI taxonomy): Eukaryota > Metazoa > Mollusca > Gastropoda > Stylommatophora > Ariophantidae > Megaustenia > Megaustenia siamemsis. The sequence goes on from JAVIAB010000051.1 coordinate 106,946,289, forward strand.
CTGAAGAAACAAACACATCGATCACAAAGAGAGAAAGTCAACGATGAAGAAAAAGAAAGACACCGCTGACGAGAAAGAAAAAAAACCGCTGATGAGAAAGAAATACACCACTGATCAGAAAGAAAGACACTACTGATGAGAAAGAAAGACACCACTGATGAGAAAGAAAGACACCACTGATGAGAAAGAAAGCCACCACTGATGAGAAAGAAAGACACCACTGATGGGAAAGAAAGACACCGCTGATGAGAAAGAAAGACACCGCTGATGAGAATGAATCATTAAAAAGGCTGCTACTTTTTAAATTTGATAAAATAACGGAAGCAAAAAGGGCAATATACAAATCAATGTTTCTACCAACTCTGTGCTATCAGTGCCAGAATTGGACGCTGGATTCTAGAACAATAAGAAAGATAACGACAACCGAAATGAAATGTGTCAGAAGAATGACTGGAAACAGCTTAAGGGACAGAGTAAGAAACACTGACCTGAGGAAGAAACTCGAAATTGAACCAGCCATCGAATACATAAAGAAACAACAGATAAATTGTTTAGGCCACATAACAAGACAAAAAGAACTAACACTGACTCAAAGAGCCATAAAAAAATGCTACAAAAAACGCCAGATTAAGAGGAAGACCGAGAAAGAGATGGATAAAGGGAAAACTAGAGTTACTAGGAGGAATAACATCAGAAGAGGCCAACAGAAGAGCAAAGAATCGCAGATTGTTTCTCCCCTCGACGCCAACGGCAGCAGAGGAAGGATAAAAGAAGAAGAAAAGAAGATAAAATAATTAGCGTTGATGATTGTAATAAAAACATTAATGATACATTAATTTAACGTTAATACAAACATTTGATGCTATCCATTCTGAATTATTTTTTAAAATAACAACGACATCAAGTGTGACACTGAGGACTGTGACAGTAACAGCACTAATTATGATGATAACACATATAATTTAATTGAACAATATCGCTTGTTTGATAAAGATACCGAGCTTAATTTTTTTTTTTTCAAATTGATAATGTTGATCACAATAATAACTAAAATGATAATGATGATTTCTATTTTAATGATACAGTGACTACCAATATCAGGGGTGATAATCCTGTTGAAGAGGGACCAAAGGAAAAAGAAACTTTCAACCGAATAGACTTCTAATCAAAAATATACAAATTACAGGACATAGGCATCTCAATCGTACACACTGAAAGCCCGCGCAAACCTATGGACTAAATATTTAGCCTCAATCAGTCATTGCAAATGCAGATTACAGCTTTCGGTTAGACATGGTAAAATGCCTTTCTACAAATTGTAGGGGATAAAATTCCGTGTATGTTATTTTCGTAATAACACCGGTCGTGCGAAAAGAGATGTCATTTTCGTTGATTTGTTGTTGGGAATATACGGGGAAAGGATGGGAGAAAAGACGACAACGATTGGCTTTTGTTTTTAGGCATTCGTGTCTGGGAACGTTTTGTGAGGGATATAAAAGTTGATGAAGGGAGAGGATGTGTGATCGTTTGGAACTGTAACCATGATCAAATAATGTAAGTATTGTCCATTAAATTAGCCATATAGATAGATTAGATAGATAGATAGATAGATAGATAGACAGACAGACAGACAGACAGACAGACAGACAGACAGACAGACAGACAGACAGACAGACAGACAGACAGACAGACAGACAGACAGACAGACAGACAGATAGATAGATAGATAGATAGATAGACAGACAGACAGACAGACAGACAGATAGATAGATAGATAGATAGATAGATAGATAGATAGATAGATAGATAAATAGATAGATAGATAGATAGATAGATAGATAGATAGATAGATAGATAGATAGATAGATAGATAGATAGATAGATAGATAGATAGATAGATAGATAGATAGATAGATAGATAGATAGATAGATAGATAGATAGATAGATAGATAGATAGATAGATAGATAGATAGATAGATAGATAGATAGATAGATAGATAGATAGATAGATTAGATAGATTAAATTAGATTAGATTAGATTAGATTAGATTAGATTAGATTAGATTAGATTAGATGGATGGATGGATAGATGGATGGAAGAATGGATGAATGAATGGATGGATGGATGGATGGATGGATAGATGGATAGATAGATAGATAGATAGATAGATAGATAGATAGATAGATAGATAGATAGATAGATAGATAGATAGATAGATAGATAGATAGATAGATAGATAGATAGATAGATAGATAGATTAAAATAGATAGATAGATAGATAGATAGATAGATAGATAGATAGATAGATAGATAGATAGATAGATAGATAGATAGATAGATAGATTAAATAGATTAGATAGATAAATTCGATAGATAGATAGATAGATAGATAGATAGATAGATAGATAGATAGATAGATAGATAGATAGATAGATAGATAGATAGATAGATAGATAGATAGATAGATAGATAGATAGATAGATTAGATAGATAGATAGATAGATAGATTAGAATAGATTAGAATAATTAGATTAGATTAGATTAGATTAGATTGATGGATGGACAGATGGATGGATGGAAGAATGGATGGATAATGGATGGATGGATGGATGGATGGATGGATGGATGGATGGATGGATGGATGGATGGATGGATGGATGGATGGATGGATGGATGGATGGATGGATGGATGGATGGATGGATGGATGATGGATGGATAGATAGATAGATAGATAGATAGATAGATAGATAGATAGATAGATAGATAGATAGATAGATAGATAGATAGATAGATAGATAGATAGATAGATAGATAGATAGATAGATAGATAGATAGTCTTAACATAGGGATGTCAATCATGGACAATATGACAACAGACAAGGAAATCACTGGAGTCTGTGGAAATGTGGTTTTACAGAAGTATGTTGAAAATACCATGGACAACTAAGAAGAGTAATGAAAACGTTCTGAACGAGACCAAAGCACAAAGGGAGCTAAATTCCAATATTAGGATGAAACAATCATAATTTTTTGGCCATGTAATGAGAAGAGAACAACTGGAATATATTGTAACAACTGGGAAAATTGACGAACGAAGAGATAGAGGGAAGCAACGAGAAAAGATACCAGACAGCTTAAGAGAATGGCTTGGGAGAAGGTCAACAACAGAAATGATAGATAACTGTCGAGGTCGAAAGTTGTGGAGAGACATGATCACCTACGCCAGCAGGCCCGGTACTTGATGATGATTATTTTCCGTTCGTTTGAAATGTTTTTAGTCAGCTTATGTTTGAGATCCTACCTAGATATTTGTTTTCGAAGACATTTACTTTCCTATCGAAAGTCTGGATGAATTTTCAAAACTACTTGATTTAGCACTGATGTCACACAGGAGTTAATCTAAGGTTTGTTCGTGTATTGAGTACTCTTCAGATGTTCGTGCATTCCTGGACGTATTTAGTTTGTTTAAGCTAGCAGCAACATTTTATCAATTTTCATTAACCAAACCGTAACGGGACGGTCGTACTTTAATCAGTGAAAGATGGAGTGGGGTTTCGTACATGACTTGTTAGCATCGGTGAGACTCCTGGAGGTTCGTGTTAGTTTTGAGGGACTTATAGTCTGTTTGATGAAGTGATGGTGATGGTCTAATGACCAACTAATAACTACATCTCGAGCAGATGGTGGTCGTAAACCTGGGAGAGCCGACCATCTAAGGGCAGAATCCACCTACAGAAAAGACAATCTGCTGCCTTGCAGGAAGATTAGGGACAATCAAAGGCTAAAGAAAGCAAACCTGAATAAAATGCTGGCGAAAAATGGAATGCACTGGGCCCCTGGCGCAGAACACAGTGCAACGTTTTAACAGGTATTCAATCAGAATGGAAACCGTAACGGACAATGCCCACATATTCAAAATCCCAACCTTTAACTTCAGCTCTAATCCTGAAGCTCAAGCCTCAAACCTAATCCTGAAGCTCAAGCCTCAACCTAATCCTGAAGCTGAAGCCTCAAACCTAATCCTGAAGCTCAAGCCTCAAACCTAATCCTGAAGCTCAAGCCTCAAACCTAATCCTGAAGCTCAAGCCTCAAAACTAATCCTGAAGCTCAAGCCTCAAACCTAATCCTGAAGCTCAAGCCTCAAACCTAATCCTGAAGCTCAAGCCTCAAACCTAATCCTGAAGCTCAAGCCTCAAACCTAATCCTGAAGCTCAAGCCTCAAACCTAATCCTGAAGCTCAAGCCTCAAACCTAATCCAAAACTAAACCTAAACACGTAACCACAGCCTTAAACCCTAACCCACATCCTACACACAAACAATTTCAACTAACGCTAACAATCCCAAGCCAAGGGCTATAAAACCCAAGCATAAAATGGAACCCTATCTCAAAGCCTAACACAAACCACAACATAATCACCTAACCTCAGCCTTAAACCATAAACTCAACAATCCAATCCATTAACTAAACAGTCCAATCCATTAACTAAACAGTCCAATCCATAAACTCAACAGTCCTATCCATAAACTCTGCAGTCCTATCCATAAACTCAACAATATGATCCATAAACCCAACAGTCCAATCCATTAACTCAACAATTCAATCCATTAACTAAACAGTCCAATCTATAAACTCAACAGTCCGATCCATAAACTATGCAGTCCGATCCATACACTCAACAATATGATCCATAAACTAAACAGTCCAATCCATAAACTAAACAGTCCAAACCATAAACTAAACAAACTAGTCTATAAACTCAACAGCCCAATCCATAAACTCAACAATCCAGTCCATAAATCCAACAGTCCAACCTACAAACTCAACAGTCCAATCCATAAACTCAACAGTCCAATCCATAAACTCAAGTCCAATCCATAAACCCAACAGTCCAGTCCATAAATCCAACTATTAATGTCATCCCCAATCCCGAAACTCAACCACATAATAATTAGAACCTAAATACAACCCCCAGGTGGCATGCAGTTTATTTGCGAAAAAATGTGGGTGTAAAGCAGGCTTTGAGCAATTAAATAAACTAATAATCTGATGTCTGGGAGATGCTTGTTTTGGTAACGTGATGTCTTGGAGAGGTTTGGTATATTAATTTGATGTATGGGAGATTATTGGCTTGTTCATTTGATGTTTAGGAGATTGTTTTTGGTTACTTGATGTCTTGGAGGTGTTTGGCATGTTAATTTGATACATTGGATATGTTCGGATTTGTTAAATTGATCGAAAGAAGGTATTGTTTATTCTTCACTAGAGATGGCTGGTCATTTGATGTCTAGAAGGTTACTAGTTTTGAATTGGATGTCTAGAAGATTACTAGTTTTCAATTGGATGTCTAGAAGATTACTGGTTTTGAATTGGATGTCTAGAAGATTACTGGTTTTGAATTGGATGTCTAGAAGATTACTGGTTTTGAATTGGATGTCTAGAAGGTTACTGGTTTTGAATTGGATGTCTAGAAGATTACTGGTTTTGAATTGGATGCCTAGAAGGTTACTGGTTTTGAATTGGATGTCTAGAAGGTTACTGGTTTTGAATTGGATGTCTAGACGATTACTGGTTTTGAATTGGATGTCTAGAAGGTTACTGGTTTTGAATTGGATGTCTAGAAGATTACTGGTTTTGAATTGGATGTCTAGAAGGTTACTGGTTTTGAATTGGATGTCTAGAAGATGATTTTAAAAAATTTAATCTCTGGGATATTCTTGTGCACATCATGGACACTTTTCTGCAGTCTGAGTGAAACCCACATTGGGTTTCAGGAAGCGAATTTCGTTTCAGATGATCATTTAAGCGGTTGAGGAGAATTCGGCCCAGTGTTTCTAAAGCAATTGACAAGAGGAATATCTTTGGCTAGCGATCTAACACATGATGAATGATCATTATACCAGAGTGTCTCACTCGATGCGGAACTCTTCATTTCCAAAAAGAAAACATTATTATCCTGTTTGAACGCAAATAGTGGTCACTTCCAGATACATATTTGATATCGTCACACTTCTTACAAAATGAAAATCTTCTCTTCTTCTACCTTTTTAGCTGCCTATGAAGCATCTGTATTCAACAAACACTTTCCAAATCGTTCTGTTTTTGCCATTCTTTTAAGATCCTTCCATGTCTTCCCTATCATCTTCAATCTGTTTCTATCTGTCTTCTCCAAGAATTCATTGGTCTTCCTCTTTGTCTTTTCGCGTGGGGATTCCAAAAAAGGGCCTGTTGTGTGATACTCTCAGTTTTCTTCCTGCAGTGTGTGTCCTATCCAGCGCCATCGTCTTCGCTATATCTCTATATCCACTGGTATTTGACAGGTACATTTCCATAATTCTATGTTAGTGATTTTGCCCTGCCATTTCCATCCTTTTATTCAGCGTAAGCATACATTAATGAAAGTCTGTCTCTTCATATTGACAATAACATGAAATTAATGCGATTCAAGTTTCTTTGCTATATCCTCATTAGTGGTAAAATCATTAAATAAATGTCGAGTTTCACTGTGAGTGAGACTTCCCATATAATAAAATATGCGGTTGGATGTTGCGTTTTTAAATTTCTGTGAGACAAGTCACATTTTTAGCTTCTACATAAAATTGTCGTATTTAGTTTTAACTAAAAGTTTTTTTCTTGGTAGGGAGCGAGAGGTAAATTTCATTGCCTCGTCATTGCCCTGCTAAAAATACATAGAGCAACAACAACCTAAATTATTGTGCCACCAGGTCAGAATGAATCCTCACCAATCACCATCAAGGGCATTCTTCTCGAGAATGCATGGAAAAAGACCAAGAGGAAGATCTAGAAGAAGATGGATAGATGCAGTGATAAAGACAGGTAACAACAAAGGAAAATCACTAATTCAGACAGTTCGAGAAGCTCAAGAACGACAAATGATATAAACCACGACACCTTTTAGTATCAGAGAAAAGAGAAAAGAAGAGCTAGGGGAGGGGGGATTATTGGATAGGGGTGGGGGTGCTATCACTGCAGCGGTGAAAGGTTAATGTGCTCGATCCCCAAACATAATGTATCCGGCTTGAACCATATTTTCAGCGATGGAGCTTTATCACGCAACCTCTGACCTCCTCAAAGATATTTTAAATCGAGTACCTAGATATATCTGAATCGGAATATGAGAAAATAAACTCCCGTGGACATGATAAGTATTTACTACAACCTTCAACATTTAAACGTAAATTTTAGTGGGTTATATGTTACTGCCCGTGACATTAAAAAAAATCCTTATTATCTTCATAATTACTGACTCGTTTTATAAATTAACCGGCGAGTAAACGAGCTATGCTAGCAGGCACTGTAGAGCTTTAGTCATGTAATGAGATCTTGCAGTGTTATCGCAGTCTGAGTGCAATGATGATTCAGTTGCAATAGAAATAAAGGATGATATAGTTGAAATTGAAATAAGTGGTGATTCTGCTAACATTAAAATAAATGATGTTCCTGCTAAAATAGAAATACGTGAGATTCAGGTTAAATAGAAATAAGGGATGTTCCTGCTAAAATAGAAATAAGTGAGATTCAGGTAAAATAGAAATAAGTGAGATTCTGCTACTGTAAAAATAAGGGATGTTCCTGCTAAAATAGAAATAAGTGAGATTCAGGTAAAATAGAAATAAGGGATGTTCCTGCTAAAATAGAAATAAGTGAGATTCAGGTAAAATAGAAATAAGGGATGTTCCTGATAAAATAGAAATAAGTGATGATTCTGCTAACATAAAAAGTAAGTATTGAATTTATAACATGCGCTTTAACACTGACTAGTTTGCTTCCTTGACATCTTCCATGTTGTATAGGACGTTTAGCTTTCTGTTGATCTCTCTTTGTAGTACACATTGTTTTATCTTCACCACAGACGATGAACTGCCAACATTATTCTATTCTTTGTAAATTACAATGGTGTCTCGTAATGTGAAATTAATTCATTAGGAAAGCTAGGTTGAATCTGAATCGTTCGAAGTCAGAATCAGTTTCTCCCATTATAAATAGTGAAAAGTGAATTAATCAGTTCCCATACCCTCAACAATAATAATTTCGATAAAATTATACAACAAATACATATAACGTAAGGTACAAATAACACAACTAAATGTCCCAAAATTGAATTAAAGCACACAAATAATAAATAAAAAACAAAGATGCGACATAATAGAATGAAAACTGCATTTACTGTAATTTGGTGAGGAATGGCGTTGTTCCTTGTGTCTTGTTATCGCCGGCTGTCGTTTTAAAAACCAACTTAGAATGCGGTAACTGCATTTTATTTGACAATAAAATACTGACGCAACAGATAATTCAAGATCAAATGGAACATTGTTTTTAGTTCCTGGATAGGTAAGATGTAAACGGGATTGGTGGAAGATACTTTTAAAAAATAGACGTCTGCCTCAGGGAGTGTCTACCACTGAACACAGCACCACAATTTTGTTATACATTTGTCCCCAATAGTAATTGTTTTTGTTAATAAATACTGTATTCGTTTGGTCATGATCACATCAGCGCAAGTTTTCAATATTTTTTAGCAATTGTGTCTCGAGACAGTTTAAGACCTGAAGTTTACAAGTCTCGGAGTGGACCTCTGAATTAAATTTTTCTCTGCACCTGTGTATGCGCAGTTCGAACGTAGAAGCATCGTTCGAACTCCGATAAAATTCTCTCGAAATTAGAGTTCGAACTCTGGAGCGTTAGAAATTAGGCCCGTTCCAAATACAAAACACCCTATCTACAAAATGACTGGGGGGGGGGGGTCAAGGCAAAGAAAACGCATACACATTGGACGGGGGGGGGGGGGTCAAGGCAAAGAAACGCATACACATTGGAGGATACAGTAGAGCTGATTGCAAAAATGATTTCAGTATTAATAAATTAATGACTCTCTGTTCTTCCGGATCCCTGTTATGTAGCAATATTCCATTATTAACTTCCTGTGAAGTAAAGAGCCCCCGTCACGCCAAGTGGCGTATAGCGAATATGGTGTTAGTGACCATAAATTTTACAGACCTTCAGCACATGATTTTTGGGGTAATGTGGTCAGTATTACGCCCGTGCCGCTTTACTTACAAGGAAAAAATCCATTACCCATTTAAGGCTAGGTGAACCCGGAGGCCGTCGGTTAGGATCGATCCCTACCTCTTGTCCTTTATTAGTATTTGGTTATGGAAGGTCCCGGTATCACTGCAAACGAATTAAAATCCATAAATGCTCAACCGCCCGTGCCAGCATAATCATCCGAATCTCAGTTCCCAAACAAAGAAAGGTAACTGTAGTCCCCATCATAGCAGTCTCAGCACAGGACAAAAGACATAAGGCGAAACCGCACAGAAAGTGAACACAGCCAACTGTTCCCAGTCATACGATATCATCATTCACCGAAAGCAATTGGAATATCGAAACATGATCAAAACGGATGAGACGCACAGCTCACGGTGTGCACAGAACACTTAACTCAGTAGCTCCTGCAACAAGCCGGACTTGGGATATGAGGAAACTGCAACAAGGAACACTTTTCATGCACAGCCTTCAATTGTTCCCGCCGCCTATCCACCATATACCGGGAGTTCACGTCCTCTTGAAAATAATGATCGTCATATTTTAAAAAAAATATAGAGCGCTTGATGATGTCAGGCCATCGTTGTTGACTCCAATTCCGAACATATAGACACACAGTTAGTCGTCAGATTATCCCCGTCGCACATCAAACAACCGACCGTAAGATTAGCGTACGGCCGGTCTAGGGATTTACGATGAACCATTACGATGACGTAGCACACAACAAATGTCGTACACACAAATTCGCTCCCTTTCGATTTCTGATTACTCTAGTAAAAGTAGCCTAAGACGAACATAACACTGTGCAAATTCCGTAAAGAGATAAAACTGCGGCTGACGAAGTAGTTTACACTGATAAGTAACATGGAAATAACTTGCGTCAAGGAATTCCAACAACGGCCATGAACAGCACCAATGTGACCTAAAGCGCAGATCAAGTCTAGACGTTGGAAGGTCGCATTCACAACATTTGATTTGTCAAAAAGGGACTGTTTCCGGCGTACAACATCGCTTTAGCGGCGCAGATATAATAAGAAGATCATCACTTTTACTTTAACCAGAAAAGTGCAACGGAGAACCGAAATTAATCAGACCCCGGATGCACTTTCTGCAGCGATCGAGAGGACGTGGACTAGATCCGCCATCTTGGAGACGGAAGGTGATCTGTCCTTTGTAGTCCAGTTCACTAACCGCTGAGCTATCGCGGCTCCATTCACTTTCTGTTGATGAATTATTTTATGCCTTCCAAAATTACTTCTTCTTTAATATATTTATACCATTGGCCCCAGTTTGCTCTATCTGTGACAACATTATTCTGTTCTTCCGAAATTACGTCCTTACAAAGTGTTCCATTATGTAAATAATTACTTCCTATCTGACAAGTCATTCCATTCCACAACCAAGTACTCACTATCAAACAAAACTGGTTCATTCTTTCAGATATATGCTTTACAAGAATGGAATCAATACTTTAATTTCACGTCTCCTGTGACTGCCGCCTTCTAATGTATTTCCTGTGTGTTCACTGCATATTTGCAAACTGTTAAAACACCTACCTGCTTAAGTAAATAATATTTTTTAACAACACACTTAGGTCTGTTGCAAAATAAAAAAGAAAACTGAGACTGTAGTTCTCCAAGGTTGAGCCATTAAGACTCACAATCTCCTTGTTGGTTTCATAAACTCCTCTTTATTGCAAAATATGTTTTTATAGCTGGAAGGTTTGATTTGAACAACATAAAATATAGGGCAGTCAAAAGTCATGTAATGAGATTTGAACAACATAAAATATAGGGCAGATAAAAGTCATGTGATGAGATTTGAACAACATAAAATATAGGGCAGTCAAAAGTCATGTAATGAGATTTGAACAACATAAAATATAGGGCAGTCAAAAGTCATGTAATGAGATTTGAACAACATAAAATATAGGGCAGTCAAAAGTCATATAATGAGATTTGAACAACATAAAATATAGGGCAGATAAAAGTCATGTGATGAGATTTGAACAACATAAAATATAGGGCAGTCAAAAGTCATGTAATGAGATTTGAACAACATAAAATATAGGGCAGTCAAAAGTCATATAATGAGATTTGAACAACATAAAATATAGGGCAGATAAAAGTCATGTGATGAGATTTGAACAACATAAAATATAGGGCAGATAAAAGTCATGTGATGAGATTTGAACAACATAAAATATAGGGCAGTCAAAAGTCATGTGATGAGATTTGAACAACATAAAATATAGGGCAGATAAAAGTCATGTGATGAGATTTGTACAACATAAAATATCATCATCATTATGTGCCATACCGGTTGGCGTAGGCTGTTATGTCCCTCCAAAATCTTCTACCTACAGTGCATCTTATCAGTTCTGTTGTTGACTGTTTTCCATGCCATAACACCAAGCTATCCAGTATTTTCTCTCTTTGTCGTCCGCGATCTTTCTTTCCTTTTATATTGCCAGTTGTAACCAAGTGTTCCAACTTTCCTCTTCTCATGATGTGCCCGAAAAATGTTGATTGCGTCTTTCTGATGTTTTTAAGAGCTCCATTTTTGTGTTGGCCTCTTTGAGAATTTCCTCATTGGTCTTTTTAGCTGTCAAGGGAACTTTCAACATTCTTCCGAGAAATCCAATCTCTGTGGCCTCTAATTGTCGTTTCATTTGTTTGTCTGCTATCCATGAGTCGCTTCCATAGGTCAGAACTGGTTCTATATAGCACCGATGAACTCTTTTTCTTATTTTTATTGACATAGATTTGTTGCATAAGATATTTTTCATTTTATGAAATGCTACTTTCGCCTGAGTTATTCTGCTTTTTATTTCTGTGGTGCATCTCCCATCTGATGTTATTATTGTGCCAAAGTATAACATAAAATATCTATCTATCTATCTATTGTCCTTTCGAGCCGAAGACGGCACATAGGGCAGAACCACAATCTCAAAAACAGAAACCTTGTGTGCCAAAATGGCACATATTGCAGAGATCACTGCTTCTAAAATGTATGGTTCTGTTTCCATAACAATACTTTTTACAATGACAGCTTGTCAAGGCATGGATCAACCTCCTTAGTCGCCTCTTACGACATGCTTGGAAGGACACAGTGTCACTAACATAAAATATAGGGCAGATAAAAGTCATGTGATGAGATCTGAACAACAGAAAATGTAGGCCAGTCAAAAGTCATATTATGATATTTGAACAAGAAAATATAGGGCAGTCAAAAGTCATATAATGATATTTCTCTCTCTCTCTCTCTCTCTGCGATCAGGACTCAATCAGAGTAGGATTCCAGACTCCCACATGAAGTCAGTTGTCAGGTTAAGTGTGTTGATCGCCCCTACAGACAGAACATCACATTTAGAGTCTGCCAGATCCACTCTGATTGAACACCCGTTAATACGTTCCACTGTGTTTTGCGACAGTGGCCCAGTGCATCCGATTTCAGCCAGCATTTTATTCAGGTTCGCTTTCCTTAGCCTTTGATTGTCCCCATCTTCCTGCAAGGCAGCAGATTGTCTTTTCTGTAGGGGGATTCTGCCCTTAGATGGTCTGCTATCCCGGGTTTACGAGCACCATCTGCCCGAGTCACTAGAGGTGACTAACACAGACATGCACACATAAAGATATGAGATGTGAATAACACAAACATGTACACAGCGAATACGAGACATGACTAACACCGACACACATCAAGATATATGACACATGAATAACATAGAAACGCACATAAAGATATGGCACATACCTAACATAGACATACACGCAAAGATATAAGATATGACTAACATAGGCGTGCACACATAAAGATATGAGATGTGATTTACATAGCGATGCACACACAAGGATATGAGATGTGTCAAACACAGACATACACACAAAAAGATATGAGATATGACTAACATAAACATGCACACAAAGATGTGAGATATCCCTAACCCAGACATGCACACACAAAGATATGACACATGACTAACACAGATACACACTTAGTTGTGAGATATTACTAAACTCAGACGCACATAAAGATATGAGACATGATTAACACGGACACACCAAGATATGAGATATGACTAACATGACACACACCTAGAGATGATGGATAGAATGACGTCATGGGACGCACCAAGATGGCACCTTATTTACATTCGGGTAATGTAAAGAATGACTCATCTTAATGTGTTTCTGTGCTAGTCATGGCCCATCTCTCACACCAAGATATGAGATATGACCAACATGACACACACCAAGATATTAGCCATGGCAAGCACACACACACACACACACACACACACACACACACACACACACACACACACACACACACAAGCTAAGATATGAGCCATGGCTAGCACAGAAAAACATCAAGATATGAGCCATGGCTTCACGGAAAAACACCAAGAAATGACCCATGTCCAACACAGAAATACATTAAGGTATCCATATGCTTGGGTTTGTTGTAGTACTCTTCTTAACGTGGGAATCATCGACATACGAGACGCAGGCCCCGATTAACTGTTCAAAGGTTTCCTTCAAACAGTTGTCAGGAGATTTGAGAGAGCAGTCTGACCCGTAGAACGTTCCCTTGCATGCACAGTTCCCATTTGACTGTTCACATGTGTCGTTGAAACAGTTGTCCGGACATTTGAGAGTGCAGTCTGACCTGTAGAACGTTCCCTTGCACGTACAGTCTGCACTTTCCGGGTCACATATGATGTCACAACCATCGGAACACGTCTGTTCGCACTGTAGGCCAAAATTACCATCGGTACAAGTGTCATTACAGGTGTAGCCAGGACGTTTACATTGTAGGCATTTTCCGGATTTTTCCTCACATAAAGGACAGACACTAAGACAAGACCCGTAGCAGTCGTGTCCATAGATCCCATGTAAACAGTTGCCGTCACACTTACCGATGATGACGTTGTATCCTTTGCAGCACCCACTACATACTGCACAAAACAACCAAGAATGCCTGTCCAGACAATAGGTGTCTGTAAATGTTTGCACCTCACTCACCGTCAGTGCACTGTCGGCCTGCGAAATGGTCGATGAGAACTCAATCTTAATGTGTGCCATTGTCGCTTGTGTGGTGACTACAATAGTGTTCACAGGAATATTTGGGTATGATATATCATTATACTGGAACACTACACCGCCACTGTCAGAGAAAGCCTGTAGAGTGGCATTCTTTACCCGAATCATAGTGCTAGCACGATGATAAATTCGAATGGTGTGAGTCTTCCGGGACGTGGAATAGTTCAGATACCAGTAAACAGAATTGGTTCCACTTCTCACTTGTGTGTGTGTGTGTGCAGTCATTGACATAGAGATTGGTCTTTGTTTTGCCATTAACTGCAGCCTCTGGTCCACATCCGTCTCCTGTATAGCAAGCATTAAATGTGTCGGTCTGGTTTGTGTTCTGTTTGAGAGCCACATTCCGACCCCCGCCAATGTAGATGGAGCAGGTATTTATAACTATCGCCCCTTCAATCCGTAACTTGTTGATCAGACCAGCCCCAGAGCAAAAGACATGAATCTCGTGCGAACTAACTACAAACCTTGATTCATTGTTACATGAGGCAGAACCATTTATAGCTCGTTTCAAAACATTTGCCCAACTTCAAAACGCTATTACTCTCTAGCTGTTTGTTAAATACTTTTGAAATTTTCCAAATGTTATTAGAATGCAAAAGACCCTTTAAATGTATATTTAACAAATATCTTGCAGCTGCAGTTTTCTTAAAGCGGCGATATTTCTTTGATGTTTGTCAAAATTGTAAATTGTGAAGCCCTAAAGAATAGATATTACCGTAGTTGCTTGTCTACGATTAATTTTCACTAGGTAAAGGCGTGGCCTTAATGGGGAAATAACTGGATAAAACAAAACACCAGGAGAATTATTGTCTGCTCAGTTCGAGGACGGACGATAATAATATCAAGGTATACCTGTATGTCCAATTTTCAAAGTTGTGTGGTCCTGAAAAGGACCGTTTGTTGAACTAATTTAAGGTAATATAGGGGCCAACATTGTGGGGGCTATATACTTTCATTCTGAATCAGACGAGTCTAAAAGATTAATAACTGTTTGGGGTTGAACATTCCACAAACCATCATTTTTCCAATATTCCTCTTCCTGTTTTAAGACGTGGTCTTCACATTTAGCCCAATAATCTTTGTCTATATTTAATAAAGCGAGATTAGCAAGAGTCTTTACATCGCATATTTGAATGTTGTATTTTCATCTGCCACTTGTCCTTTTAATTTTGCCCAGATTAGTTCTATTGGATTTAAATGAGCATGGTAAGGTGGCAGCATCAAACTTATATGACCGTGCTCTTGGATAATCTTATCTATTTGAAAAATCTTTGTCCTCTGTTTTTGCTTTACTAGAGATAGTAATTCAGGTTTTAAGTACATGTTATTAAATTGTATGTGCTCCTTTGTGTGCCATATCTTAATAGCATCTTTTGTACTGGATGACGTCGGGACTTTATCTTCAAGTGCAACAATGTTGTGGTACGCTGCATTGTCCATTATTAGGCAAGATGGTCGATCTAGTGCTGGGAGAACAGAATTTTCTATCCAATGTCTAAATATGTGACCATTCATCTCGGAGTGATAATCCCGATTGTCTATGGATTTTGAAAGAAAAATGAGCTCTGCATTCTGTATTAGTCCATGTTGTCGACTACCTGCATGAGCAATTATCAAGCGCTGTCCTTTGCTGCTAGGTATTAATCTCTTAATCTTTCCATCTGATGACTGCCATTCCCTTTGGTTAGTGTGGTGAGCATTGATCCATGTTTCATCCAAGTACACAATATCATAACCTTGCTTGCGCACCTCTTTTACTTCACGTAAGTACTTGCTTCTCATGACTACTATATGTGGCTTCTCACAGATGATGTTTCGTCCATTGGAATACTTTCTGAATGTAAAGCCTGCAGCTCTCACATTCCTCCATAATGTAGACTTTGATATTTCAACACTGTTGTTCTTTTTCAGCGATACTTTTAATTTTCTTATTGTAACAGTTTCATTCATACCCAACATTTTGCGAATTTCACTTCTAATAAGTTCACTGTCGAAATTATCCAACATTTTTGCTCTTCCTTGTGATTTTGTATATTTGGAACATTGACGGTCACGTGCTTGAATCCAGCGATTAAATGACCGTTTAGATAAATCCAAAATGTGTCTTGTCCTATTCTCTGGGTTTTCTAAAGAATGAAATAATCTTCCTCGTTTAGCCTCTTTGCAAAAATAGTCATACATTTTTATTGCGATGTTTTGTAAACTGCAGAATTTCATTTTAAGACTCATGATAAATGTTAGCGTTCCACGTTACGCCGCTGATTTAACGGAAATGGAACACACAATGTCTCGTGTTTACTACAAGTGTCTAATTGTGTCAGAGAACTCACGCGGAAAGCGTGAAAATCGTAAATTTGAGCGTGTATAGATTTGTAATCGCTATTTTTAACTTAAATACTGTAAACACTAAGTTTTGACTACATCAATGGGTCGTTATAAATTTATATAAATCAAATAAGCAATAATAATAACCAAATGTTTGTTTTTAATGAAATTAATTCCCTGTTGGGTTCTAATCATTATAACTATACATGCAAATTTTGAAAAAATTACAAAAAGCGGTTTAAAAGATATTGATTTTTAAAGTTGGGCACGACTTATGAAACAAGCTATAGTTTTACCGTGAAACTGTACAGATCTCTTAAGTCATTCACATAAATCCTAAACCAGGAGAACGACAAAGATTGATTGAGAGTTGCCTCAACTGATGTAGAATCTGTGTCCGGATTACATGTGGTGTAGTTGTTATCAAACAGGAAAGTAGGTTCAGATTTTTGGGCGTATTTGTAAACGAGATCCAAGTACTGACACTGGGGTCCGAAATATTCGTGCTGACAACTGTCATTGTTTGGGCATGTCCCTGTAGTTTTGTCACAAACTGAGTCATTGTTTAGGCATGTCCCTGTAGTTTTGTCACAAACTGAGTCATTGTTTGGGCATGTCCCTGTAGTTTTGTCACAAACTGAGTCATTGTTTGGGCATGTCCCTGTAGTTTTGTCACAAACTGAGTCATTATAGCAGTGATGCTGTAACGTACAAATTCGTCCAACCGGCTGCACAAATTAGGTCATTAACTTCCAAGGTCTCGAAAGAAGCCAGCATGATTAAGGACTTGATCTACATCAGTGGTTAACGAACTGTTTACAAACATTTATTAACAAACCGTGGTTACATTTCTAAAAATCCGCCAACTCGCTGTGATAACAAATAGCTTCATGTTCAAAGTCAACATTGTTTAAATGATGTTTAAATAATGATATTTGAAAAACAGAAAATATAGGACAGTCAAAAGACATATGATGAAATTTGAACAAGAAAATTTAGGGTAGTCAAAAGTCATATAATGATATTTGAACAACAGAAAATATAGAGCTATAAAAAATTATGTGATCAGATTTTAGCAAGATAAAAAGTAGAGCTGTCAAAAAGTCATGGAGTCAATATAAAAAAATTAATAAAAAATACATTCGATTTCTCTCTACCAGAGTTCGACAACAGAATACTATTTGAACTATAATCACGTACATATAGAAGCACGGAAAACAAAGGAATTGAAGGGAAATATTTGTAGTTTCAGTTGCACAATTTTGAGATATCAACCACTATAGATATCACTGAACAACTTACGAACAAAGAATTAGAGGAGTTTCCGAACTATACTGTTTGAGCTATCGTATATTTCAGTTCTTGCAAATAAGTAGCTAAATTGTACGATTCGAGAGAGAAAGAGTGTGTGCCTGAAAAAGTATTTAGAAACCAAGAAAGGAATGTCATTACACAACTAATGCCAGAATATATATATATATATATACTGTATATATATATATATATATATATATATATATATATATATATATATATATATATGCAATGAAAGCAATCTTTCTTCCATAACCAACAAACGCATTATCTGCAGGTAGCCTGACCAATCATTAAATGAACGAAAGCTGAAGGGTTTTCACACATTTCCTAAGCCGAGTGTTACGTTTCTCTAGTTCCTTTAATTTATTTTTCTTGGAAAGGTCGAAACATCGACTAAGGGTTGAGGAACTGGCATTTGCGCACATACAGAATTGTGTTAAGTGTGCGCTAAATTTCCATTATAGTGTCTGGAACTATTTGCTGGACGACTAGGAAAGCGTATCCTTGGTCGTTGGAAATAATTGTTTTCGTGTTCCTGAACGAAGGTTTATTTTTACCTGTTCTATCGATTACAAGTGTGAGCTGAGATCCCCACCTGAGAAAATAAACAGTAATACTTCATCCAGTCTTACATACCTGGTAATGTACACGCTCTTGCTAAAATAATTCTTCAGGGCACAGAGGAAAGAATAGGGGTTTGTGAATAAGCTTCTCTGACGAAACGTTGTTTAGACACAACATGAATTGCAGCTACGCTAAATTAGCTCACAGGAAGATGAACTATCTATATTTGTTTTAACCAGGCTATTCATTTTTAAAAAAAATTGAATTAGATAATGCTTTCTTGTTATTGCAAACCAATGGCTTGACACAATATAATGAATAGGAAAATAATGAATAGATAATATTTTGAAATAGTTGTTATTTACTTGTTTATTATTATAAGTAATGCCTTGTGTTATAATCTACAAATTGGAGAAACGATAATGTGCTAAATATTTGTTTTATCATTTGATAAACACCCCCCACTTCACCCCCCCTCCCTCCTCACACTTACACACACACAAATTGTTTTTTTTTGTATATATATACTCTCGTCATCAGATTGCATTCAGGTGAATTCAGAGACCCCATGCAGGGAATACCTGATCCATGAAAATATGAAAACGTTATACAATGTAACACGTGAATAATGACAGCGATTGTTCGATTTGTTTGATGTGGTGGGAAACAAAAAGCAAGTACGTGGGAGAGAAAACATTGGATATGCTTTATCTCTGAGATCACACACAATAAGGATGTGCCATTACTTGCAGCGTTGATAATCACGATCTTTGATAACATCATTTGTTAACAAATCTGTCAGTGGACTTTTTCCCGCTAGCGTTGTTATAATCCATCCACAAGTTATCTCTGCCTTTTTCAGATCCTCGTTTTATGTGTATTTTCTTTTGTAACTAGGTTTTCTAAAAGACATTTCAGTTGATTCTAGGTACGTTTGGGGTCAATTACACTGTAACTAGGCTTTCTAAAAGACATTTCTGTTGATTCTAGGTACGTTTGGGGTCAATTACACTGCAACTAGGCTTTCTATAAAACATTTCTAATTGCCACATTTCATGTAGTACACTGTAACTAGACTTTCTATAAAACATTTCTAATTGCCACATTTCATGTAGTACACTGTAACTAGACTTTCTATAACATATTTCTAATTGCTACATTTCATTTACACAGTAACTAGGCTTTCTATAAGACAATCTATTGCAACTATGCAGGTTATATGTAACTTACACTGTAACTAGGGTTTCTACTCATTTATTGTTTTGCGTGTTCACTGACTTTTGATTGCGCACAATTGAATTTTTAGTAATTACATTTTAATATATTATTCCAACGTGTTTTATTTTCAAACTTAGCATACATACTTTGCATTTGAGTTGTAATATTCTTTTCAGAAACCATATCTTAATATGTAATGGAATCAGCAAGATTAATCAATAGTCTATCTATCTATTGACCTTTCGAGCCGTAGCCGGCCAATAGGTCGTACTCTCAGATAATCCTTCTCTTATCTAAATTTTTATTCTAGCAGTTTTCAATCCTTGTAAAGATCTTATATCAAATCTCGCCTTTTGTCTCTTTTCTGTGCAAGCAGCTCTATCTCATTGAGGGAGCCGATTCCTACTGCTCTTGCCTCTCTCAGCAATGTTTTTCTCAGTGTCTCTTTGGTCGTCCTCTTTTCCTCTTACCTTTTTTTCCCCACATGGGGCTTGCTTTGCTATTCGGTTATTATCTCCTCTCATCACATGTCCAACATATGACCATCGTCTTTTCTTTATTACTGAAGATATTAGTGGTTGATTGGCGATTTCTCTAATTTCCTCGTTTGTTTTGAATTCGTTCCACGCTATACCAAGTATTTTCCTTAGACATTTATTTTCGAATGCGTTCAATTTTGTTTCTATATCTCTTGTTGTTTTCCAGCTCTCACATGCATACGTAAGGGTTGATAATACATTTGATTTTAATAGTCTAAGTTTTGTGTTTGTGCTGATGAGTTTTGATTTCCACAACTTTTCAAGGCTTCCGAAAGACATTGCTGCTTTAGCTATTCTGATTCTAATTTCTTTACTTGTATCCCCTTCTCGATCAATAGATCTTCCAAGATAGATAAAGTGATTGATCTCTTCCACTGGTTTGTTTTCCGTGTATATTATGTCATCTGTTGGAATTAAGCTTTTGATGACCTTTGTCTTTTCATCAGGTCAACGTTTCATTAATAAAATCGTTTTTACGATAGCGGCTTGTTAAATCTCTGATCAACGGTTCTATACCAAGCCGGAGAAAAATAATACTAATAGAAAATTATGGAGGCTATGAATGATATTGACTTAATCAACAATAAATGTACTGAGATCAAATTGCAAATATGCCCACTAGGACCATATTTCTCATAGCCTTAATAGCGTTGTCGCAACCATTTTTTTCTTTCTTTATTTTAAAGAAAATATAAATCAAATTAAAATAAAAGAACACTATAAAATACCGCAATGTTTACTTTATTATTGTAGATGTTAGCTACTCACTTGTTTGGTATATATGTTATTGTCCAGACCTTGCTGTCGCCTATGTTATGCTATTTCAGTTCCGTACAATTAAAGAGTATCAAAGTTGATCGCCTTTTCACCTCAACTGCTTTTTTTTAGCTTAACGTGACATTTCAGTTTTAATCTTGGTAATCTAACAGCGTTTGTGTATGAACACGTCCTGGGTCAAGGACATTTCTTTCATTCTTGAAATTGATAATTTAGTGAAAGGATTTCAATATGTCACACCAGACACATAACGTGAAATGTTTAGCTGAAGTAAATCTTTATTTATGTGTGATATTTTAGAAATTAATGCTCATACAAAAAGATCAAAGACTGGTAAATCTGAGAGTTTTGAGAGCTGCAATATTTCACGTTTAATCACAACAATTCTAAAACATAAACATACAGCCTCTTCTAGTCAATTGTAATATATGCTATAGAAGAAGCTTGTGTACTTTATCTTGCTGGAAATACATATGTAAGCAAATCAACAAAAATAGCAAAAGTAGCGGTGACACGCAACTTTGCCTTGTACACAAGACCATGATTCTTGTGCTGTAGCCAAGTTCTAATGTCCTTTAGAACCACTAATGTCTTCACTGATTATGTATGAGAACCTCAGCCAGGTGCTCGAACTCACTAATAATTAACAACAGAGAGAGGCGCCCCAATCTCAGTCATTATGTATGAGAACCTCAGCGAGGTGCTCGAACTCACTAATAATTAACAACAGAGAGAGGCGCCCCAATCTCAGTCATTATGTATGAGAACCTCAGCGAGGTGCTCGAACTCACTAATAATTAACAACAGAGAGAGGCGCCCCAATCTCAGTCATTATGTATGAGAACCTCAGCGAGGTGCTCGAACTCACTAATAAAATTAACAACAGAGAGAGGCGCCCCCTCTCAGGCATTATGTATGAGAACCTCAGCGAGGTGCTCGAACTCACTAATCATTAACAACAGAGAGAAGCGCCCCTCCCCTCAGGCATTATGTATGAGAACCTCAGCGAGGTGCTCGAACTCACTAATAAAATTAACAACAGAGAGAGGCGCCCCCTCTCAGGCATTATGTATGAGAACCTCAGCGAGGTGCTCGAACTCACTAATCATTAACAACATAGAGATGCGCTCCCCCCTCCTCTCAGTCATTATGTATGAGAACCTCAGCGAGGTGCTCGAACTCACTAATCATTAACAACAGAGAGAGGCGCCCCTCCCCTCAGGCATTATGTATGAGAACCTCAGCGAGGTGCTCGAACTCACTAATAATTTAACAACAGAGAGAGGCGCCCCCTCTCAGGCATTATGTATGAGAACCTCAGGGAGGTGCTCGAACTCACTAATCATTAACAACATAGAGATGCGCTCCCCCCTCCTCTCAGTCATTATGTATGAGAACCTCAGCGAGGTGCTCGAACTCACTAATCATTAACAACATAGAGATGCGCTCCCCCTCCTCTCAGTCATTATGTATGAGAACCTCAGCGAGGTGCTCGAACTCACTAATCATTAACAACAGAGAAAGGCGCCCCTCCTCTCAGGCATTATGCATTATGACGAAAATAAGGCCCATACTTTTTTTAAAATAATCAACGGCGCAGTTAATTGGTGAGGTGTTCAGGATCACGTCAAGCCGCCCTATTTTGTTAAGATAAATCCGGAACCCATTTAAGGTTGAGTGATCATAGTAGCCGCTGTTTGTGATCGAACTCAGCTTGTTCTTATTTATTCAGTTCACTAAACATCATCAATGCTTTGAGTATTAAAAAAAGGGTTAATACTATTCCATTATTGGTAGCAATAAACATTTGTATTTACGTTGTAGCCTGGGTATTGACAAAGAGACTGTTGTTTTTTCAACTTTCAATTGCAAAGTGCACTTTCGCGTGCTAAATATGAAACAATGCCTGCGCTTGTCGTTTGTCTCTGTTAGGATTAGCCACTAGATTTTTTTCACCTTTGAGGACAGAGATCACTAACTAAAAAATACATCATTGAAAATGTGTCTTGAACAGGGATTTTCAAGGCGAATGGAGTATCCACATACCGTAACAATATTACGGGGGCCTCGGTAGCCTAGTTGGGAAAACCACCCGACTGGACTACCGACGTTCGGACAACCCGTGTTCGATTCCCGCTGGGAGCAGTGTGAGTTGTACTTGTGGTTGGAAAAAAAAAAAAAAAAAAAATACCCCCACGGTCGACCCAGCCGTTGGCAGAAATGGGTACCGGGGTATTATCCTGGGAAGGTGAAGAATGTCGCTTCGCATCTGAGTTTCGATGCTTGAGGCGACACTATCCAGAAATATCCGAACATTTCTGGATAGGCGGCCGAGCACATATGGGTGGAAACTCGCGTGCTAAGACGCCGGTTCAAGTCTCGTACTTTACCTTTACCTTTACCGTAACAGTGTCAACTCCCAACACACTACCTGACACATCTACCTTCTGCATATCTACCCTATCACATTTACTCATCACAACCAAAGCATCACACCCACTCCATCATATCTATCTATCCCCATCACACTCGTCCCCTCATCTGCTTTACCACATCTACCTCGTCACATCTACCACATCAACATCTACCCCATCAACCCTACTCCATCAAATCTACCTCATCACATCTTCCCCATCACATCTACCTCACCCCATCTATTCTATTACATCTACTCTATTACATCTACTCTATTACATCTACTCTATTACACCTACCTCACCACATCTACTCTATTACATCTATCTTACCACATTGACTCTATTACATCATCATCATCATCATCATCATCATGTGACATACCGGTTGGCGTAGGCGATCATGTCCTTCCACAATTTTCTATCCACAGTGCATCGTATCAGTTCTGTTGTTGACTGTTTTCCATGCCATGACACCAAGCTATCCAGTACTTTCTCTCTTTGTCGTCCGCGATCTCTCTTTCCTTTTATTTTGCCAGCTGTAACCAAGTATTCTAACTTTCCTCTTCTCATGATGTGCCCGAAAAATGTTGATTGTTTCTTTCTGATGTTTTTTAGAAGTTCCCTTTTTGTGTTGGCCTCTTCTATTACATCATCTCAAAAACATCTATTCCATAACAACCACTGTATTTCAATTACTCCATTACATCTACTCCATCACGCCTACACAATTACATCTACTGTATAATCCACTATATCACATCTACTCCATCACATTCACTCTATCACATATGTTCCATAGTATCCACCCCATCGTATCCATGCCATCGTATCCACCCTGTCACATCTCCACATCACATTATCTCCATCACATCTGCTCCTTCACATCAACTCCAACACATCCACCCCACCCCTCTCATATTCTAGAATTTTAATTGGAGTTTTTAAGATTGTTATCATTCGACATAGAGAAATATGTAATCTAAATGTAAAGTGCTCGCCCTAAAAATAATCCCAAATATACAATGAACCGTTTTATCCCCCTGAACCATACCTCAAAGTTGATGAGGAGACCTAGTCCTATCGAAGATCGATGACAGAATGGGAGTCATTGTTTAATTTAGATACCTTAACCCTTTGCAAACAAAAATCAAAAAGACACGGTCGTCTACCGTTGACCAGGGCCTAATGCAAAAATTAAGTAATGACCGGGGCCTAATGCAAAAATTAAGTAATGACCGGGGCCTAATGCAAAAATTAAGTAATGACCGGGGTCTAATGCAAAAATTACGTAATGACCGGGGCCTAATGCAAAAATTAAGTAATGACCGGGGCCTAATGCAAAAATTAAGTAAAATTCCCACCGTCTTTGAGAATAGTGAACAGATTTTCTGCAGTTTTCGCAAGAAATCGTCGTCGATGTGACGGAGTTCGTGTGTTCGATGTTCGTGTGTCTTTACTGCTGAGATCTTCAATAAATAAGATCGGAACGTTAATAAGTATAGACCGCGTACAGTGATGATGGTTATAACAAAATCATCAATTCACTTACTCTTAAACTTAGCTTAATCTCACATTTTGAGTTATTATTTTTTATTTATATTCAAACCTTTGTTTCTAAGTAAAAAATATGCAGAGATATTGTGATCTCAGTGCTTGTTATGTTAATTACATCAATAATGTTAATTGAATTCGTGGTTTAAAGAAACTGATGTAGCAGTTATAATCCTCTTGGGAAGAACGGGCTCTGAATCTTAATATAACTTGTTTCCCACACTAATATATTTACCATAATCACAACCCATGTTATTAATATAACTAAAATCTGCCCGCACTTAAAATCCTGCATATATTTGAGCAATCAGTAGCTAGTAAGTGCAATATTGATGTGCATTTAATGAGAGTTCTATCAGTTTGTAACTACTGGTAGGCATACATATAAACATTGTGCGGGGCCGCGAGTAAAGCTGGAAGTATATTTGTAGAGAAGTCTATTTGTAGAGAAGTTTAAAATTGTTTTATTAAATGGTGTTCTTTCTTTTATTTTCTTTCTTTCCACGTCCTATTATACACCTTCGAGTGTTGGGGGAGATGCAAGGTTCTAGTTCTTGCAGTTCTGGCAGTCTCAAATACTGTCACGAGATACTAGAGAATTTCTTAGATGTTGGCAGTCCATCTTATTCTCGGTCTGTCGCAGGCTCTTTTCTCCACTCCTTATTTTAACATATATTTTGTATGGTACAGAATCTCTTGACATTCTTTCTATGTGAGCTTGAGCAAACCATTTCAATTGTAATTGATGCAAGTTAAAAGAAATAAATAAAAAAAAGTAACGAACCCCCGTCACGCCAAGAGGCGAATATGGTGTTAGTGACCATAAATTTTACAGACCTTCAGTACATTTTGGGGGTAATGTGGTCGGTTTTACGCCCGTGCCGATTTACTTTCCCAGAAACAAAATCCGGTACCCATTAAAGGCTGGGTTAACCGGAAGCCGTCGGTTGGGATCGAACCCTACCTCTTGTCCTTTGTAGTCCAGTTTACTAACCACTAAGCTATCGAGGCTAATCGTTGCAAGTAGTTTAGAATTAATTGAGTGCCCAATTTCTCTCCCTTACAACATCCTTTATGTCTCTTGTGGTCACTCATGCGCTTTTCTGAAATATCTCATCTATCTGGTGACTTGCTTCCTTTATGTCTCTTGTGGTCACTCATGCGCTTTTCTGAAATATCTCATCTATCTGGTGACTTGCTTCCTTTATGTCTCTTGTGGTCACTCATGCGCTTTTCTGAAATATCTGATCTATCTGGTGACTTGCTTCCTTTATGTTTATTTGTGAACAACATTGTTGCGCTCTGATAGTAGAAGATGGGAATGAATATACTCTACGTAAGGTATTTATCTCTTATTATCGGTACTGTTATATGCTGACTTATAGAGGTTATTTGACTCAATATTATGTTTGCCTGGTTACGTCGGATGTATATTTCTTTAGACGATTGGTTGGTTACTTAATGTTTGTTGTGCCAAAATTCACCAGTTTGGAGAACAAGTCGATCTATGGGCTCAACACGACAACGGGTTACGGGCCTCTTTTTTTAAGAAAAAGAGTTCTTAAATGTTATGTAGAGCCAGTCTTAACCTATGGATGTGAATCATGGACATTAGGACAACAGACAAGAAAATCACTGGCGTCTATAGAAGAAGTGTGGATTTACAGAAGAATGTTGAGAATACCATGGACAGCTAAGAAGAGTAATGAAAATGTTCTGAAAGAGGTCAAAGCAAAAAGAGAGCCAATTTCCAATATTAGGAAGAAACAATCATAATTTTTTGGTCATTTAATGGGAAGAGAACAACTGGAATATATTGTAACAACCGGAAAAATTGAGAGACGAAGAGATAGAGGGAAGCAAAGAGAAAAAATACCAGACAGCTTAAGCAAATGGCTTGGCAGAAGGTCAACAATAGAAATGATAAATAACTGTCGAGATCGGAAGTTGTAGAGAGACATGATCACCTACGCCGGCAGGCCCGGTACTTGATGATGATGATGATATTTCTTTATCCATTTTGCTATCTTCAGAGAATATTGTACCTAGATATTTGAAGTTTGCCATTTGCTTCATAATAACCGAATAGCAAAGCAAGCCCTATATAGGAAACAACATGTAAGAGGAAAAGAGGAAGATCCAGAGAGACACTGAGAAGAACATTGATGAGAGAGGCAAGAGCAGCAGGATTCGGCTCCCTCAATGAGATAGAGCTGCTTGCACAGAACAGAGACATATGGCGAGATTTGATAAAACATCTTTAAAAGAATTAAAAACTGCTAGAACAAAAATTCAGATAAGAGAAGGAGTATCTTGGTCTACGCCCTATGGGACGGCTACGGCTCGAAAGGTCAATAGATAGATATATTTGCTTCATAATGTGCCTTACTACAGCTATGTTTGCTTTCGCTGTCCTGCTGTTTAATCGGTGTTTAAACTTCTGTTTAATCGGTGTTTATTTTGATTTGATACATTTTGCATACATTGTATGTGCATACATTTGATGACAGATGTCGCTAAAGATATGTTGCGTTGTAAACTATTAAGGCTTGATCATGTTCAAAGAGAAGTTCATTTATAGTTGAGTTGAATGGCAGTTTGTGAAACCTGGTTAAATCACTAGCTCAACGCGAAAATGGCCTACTTACAACACTTTGTAAATACGAAAAATGTAACTTCTAAATTCATGTTGAATATTGTTGCAAGTACAAATTGTGAGGTTGTTGTGAGGTTCTTGTTTGTTGATGGCCATGACCATTTAAAGGGTGTCCGGTTAGCGCAATCGATAGGCGGTTGGCTTACCACGGCAACAGCCGGGTTCGTACCCTGGCGAGGACACCTGGGTTTTACTAATTCCCTAAAAATTAGTGGGAGCCGCGATAGCTCAGTGGTTAGTGAACTGGACTACTACGGACAAGGGGTAGGGTTCGATCCCAACCGACGGCTCCGGGTTCACCCAGCCTTAAATGGGTACCGGATTTTTTCTGGGAAAGTAAAACAGCACGGGCGTAATACCGACCACATTACCCCAAAAATCATGTGCTGAAGGTCTGTAAAATATAGGGTCACTAACACCATATTTCCCTATACGCCACTTGGCGTGACGGGGGGTACTTTACTTTTTACTTTACATGACCATTTAAACCGGTCCACTGTTGGAAGTGGGAGCCGCGATAGCTCAGTGGTTAGTGAACTAGACTACAAAGGACAAGGGGTAGGGTTCGATCCCAATCGACGGCTTTCGGGTTCACCCAGCCTTAAATGGGAACCGAATTTTTTTCTGGGAAAGTAAAGCAGCACGGGCGTAATACCGACCACATTACTCTAAAAAATCATGTGCTGAAGGTCTGTAAAATATAGGGTCACTAACACTATATTTCCCTATACGCCACTTGGCGTGACGGGGGTACTTTACTTTTTTTTTTTTTCTACTGTTGGAAGTAAAAACAAAGTATATTTCTAAATGAACACACAGGAAGCGTTCAGTTGTTTCAGTTCAGTTTAATCTGTAGGAATTTTAACGGTTCAAGAATACATATTATTTTTTAGGTATTTGTAAATATTGGTTACTGGACTAGTATTTTTTTATAAAGAGCAACTACTGTAAGTATAATGCTCTATTGTGTTTGGAGTCACATTTTTAACAAAGATAAGATACAGTCCCCAGTAATCAACATCCCTTTAAGCCGGAGATACCTTTTAAAATGTATCTATCATCTGCCTGCATTCCCTATACTGACATCAAAGACAAAGGTGCATCACTCTTTTGATCTCGGACGTACGCTGTGTCACTTTAGGTGCTTTTAAAACAATTCTTGCAGATGTGCCTTTCCTCATGTACTTGCTTTTAAAACAATTCTTGCAGATGTGTCTTTCCTCATGTACTTGCTTTTAGAACAATTCTTGCAGATGTGCCTTTCCTCGTGTACTTGCTTTTAAAACAATTCTTGCAGATGTGCCTTTCCTCATGTACTTGCTTTTAAAACAATTCTTGCAGATGTGCCTTTCCTCGTGTACTTGCTTTTAAAACAATTCTTGCAGATGTGCCTGTCCTCATGTACTCGCTTTTAGAACAATTCTTGCAGATGTGCCTTTCCTCATGTACTTGCTTTTAGAACAATTCTCGCAGATGTGCCTTTCCTCGTGTACTTGCTTTTAAAACAATTCTTGCAGATGTGCCTTTCCTCATGTACTTGCTTTTAAAACAATTCTTGCAGATGTGCCTTTCCTCGTGTACTTGCTTTTAGAACAATTCTTGCAGATGTGCCTGTCCTCATGTACTCGCTTTTAGAACAATTCTTGCAGATGTGCCTTTCCTCATGTACTTGCTTTTAAAAAAATTCTTGCAGATGTGCCTTTCCTCATGTACTTGCTTTTAAAACAATTCTTGCAGATGTGCCTTTCCTCATGTACTTAGGAAAGAGATGTCCTTTTAATTTCTGCAGTCACCACTTTCATCGTCATCTGTTTATGCAGTACTGTCGATGCAATTTCTCATGCCCTGATGTGTTACCCCAGCACTCCAACATTGGACGAGGACCTTGTGAAGGTGAAGCAACAGTATATCTAGATTTTCCCTGAGTACTTCCGTCGACATTTATTCACGTCCCAAAGACTTTTCTACTTCAGAGTTCGTTGATGGAATTGGGGAATTCCATCTCAACAGGTTCATGATATAGTTCAGACATTTTGATAGGATAGTATGGTACTATTTAGCCTAGAAGTGGATTTTCTGGTCCTCTTTAGAGCAGAGAGTAACCCCATATTTCGAGATGTTTTTTCTGAACACTGAGAATTTAGTGTTCCGCACTCAG
Organism: Megaustenia siamemsis; assembly: GCA_032433765.1. Classification (NCBI taxonomy): domain Eukaryota; kingdom Metazoa; phylum Mollusca; class Gastropoda; order Stylommatophora; family Ariophantidae; genus Megaustenia; species Megaustenia siamemsis. The sequence continues at coordinate 106,975,984 of JAVIAB010000051.1, forward strand.
ATTTTAAGGGTGCAATCTTGAAGATATTATATAAGAAAGTTACTTTTACAATACGGTTAGAATGAAATAGAATACATATTGAATCGTTGAAGTCTAAAGCTAAATATTTTTCTTTATAAGCGTATTCGTTTGTTATTTGAAATTCCATCACGTGCCTTTTTTATATTTACAATTTCAAGCAATAATATAAGTAAGTGTGTTACATGATATACATCACCGGAAAGGAAAATGGTTGAAAAAAATGAAAATAGCTATTGATGATATCTGAAAAAAAAATTATTTAATATAAATAGTATTCAAATATTCAAAGGCAGATAATTTTCAATTCAAAAAATTATATTTTACGTACCTATATTTGTCCCTGACTGAAAGCGTGTTGCCATCCATTCTTCTCGAATTCATACACAAACTAATCCAAAGTACTTCAAAATACACTTTACTTGATGCATTTATGTCCACAAATAATGAAATTTATCACAAGAAATGGTGTAGTCATTATTTGTCAGAATAAACACACATTTATATGGACAATTCAACAACTACATCTACATAAGGAAGAAAATACCATGTAGTTATCGAAGAAAGTAATTATGAAGACAGAAACGAGAAACTTAGTTGGGCGTATAAGAAGACGTATCAACCAACATAGAACTGGAGACGTCAATAGCTGAACACTGTGGAATGTGCTGAGGAGGGGATCTGAGCACATATGGACATGTTCGGAGTGCAATGATGATGACCCACAAATAACTGAATAACTCAATTATAAAGTTTCTTCTAGATATCGAATACAAGTATTGTGAATATTTTTATAGAATCGTTACTTTGCATTAAAATATTCAATCGTACTCACCGAACCGATGTGTCGGTTTTGGGCCGGTAGTACCTTTATAAATGGAGCCGACGTGTTGGTTAGTAGTCCGGAAAAAAGTTAATACAATTTTATGTTCATTTTTTCCATGTATTATCCAGCTTTAGCCACCCAGCTCGACATTATATATTTAGACTATATCTTTTATTGTGTCCTGCATTGCTTTTGAGTATTCCCAGTCAATGGCATCATCGATTATGGTATAACTGTTTGTCTAGTATTCATTTGTATATTTTACAGATCATCGTTGTACTTCCGTTTCCGCGTGCTGAAATTGATATTTTGACTTCTGGGAAAGAGCAGCTTTCCTCCAGTAACGGGGGACTGAGTCTAGAAGTAAGATGTCGGCCTTTGTACAAGAATGTCCCGGACTAGAATCTCACCACAAGCGGTGGTAATTTTTTTTAGCATAATCTCTCTTCTTCATTATCGTGGCTTTACCCTCTCCGTTTCTTTGAGTGGTGAGATGGCTAGCCCTATCGGATAAAGGGAAAAAAATAAACCCCAGGATAAACCGGGTGTGCTCGCACACGTTAAAGAACCATTGGCTGTTAAAGTATAAAATAGTAGACCACAACTTCCGCTGCCTGGACACAATTGTTAAGTAAATCAACTTATGCCGATGACGCATGATTCGGTCCGTAAGGTCGCACATATAGCGGCTTTGACACAAACTAGCGACATAACCCACTTACGCCAAATAAACGGGTATCATAAGAAACTTCAGTCTATAAAATTATGATAAGTTTTGATGTGTTTTTTTTAAAACCCAATTCTTTCCAGAGATTCAATGAAAAACATTTCAGTCATAAACATAAGTTTTCGGACTATTTCAAATGCCGTCTTTATTTGGTTTTCATGATGCATTTTCATGTTTTCATTAAGTTCGCGCGGAACACTTTTGTTTTCATGTAATTTAGCGTTACCAATGCATTGATCTTTAGCAGTTGTGGCTATCTTGATATATATATATATATATATAACCGTATGGTTATGGAAGGCCCCGGTATCACTGCAAACGAATTAAAATCCATAATTTCTCAGCCGCCCGTGCCTGTGGAATCATCAGAATTCCTAACTCATCTCCCAAACAAAGAAAGGTAACTGTAGTCCCCATCATAGCAGTTCCAGCACACGTCAAAAGACATAAGGCGAAACCGCACAGCAAGTAAACACAGCCAACTGTTCCTTGTCTTACGATATCATCATTCATCGTAAACAATTGGAATGTTGAAACATGATCAAAACGGATGAGACACACAGCTCACGGTGTGCACAGAGAAGAGTATGGTATGTTATTGTACTTTACTGATGCCAGAAAAAGAGTTCTTAAATGTTATGTAGATCATTCTTAACATATGGATGTTGATCATGGACAATAGAACAATAGACAAGAAAATCACTGGAGCCTGTAGAAATGTGGTTTTACAGAAGAATGATGAGAATACCATGGACAGCTAAGAAGAGAAATGAAGATGTTATGAGAGAGGTCAAAGTAAAAAGAGAGCTAATTTCCAATATTAGGAAGAAACAATCATCATTTTTTGGCCATGTAATGAGAAGAGAACAACCGGAATATATTGTAACAACTGGAAAAATTGAGGACGAAGAGATAGAGGGAAGCAAAGAGAAAAAATACCAGATAGCTTAAGAGAATGGCTTGGCAGAAGGTCAACAATAGAAATGATAAATAACTGTCGAGATCGAAAGTTGTAGAAAGACATGATCACCTACGCCAGCAGGCCCGGTACTTGATGATGATGATGATTACTGATGTCAAGTGCGTGTTCTGTATGGCAGTTTGCAATTAGGCATGCATGTATTATTGACATCATACACAAGAGTAATGAGCTTGAGGGGACAAACACAAAATGTAGCGGATGCCTGCGGCCTGATCTTTTGTGCGCCATGTGGTTATGTGTGGGTTGTGGCTGTTTTTAACATTAAAAGAATGTGTTGATCTAGACACGTACATATGGTTGTGTGAACAATTTCTAGCAGTCACTGACAATTATCATTTATTTTGCTACTGCCATGATGGGACTGGTATGTTAGCCAGGAACGGTGGTCAGATCCTGTGCCTGCATTGAAGTTTCCTATAACGTAGAGCTGTTTGTTATAATATAAAGCTACTCGATATAAAATACAGCAGTTCGCTTTATTTTTAACAGAGTCTTATATTGCTCTGTATTTCCTCATACATTTACTCGTTATCTTCTCCAGTTTTTGCCATTGTTGATGCATATGCACTGATAATGTTAACTAGTCCACCTTTGGAGATGAATATAATGTATGCGGCCTGACATTCCTGTTGGTGTTGTTATTACGCTGATAGACTGTTGTATACAGCAAATTCGATCTCATGAAGATGAAGTTGTTCGAGGCTCATCTATGCCAGCAGAAGCTATAATTATCATCTTTGACTAAGCCACAGTTTAAAAATCTGATTTCCTGGAGAGCTGCGATGTTATTATCTGCAGCTGCCCCTGTTTCATGTCTTTGAACATTATTTTTCCAATGGGGCCATCGTTTGCCAGGTCTAGTTTGTCAAGGCAGGGCACATGGTCATTATGTCCCATATGTGAAGTAGGAAATAAATATTTTACGTCCCATTCGGCATTTGTTTGCATTGTCTGGGAGAATATTATGCTTGCTTGCTTACGTTCGCCCGATAACTAAAGTATTCTAGAGTATTCGTAGACTGTAGAATTCATCTTCGTCATCCGCCCTTAAAAGGACGTTAAGTGGACGTATCTGCGTTGTGTTGTGGTTTGCAGTATAACTGTTATATTTGCACCTTTCGGCCCAACACATCCGACTTCAGCACGATATTTTTGAGTACCGGGTTGTCTTCCCTCTTTGATCCCTGCTCGCTTGGCCAGACTAGACAAGTTAGTCTGTTACTGGAGGCACCACGGAGAGGTGGAGCAGGGTCTGGATGGTTTTGGTTCACCGATCCTGGCGCAAGCCATCAGCTGTGGGTCGCTGACAACTTCCAGCTATGGTGCTGGGAGGCGCGCCTTCGCTTCCGGAGAATATTATGAAAATAATGCTTTGTAAATTCGCACTAGACCGCTATTAACTTCTCTTTGAAGTGTTCCTTCGACGAGACAAGATCTTTATGCAAGGAATCAAAGCTACCAAAGGATATACGATTAAATGGATAGTGCACTATCGGCTACCCCTTCTTCATGATTTCCTATCAGAGTTTACTCCAATAACCTTTGACTCTCCTGTCACCCTCACAAGATAGTGGCTTTTGCATTGATGTATCCTATCAATCATTTCCCGTCCACCTTTTGATGATAACATTTTGTTTGAATAACTGCTTATTTTTTTATTGTCGTGTATTCCTGCCTCTAAAATGATTTTCTGTAAATTATTATGCCTTTTTATTATGTCGTAATCATTATAGAGATGAGATGTCTGAGAAAAACCCTCAGAGTGAGCAGAATAGACAGAATCAGATATTATATTATAAAAGAAAGAGTAGGCATCCAAATAGTACTAAGCTACATACAGAAACAACAAATAAAATGGTTTGACCATCTAGAAAGAATACGGCACGATTCATTACCATATAAGGCATATATTAAAAAAGGAGATAGAAGAAGAGCAGGGGACAGACCCTGAGTAAGATGGACGGACAACATCAAAGAAACATTAGAACAACATCAAAGAAACATTAGAACAACATCAAACAAACATTAGAACAACATCAAAGAAACATTAGAACAACATCAAAGAAACATTAGAACAACATCAAAGAAACATTAGAACAACATCAAAGAAACATTAGAACAACATCAAAGAAACATTAGAACAACATCAAAGAAACATTAGAACAACATCAAAGAAACATTAGAACAACATCAAAGAAACATTAGAACAACATCAAAGAAACATTAGAACAACATCAAAGAAACATTAGAACAACATCAAAGAAACATTAGAACAACATCAAATGACAACGGATAAAGCTGCCAAAAGGGTGCAAGCACGAACTTTGTATCTTCCTGGAGACCGGAATGAGAGCAAGAAGAATCGAAGAAAGAAACAAAGAATGAAAGAAAGATACTAGACAGCTTTGTGTTGTGGCACACAGTAAAACAAACAGTCAACAACATAATTAATACGATATACTGAGTACAGAGAATTGTGAAAAGACATGATCGTCTAAGTTTACGATACCCGGAATGGCACATGATGATGACATAACACGGATATACCTGGAAGGATAAAATCATGACAAAAACAAATTGGCTTGATTCATGGGTCGGACAAAATTATGCAAAGTGGAGTGTGCCTATACGCTACATTGTACTCGAGGTTCCTCATGATGATGATGATAATGTCACTGGAACCTGGGTCCATCTGATTGGATGACCTGCAATGGTGACCCTTCGGCCACCCGCTCTGTAACATAAAGGACGATGGTCACTAGTGCAATGCAACACTAACACCAATCTTGAGACAAATGAAAAAGGACACAAGCGAACCAGAAAACAAACCACTATTTTGTAACTGATTACATATTCTTTACACATAACCTCAGCCTATAATTCTTACAACTAAAAACAACATACAAACTACGTGCAACATTTCTAAAAAACAAAACGTCATTATAACTCCCGAGTCCTTTATTTATATAACCACTAACAATTTGAATAACAGCGGAATGTTATCAGTGTCTAACATAAAACGGCAATAAAAAATCCATTATTAAATCAAGTATTTGTTTGTGCATATGCTTTTCCTTTGGTGCATTTCATTCACAAATTCTAAAATACCAACTTCATTGATTTTATTGCATAATCTTCCCTTCTTCCTCTTCCTCTTCTTCTTCTTTTTGCCTCCTTCCTCGTTTGTCTTTCAGCGTCGAAGGGGAGATACAATTTCAGTCTTTTGCTCTTCTGTTCACCTCTGCTGCTGTTTATGTTTCATAGTGTTTGTAATATTTTCCTTTAGTCAAACTTTTTCATGGTCGACTTTTGTGTCTGGTGTTCTCACAACGTTTATTAAATGCATTTGCTTGTTGATGTTGTATGTCAACCAATCTGTCTGTCTGCCTATACCGACCTACATACCTGTACTTACCTACTAACCACATCCATCCATCCATCCATCCATCCATCCATCCATACCCACCCTCCCATCCATCCATCCATCTACCCACCCAAACCCACTCTCCCATCCATCCATCCATCCATCCATCCATCCACCCACCCAAACCCACCCTCCCATCCATCCACCCACCACCCAAACCCACCCTCCCATCCATCCATCCACCCAAAACCACCCTCCCATCCCTCGATCCATCAACCCAAACCAACACTCCCATCCATCGATCCATCCAACCAAACACACCTCCCATATATCCATCCACACAAACCCACCCTCCCATCCCTCGATCCATCAACCCAAACCAACACTCCCATCCATCGATCCATCCACCCAAACACACACTCCCATATATCCATCCACACAAACCCACCCTCCCATCCATCCATCAACCCAAACCCACCCAACAAAACATTCATTCATCCACCCACCCACCCAAACCCAACCTCCCATCCATCCAAAACCCACCCTCCCATCCATCGATCCGTCAACCCAAACCCACCATCCCATCCATCGATCCATCCACCCAAACCCACCCTCCCATCTCTATCCGTCCACTCAAAGCCACCCATCCCATCCATCCATCCATCGACCCAAACCCACCCTCCTATCTATCCATCCACACACACATTCATCCATCCACCTACCCACACATTCATCCATCCACCCACCCACCCAAACCCACCCTCCCATCCATCCATCCATCCACCCACCCACACATTCATCCATCCACCCACCCAAAACCACCCACCCATCCATCCATCCACCCTCCCAAACCCACCCTCCCATCTATCCATCAACCAAACTCACCCTCCCATCCATCCATCCATCCACCCAAACCCCGTCCCATGCATCCACTTAAACCCACCCTCCCAACCATCCATCCACCCAAACCCACCCTCCCATCTCTATCCGTCCACTCAAAGCCACCCTCCCATCCATCCATCCATCGACCCAAACCCACCCTCCTATCTATCCATCCACACACACATTCATCCATCCACCTACCCACACATTCATCCATCCACCCACCCACCCAAACCCACCCTCCCATCCATCCATCCATCCACCCACCCACACATTCATCCATCCACCCACCCAAAACCACCCACCCATCCATCCATCCACCCTCCCAAAACCCACCCTCCCATCTATCCATCAACCCAAACTCACCCTCCATCCATCCATCCATCCACCCAAACCCACCGTCCCATGCATCCACTTAAACCACCCTCCCCAACCATCCATCCACCCAAACCCACCCTCCCATCCATTCACCCAAATCCATCCATACACCCAAACCCACCCTCCCATCCATCTTTCCATCCACCCAAACCCACCCTCCCTCCCTCCCATCCATCCACCCACCCAAACCCACCCTCCCATCCATCCACCCAAACCCAACCTCCGATCCATCCACCCACTCAAACCCACAATCCCATCCATCCATCCATCCATCTATCCATCCATCCATCCATCCACCCACCCCAAATCCACCATCCCATCCATCAACCCAAGCCCACCCTCCCATCCATCCACCCAAACCCACCCACCCTCCCATCCATCCATCCACCACCCACCCAAACCCAACCTCCCATCCATACACCCACCCAAACCCAACCTCCCATCCATACACCCACCCAAACCCACCCTACATCCATCCATCCATCCATCCACCCACCGACTCACCAAAACCCACCCTCCCATACATCCATCCACCCACTCACCATCCATCCATCCACCCAAACCCACAATCCCATCCACCCAAACCCACCCTCTCATCCATCCACCCACGCAAACCCACTCTCCCATCCAACCATCCATCCATCCACCCACCAACATTACCCACCCTCCCATCCATCCATCCATTCACTCAAACCCACACTCCCATCCATCCACCCAAACCCACCCACCCTCCCATCCATCCATCCACCCACCCAAACCCAACCTCCCATCCGTACACCCACCCAAACCCACCCTCCATCCATCTATCCACCAACCGACCCACCAAAACCAACCCTCCCATACATCCATCCACCCACCCACCATCCATCCATCCATCCACCCAAACCCACAATCCCATCCACCCAAACCCACCCTCTCATCCATCTATCCACCCACCCAAACCCACCCTCCCATCCATTCATGCACCCACCCAAACCCACCATACCATCCATCCACCCAAACCCACCCTCCCGTCCCATCCATCCATCCACCCACCCAAACCGATGGACGATCCCACCCACCCATACCCACGGACGAACCCACCCACCCAAACCCACGGACGAACCCCACCAAACCCCACCCTCCCATTCATCCATCCATGCACCAAAACCCACGGACGAACCCACCTACCAAAACCCACGCACCCACCCACCCACGCATCCCATCCCATCCATCCACCCACCCAATCCCACCATCCACCCCCATCTATCTATCTATCTATCTATCTATCTATCTATCTATCTATCTATCTATCTATCTATCTATCTATCTATCTATCTATCTGTCTCTGTCTGTCTGTCTGCCTGCCTGCCTGCCTGTTTGTCTGTCTGTCTGTCTGTCTGTCTATCTGTCTGTCTGTCTGTCTAACTATCGTTCTTTCCTTCTTTCTTCCTTTTTTTCTCCCCTCTCCTTCTTTTCTCCCCCTCTCCCTTTTATGCCTTCAAAGAAACGTTAGTTTATTTTCATCCCTCCCCCACCCCACCCTATCATTTATTTATGCGAATCTTTTCTCAACACTGTGACGTCAGCGAGTAAAATACCTGTTACGCGTTTGATAATTCCCCTGGGGACTTGCGAGATTATGTCCCCCATCTCCAGCATCTCTGTATGCTGTACGTTCCGTTTGCCAGGATTGGAATCATATACGAGGGCTCGCCCTCAGAGAAGCTTCCAGACAAAATTCGCGAATTTCGTTTTGACGCCGTGTATCCCAGAATACATACAATGACGCAATGCAGAACGTATTTCTCGTATGTCCCGTTTTGTTTCTTTATTTTTCCTATTTCCCTCCGGTGATCACTTTCTTCGCGCCGTTCTGTCTCGAGACGCCCTCTGACGTTGTTGTCTAAAGCGGGTTGAAGATGTTCGGGTAATGGGAGTTGTAGATTCCCAACCCGTGTTGGATGTTGGGATACATTTCATGATAGTTTCCTTGCGGAAGAGAAGAATTGTGTTTCTCATAAGTTATGCAGGAGGAAATATGTATTTGCTTGTTGTGGGTTTGACGTGTAAAGTGTATTTGGCGGCTGATGTTTGATAGTGAGTGTTGTGTGTTTGTGAACATGGGGGAGGTGGGTGAGGGGGGAAAGAAGGGATGAATTTGTGGATAGAGGGTTGGATGAATGAATGAATGAATGTATGGATGGGAGGTTTAGTGAATGAATGAATATGTCGGTGGTTAAGTTGATACTTTGATGGTTGAGTAATTTGATGATTGGACTGATAATTTGATGGTTGAGTTGATAATTTGATGGTTGGACTGATAATTTGATGGTTGAGTTGATAATTTGATGGTTTGACTGATAATTTGATGGTTGAGTTGATAATTTGATGGTTGGACTGACAATTTGATGGTTGAGTTGATAATTTGATGGTTCGACTGATAATTTGATGCTTGAGTTGATAATTTGATGGTTTGACTGATAGTTTGATGGTTGAGTTGATAATTTGATGGTTGGCCTGATAGTTTGGTGGTTGAGTTGATAATTTGATGGTTGAGTTGATAATTTGATGGTTGGACTGATAATTTGATAGCTGGACTGATTATTAAACGGTTGAGCTGATAATTTGGTGATTGAATTGATAATTTGATAGTTGTGTTGATAATTTGATGGTTGAGCTGATAGTTTGATGGTTGAGTTGATAATTTGATGGTTGAGCTGATAGTTTGATAGTTGAGTTGATAATTTGATAGTTGTGTTGATAATTTGATGGTTGGACTGATAATTTGATTGTTGGACTGATTATTAAACGGTTGAGCTGATAATTTGGTGATTGAATTGATAATTTGATAGCTTAGACTGATAGCTGATGTTTTAGTTGATAAATGAATACATGAGATGGTCATTTATTTTGTTTAGGTATATAAATTGGTATATAAATTAGTAGATATATGTGTGAAATGATGGGTGAAAGGAAAAATGAATGGACTGATGGATGCATGAATTAAATGGGTTGATGGTTGATGTGTGGGTCTATCTACACAGTTATATATTTATATGGTTTACTCGTAAGTGTGAATACATGCATGTGTATATATGTATATGTATGTGTTTGTGTTTATATGTACGTATAGAGGGTGCAGGGATAAGTTATTTAAAGCCAGATGCAGTGATAGTAGTACACACGTGGATGGATGTATTAATTATGTTATGTTCGGATCATCATAGCGGCACTTCAGGCGCATCCATAGGTGATCCAATCTTCTCGAAATGTTAATCAGTACGCAGTGAATGTGTCAGTTCAGTGTTGGGTGACAATTAAGTGCATTTCTTCTAGGGAACAGGCAAATAATTGCAATGCTGCGGTAAAGCTGAAACGTTAGTATTGTGTTGTGTTCATTCCTTGTAAAGCTGTCACCATACCTTGGAGTGTTTATCACACCCCGCTACTGGCTCCTTGCATTTCTTCTAGAGTCTAGAATATTTTACTGTTATGGCAATGACACGCTTCACCTCAAGCTCTCGCAGACTAGAACGGTACTTCACATCTGTCAAAGTCCTTAATTCTAGCCATGTCTCTGAGATTGTTAAGTATATCTGACCTATCCAGTGGATGTCCATTTAAAACCACCACCGTGCCAGCTAACCTATCTACTCTTGTTGCCTTCAACATACGCGTGACCCGGGACTAATAATTTCATCTCAGTAGAAGTTATTTTTCTTATTGTTCTGGCATATATGGTCCAGGACTCGCATTGATAGCACACTTTGGGATGAAGATTGTATAGTAGAGTGCCCGTTTTGCCTCTAGAGTTATTTCTTATTTGGAAAATAGTGGTGATATATGTCCATTGATTCGACAAGCTTTGTTGTATCTTGAGTTTACTTCTGCTGTTTGTGAATTGCTTTTGTCACTAGACGTCCTAGGTAATTAAATTTCTCTACTTGTTTATAGTGTCTGTCGTCTATAGTTATGTTGATGTATTGTTTCTCCTTTGCGATATTCATGACTTCTATTTTGCTCATATTTTCATGTTGTATTCTGTGCCTGTGCTGTTGAATCTCTTTAAGTGTTTCTGGAGATCTTCCATTTTTCACTGTATTAATAATGCCTGAACGTTTGCGAATGAAGCTCATTGATCTCCTCTGTCTCTGATGGGTTGGCTAACTGCGTATATAGTGCATGTATGTAATAAACAGAGGAGGGATAGTACGCACCCCTGTCTTACACGTAACATAACTTCGATGTGGTCTGTGTAGCCTGCTGTTGTTCTAACTGTGCAGCTGCAGTTAATGTAGAGAATTTTAATTAGATTGGTTAGAAGTTTGTTTACTCTGTATGTTGTTAGTATCTTCCACAGTTGTTCTCTGTTTACACAGTCTAATGATTTATCATGGCCAATGGAAGCTATGTACAAATATTTATTGTGTTCTGTCGTCTTTTCTGCTAGCTGTTTTAAATTGAATAGAGCTTCAGTACATCCTCTTTTTTTTGTAGGAATCCCATAAGAGAGACCACTTCGAGAATCGCTTAGCTGTAGTTCTATTATTGGCCTCAGCCTTTTGGCGTTTAACTTTCAAACATTTCTGAGAAGCGATATACCTCTATAGTGATTGCAGTCTCTCATGCTACCTTTCTATTTTCCATATTGGTACGATGATTGCCTTATGCCAATTTTATGGGGCTATTTGTTGGTGCCATGCTGCATTGAATATTCTGTGCAACCATGCAGTCATGTTTCTCCTGCTGCTATTATTTCTATTGGTATGCTATCTATCCCCGGTGCTTTATTTCTTGGTGCATATTTGATTACTTCTTCGGTTTCCTCTTTCATGATGTTGGGTTCAGTGTTTGTGCATTTTTATTTTGCAAAGTTTTAGTTGTTTTATTGGTAATTGGTGCCATGTTTAATAGGCCTTCAAAATATTCTTTCCATCTGTTGTATTTGTTGGTTATTTAATATTAGTTGTTCGTCTTTGTTATTTTTGAGCTCAGTAGAGTCGTGGTTTTTTTTTTCGCTTTTGTTGCTTTTACTGCTTTGTAGAAATCTCTCGTCGCTGTCTTGATGTCACCTGCTCATATTTTTTTCCGAATTGTCTATTTGTTTTACTTAGCGTCTTAGATAAAAAAATTTTAACATTTTTCCTAAGGTATTTTTGTCATATTCTTCTTGGTTCTTATTCTCGCTCTCTATGTCATATTGTCACATTCTTCTACTGTGCTTACTTCGTTAGAGAGTTTCTTGAATTCTTCTGTTGGTTTTTTTCTTCTAAAATTTTCTTTGATTCTTGATCTTTTAATCGTTTTATTTTTATTGTGTGTACTTTTTGCTTCTTTTGTTAGTTTGCGTATCTTCTCTTTGTTTTTAGCTCTCTGGTGTAATATATGAACGCATATATGATTACGCTAAACAATGCATTATAAATTAATAATCATGTGTTTGTCATGTTTTTAGACGATAATCAAAATATGAATAAGTGTAAAACTCACACTTCTTCTATATCAGTCTCCTTTCTTTATATAAAAAAAAAACTATCTTTACGGTATTATCTTATCACTGGGGTCTGAGGATCAACGTTGAATGGTTGAGGTACACCGAAAGAGAGCTGGAGAACAGCTAGGGAAAGACGGCATTATAAAGAATAAGAAAGATATTATCTAATCCATTTCAGTCAATGAAAATAAAAAACTAGTTCTTCAGCGCTGTGTGGAATCAGTCTTGTTGTACGAATGTTAATGCAGGGCAATAGGATAATCAAAGAAACAAAATTGTTTCAGGAAACAGAAATATGATTTCACAAAAGAAAACTGAGAATACCATGGACAGAGAACATAAGTAGTGAAGGCGTTAAAAAAAAGCCAAAGCAAAAAAGGCTAATTCAAACATCAGAAGGGAACAATCATAATTGTTGTAGCCATGTATTGAGAAGGTACAACTATAATATAAAGTCATCATCATGTGCCGTAACGGTTGGCGTTGGCGATCATATCCCTCCACAATCTTCTATCTACAGTGCATCGTATCAGTTCTGTTGTTGACTGTTTTCCATGCCATGACACCAAGCTTTCCAGTATTTTCTCTCTTTGTCGTCCGCGATCTCTCTCTCTCCTTTTATTTTGCCAGTTGTAACCAAGTATTCCAACTTTCCTCTTCTCATGATGTGCCCATAAAATGTTGATTGCTTCTTTCTGATGTTTTTTAAGAGCTCCCTTTTTGTGTTGTCCTCTTTGAGAACTTTCTCATTGGTCTTTTTAGCTGTCCAGGGAACTTTCTTCTGAGAAATCCCATTCTGTGGCCTCTAATCGTCTCATTTTGTTTCATTTGTTTGTCTATTGTACATGATTCGCTTCCATAGGTCAAATTGGTTCTATATAGCACCGATGAACTCTCTTTCTCATTTTTATTACATAGATTTGTTGCATAAGATATTTTTCATTTTCTTAAATGCTATTTTGGCCTGAGCTATTCTGCTTTTTATTTCTGTGTTGCATCTTCCATCTGATGTTATCACTGTGTTCAAGTATTTCAAACGTTGCACTTGTTTCAGATTTGTCTTCTTTATTTGTATGCTGCATGATGGTGATTATTGTTTCTTCGACATAACCATTACTTCTATTTTCTTACTATTCAGACTGAGACCTTTCTTGTTGCTATCTTTTACTATTATATCTATCATTTCTTGTTGCTCATTCTCTGTCTTTGCTATTAAGATTGTGTCATCCGCATATCGTAAATTATTTATGCTGTGACCGTGACTTCAATTCCTTTTTTGTCTACTGTTGATCTCATAATATGTTCGCTGTAAAGTGAAAACAAATCCGGCGACAGAACACAGCCTTGTCTGACTCCTTGTTTTATAAATTGAAATTGTCCTGATTGGTTGTTAATTCGTATAGCTGCTGTTTGTTGCCAGTACATATTTTTTATGATTCGCAGATCCTTGCCATCAATGTTTAATTTCTCCAGCATATTGATTATTCCCTCGTGCTTTAATTTGTCAAAGGCTTTCGTGTAGTCTATAAAGCACATATATATATCTTTCTTTACCTCTATAGATCTTTCTATCAATGTCCTTAAGATGTATATTGCATTATTGGTGCCCTTTCCTTCCATAAATCCACAGTGTTCCTCACTTATTTCTGGTTTTATTTTGTTCCTTACACGTCTCATGAATTATTCTTAGTAATATTTTAGTCATATGGCTCATGAGACTAATAGTGCGATGGTCTTCACAATCAGTGGCGCCTGACTTCTTCGGTATGGCTACAAAGATGGATTTTAGTAGATCTTCAGGTATGTGTCCAGTGTTATATATGTCATTGAGTAGTTTTTTGTTATTATGACTTGTACTCCCAGCTCTCCTAATGCATTTATCTCTTCGATTGTTATATTGTCGGGAACTAGAGCTTTGCCTCTTTTCCTGTGTTGGTTTGCGTCCTCCACTTCACTCTGCATTATTGGTGGTCCTGTGTCTTCATTTGAAATGTTTAATTCTGGTCTTTGATCATCATAGAGTTGACTGATATTTTTGTCCATCTTTGCATTGTCTTCTCCTGTCCCATTATTATATTTCCTTCCTTTGAGTTCACAGAATATATAGTTAAAAATTAAAGAAAGAAAAGGAGATAGACAGATTCAAGACAGTTTAAGAGAATCGTTGGTAGGAATTTAACAACATAATCGATAAACAACTGTGGAGACAGAAAACTGAGAAGAATCACTTACGACTGCAAACATGATAATCGTTAGCAGACATTTGGTTATTAAGCCTCTAGAATTTGGTAATTATAAAGAATTAAAATTATTTAAAATTAAAGATCTTTATGATGATGGGATTACACAAGTAAACATTAAGGATAATAGGGAAGTACCAGAAATACTCAAAGAAGAAGTAGAAGACACCTTGCGTAAAATAACAGTAGGAAAAGCTCCTGGACTAGATAATATAACTAAAGAAGAGATTTTAGCCATGGGTGATTTTGAAATAGAAATAAAAACAAAAATGTTGAACAATAACTATAACACCTGGTATATACCAGACGACCTGCTAAAATCTATATTCATTGCCCTACCAAAGAAATCTGGTGCGACTGAATGCGATGATAACCGCACAATAAGCTTTATGAGTCACATGACTAAGGTATTAAAAAGAATCATCAGGCGAAGAGTGCGAAACAAAATCAGTCCAAAAATTAGTGATGAACAGCGTGGTTTTGTTGGAAGTAAAAGTAAGGACAATGCCATTTACATCATAAGATCTTTAGTAGAAAGAGCCATAGACGTCAAAACACATATCAATACCTATGTTTCATCGATTGTACAAAAGCATTTGACAAAGTAAAGCATCAATAAATAATCAAAATTTTAGAAGGCATAAACATAGACAGCAAAGATCTAAGAATAATAAAGAACATGTACTGGCAACCATAAGAACTGGAAATCAATAGGGAATGTTTTAACAAATAAAATAAGGTGTTAGGCAAGGTTGTGTGCTGTCACCAACTTTATTTAATATGTACAGTGAGATTATTTTAAGATCGAAAAGGGGAATGCCTAGAATAACAATTGGAGGTCATAATATAAATAATAGATTAGATCAAGGCAAAGAAATGCACATAAATGCATCAAAATACGAATCTAACAGTGAGGAGAAATGAAAAAAAATTATGTATAGAAAAAATGGTATGATTAAAGCTTCACATAACAAGTGAACACTATAAATTAGAACGACGTTTCGGCGCAAAGGCATTCAACAGGAACAAACAACTAAACAAAAATATTTTCTTCGGTTTGTTCCTGTTGAAGGCCTTAGCGTCGAAAGGTGGTTCTGATTTGTGATGTCTCCTTCTTACTTTATGTTGTATGTTTGTTCTTGTTGAAGGTATTTGCGCCTAACCGTGGTTCTGATTTGTGGTGTCCCCTTCTTACTTTATGTTGTATGTTTGTTCTTGTTGAAGGTATTTGCGCCTAACCGTGGTTCTGATTTGTGGTGTCCCCTTCTTACTTTATGTTGTATGTTTGTTCTTGTTGAAGGTCTTTGCGCCTAACCGTGGTTCTGATTTGTGGTGTCCCCTTCTTACTTTATGTTGTATGTTTGTTCTTGTTGAAGGTCTTTGCGCCTAACCGTCGTTCTGATTTGTGGTGCCCCTTCTTACTTTATGTTGTATGTTTGTTCTTGTTGAAGGTCTTTGCGCCTAACCGTCGTTCTAATTTGTGGTGTCAAATTGTTGCGTGAAGCTTTAACCATGCAATTTTATCTATATATATATATTTTTTTTTTTTCATTTCTTCTCAATGAGAAATGATACCAGACAGCTTAAGAGTATGGCTTAGCAGAAGGCCAATAACAGAAATGATAAATAACTGTCGGGATCGAAAGTTGTGGAGAGTCATGATCACCTACGCCAGCAGGCATGGTACTTGATTAGGAAATGTTTAAAAATTAAATGGCCAGGACAATATTTAATTAATAAACCTCTAGTTAGACGATGGTGAAGAAGTTATATAACCTACAACCAGCACCGGTATTCGTATTGACTGCTTGCTTAATATCATTGTTAAATAGAATGATACTATTGTTGAAAATAGAGGTAAACAGAAAGTTTCTTAAATGTTAATGGAGCCAAGCTTGACATATGGATGTGTATCTTGGACAATCGCACAGCAGACTCAAAAATCGTTAGTGGCAGGATAAATTTTACAGCAGGATGCTGTGAATTCCATGAATGGCTAAAGAAAAAAGAGGACAAAGGAAAATGAATCTTTTTTTACTAATATCAGGAGGAAACGTTAATGATGTTAGCAACAGCTATGTAGAGTAGTAAGGGCAGTTGGCAAAACAAACTAATTTCTCAAATTTTGTGACATTTTCAGTTTTGCGAACAGGGGCGGTTGTAAATTGACTGACGTCAGCCGCCTATAGCTCACATAGCTGAAGACATCACGAATGTGGGTTTTTCTGAGATTTCCCTCGCTGCCTGCTGGCCTAATTACTATAGTTGGCTGTGTATTACATATGTAAATGTGAATGGCCCAATAGTGCACATTGTGACACAATTTTAAAAACAAAATGAGAGACATAGAGGGAAACAGAAAGAAAAAAATGTAATACATTTTAAAAATGTTTTGGTAAAAAGTCAATCTCTACAACATATTTAATAAACAACTGTAGAGAGAGTGAGAGAGAGAGAGAGAGTAAGTAGTAGAGATACATGCCCCCCCCCCCTTCCCTCCCCACTTGACCAGCAGGTACCAATCTTGAATGTGAGATAATATATAATACAATAATTAAAGCCAGCATAACGCTCACTGTACATAAGTTATCACACCTGAGTGTATAGCAAATGTACAAAAACAAAATCGTCTGAAATTGCTATGCTATTTTAACAAACTGCAGTCAACGAGTATCGTTAGAGGAAATACGGCAACTCAATATTTTCAGTATCAAGAGCCCAGTAAAACCTTAATCCGGCTCTGCCAATAGAGCACACCATTTGGACCCTTGTGGGGATAGTACCGTCTGTCGAGTCACTTACTATGAACACAGGGAACTTGAAGATCTGGAAATGTCGATGAATCAGGAAAAACTGTAGAGATCAATACCCAAAGAATGAAATCCCGAAGGAGTCAATGTGGCAGTTACTTTATGTCCGCGTTTGCCAGAAGTACACGAGTTCATTTGTCTTGATAGAGGCAGTGGCGGAAATATCTTCACACAGTGATCGTGTTTTGGGCTGTCTCCTATTATGGGCACATCTCAGCAAGAAAGTTTCATAAGTAGCATTCCAACTTATGCAGAATCATTTACACGTCACTGAGTGCCGCCTTCTGCTTTATACATAAGAAAGTATGTTGATTTGCATATTTCTGTAAAGTAAAGAAATATAAACTTCTCCAGTAAGATCCTAAGGGAGTGTGGCTTTAAGGCTCCATATTTTTGTATCACTATTTCAGGATATCTTTTCTTTTGTCCCAAATAAAATCTTGTACCCATTAAAGGCTTTATGCCGGTCGTCGATCGAGACAGTAAACTTGATCTTTTTCTCACCACTGACCACTCCTCTATCTTGGTGTCCTTTCCTGTAATATTGTGCGTATTTACTTTCAGAAAAAATAAATAAATAAACTTGGCCATTAACCGAAACATGCCAAAAAAAAATATAAACTGCAACCAGTTACAACTTAAAAGAAAAACCGTTATGCGAACACACTTATTATATCCGATATTGAATAGAATAACAGTGAGTTATTAGTTTAGAAAGAAGCTATATCGATGTATTTTTAACAATGTATACTTGTCAAGATGGAAGATGCCAGCGCTACACAGGAACTCGAAGAAAGCTTATCAACCAGCACAGCACCCTGTCGTTAGTCGCTACACGTGAAGGGATATACTTCGGTAGAGATCTCAACACTTATGGACGTGTGCGATGTGGTTGGTCCGTCGACTAAACTAAACTAAACTAATATATACCATTTTTATATGCTTTTTATTTTACCTTTGCAATATTGTGACGCTATTGTTTGGCATTACTGCCCTTCAGGAGTGAAGTGTAGGTCTTCTGCTTCTCTTGGGGAAGTGTCGACTAAAACTAAACTAAACTAAACTAAACTAAACTAAACTAAACTAAACTAAACAAATATACATTTTTATATGCTTTTTATTTTACTTTGCAAATTGTGACGGTATTGTTTGACATTACTGCCCTTCAGGAGTGAAGTGTAGGTCTTCTGCTTCTCTTGGGGAAGTGTCGACTAAACTAAACTAGACTAAACTAAACTAAACTAAACTATACTAAACTAAACTAAACTAAACTCAACTAAACTAATACATATCATTTTTATATTCATTTTATTTTACTTTTGCATTATTGTGATAATGTCTTATGGCGTTACTGCCCTTCAGGAGTGACGTGTAGGTTCCTCTACTTCTCTTGTGAAAGTTCGCCTCAATGTTCTCATAAAGGATACATTTCTTCTCTACCAAATACAAGCACTTATAGACGTTATGGGCCAAGTGACCTAGAAAGACATGTTTCTAACTCTAGTGTTTCATATCGTTGTGAAAATTAACGTGATGAAAATATGTTGTTTTGTGTGCATCATAACGACAGCTGCTATCTAAGTTACGCCTCTGCATTGAAGACAATAGATTTTCACACCAGCCCGAAGATGCAATCAGACAGTAGACCATTTAATCAGTCAATTAAAACAAAATACCAAAAGCCAAATATAGCGCTATTTTCCTTCGTTATTAATCAATAAAGTTGCGTGCTAGCTTCATGATCCAAGCAATGTTGACTTGCTCACGTGATGGCATGTGACCGCTGTCGTTAAAAATGGATACCTGGTTAGCCCAGAATGGAAAGACTATAATAGACGGAGAAGAAACTATCTGTTCATTCCACTAAATACCTTTATATACGTTGTATAATGTCATCTGTATATCATCATCATCATCATCATCATAGTCATAATTATCTTCAAAACTTTCCAGCTCTTAACTGTCGGTGTGATAGTTTATTAATTCTCCTGCTTTCTGACTATTCACAACATTAATCTTTTTACTGGATAGCTTGGTGTCATGGCATGGAAAACAGTGAACACAGAACTGACACGATGCACTGCATGAATAAGATTGTGGAAGAACATGATCGCCTACACCAACCGGTATGGCACATGATGACTATTTACAACATTAATCTTTTAATCTACACTAGAATCTTTTCTTTCTGCTTCTTTACATCTCTTCCTCTCTCTATCTTTCAGTTAAGACAGTATGTTCCAGCTGTCCCCTTCTGATGCTCTCTCTCTCTCTCTCTCTCTCTCTCTCTCTCCATATATAACTTTAATTGAACTCTCAGTAAACAAATCGATGTTCGAGCTGACCTTTTACTATCATCCTTACTAACGTTGTCATCAAGTACGTGATTGCTGGCGGAGACAATCATGTCTCTCCACAACGTTTTACCTTAACAACAATTTATTGTTTAAATAATTGACTTCCAACTAAACTATTTTCTTAACCTACCTTATATCTTTTTTTGTGTTTCTCAAACTCTTTTTACATCAATGTTTCTAGTTGTCACTACATATCCCATCTGGCCTCTTCTCATAATTTGGCACAACATGATCATTTTCTTTCTTTTGATGTTGAAATGAAGCATTTGTTTTTTGCTTTGGCCTCTTTTAGAATATTTTCATGATTCTATTTGCTATTTATGTAAAGCAAATTCTTTTATTAAACTACCTTTCAGTAATCTCCAGCTTATTGTCTACCCAGGATTCACATCCATATATCAATACTACAATATAACAGCGTTAAACCAGAAAGATGTACAAGAAACTTATACTGTACAAGTAAAGAACACATATCAGAAGCTACTAGAAGAGGGGATTGAGTAGTACAGAAGAGAAAATCCTGAGGAAAAGGTCACAACAAAACTCCAATGCATAAAAAACAGCATGCAAGAATCCTGCAACACCTTGCCCAAAAAGGAAAGTAACAAAAACAAAAATGGATAACTGACAAAATCTTATAAAAAATGGAAGAAAGAAGACAAGCGAAAAACACTGCCAGATACAAGGATATGGACAATGAAATACGAAGAATGTGCAAAAAGGCAAAAGAAGACTGGCTCAACCAAAGATGTCTAGAAGTCGAAACTATGGAAAGTAAACAAAACTTAAGAGAGATGCACACAGAAATAAAGAGGATGACGAATAAAGAACAAAAAAGCTACAAGAAACAGATGTATTGCAAACAAAGAGGGAAGAATGCTAACAGATAACAAAGATATAATAGATAGATGGCAAGAATATATAACAGAATTATTTCATGACGAAAGGGACAAAAAGCCAGACATAAAATGTACATACAACTATAAAATCCAGAAATCTGAAGTAGAAAAAGCTATAAAAACAATGAAAAAGGGAAAAGCAGCAGGGCCTGACAATATACAGATAGAGATGATACAGGCTCTATAAGAGTTTGGCGTCGAAGTGATCACAGACATATGCAATGACATATACCATACAGGATAAATACCAAACGATCAAAAAACACCAACTTTCATTGCATTGCCTAAAAAGAATGGTGCAGTTGAATGCAGTGACTTCAGAACAATAAGCCTAATGAGCCAGGTAACAACAATTTTACTAAAAGTTATACAGGGAAGGATTCAAAATAAAATCAATACTGAATTAGATGAGCAACAATTTGGATTCAGGAAAAACAGTGGGACAAAAGAAGCCATATTCAGCATGAGAACATTGATTGAAAAGTACACAGAAGTAAACAAACCAATATATGCCTGCTTTATAGACTACACCAAAGCTTTCGATAGAATACACCATAACCAACTTATAGACTGCCTAAAGGATATAAATCTAGACGACGCAGACATACGACTAATATGTAATTTGTACTGGGAGCAAACAGCAATAATAAGATATAACAAGGAGAAATCTACACCCATAGACATAAAAAGAGGAGTAAGACAAGGATGCATCCTATCACAAAGCTTGTTCAATCTATACACTGAGCAAATCTTTAAAAACATCTCAGAAATACCAGGCCTAAACATTAATGGAAAGATAATCAATAACCTGAGATATGCTGATGATACTGTTCTACTAGCAGAAAATCCTAAAGACCTACAACAATTGCTTAATGTGATAAACATAACAAGTAAAAAATATGGACTAGAAATGAATATCAAAAAGACTAAAACTATGATCATAAACAACGAAAATTCTCAAGACCTGCAATTAAATATCACAGTTGAAGGAATACATCTGGAGACAGTCCAGAGCTACAACTACCTGGGACATACTATAACCAATGATGGAAAATGCAAAACTGAAATAAACAAAAGAATAGGTATGGCAAAAAGTAATTTTAATGCCATGAAAAATATACTAACAACAAAACAAATATCAGCAGGGCTGAAACTAAGAATGGCAAAATGTTACATCTTCTCAATATTCCTGTATGGTGCAGAAACATGGACATTAGACAAGAAAACAGAACAGAAAATTGAAGCCTTTGAAATGTGGATTTATAGAAGAATAGGTAGAATTGAATGGAAACAAAAGATAACAAACGATGAAGTTATAAAACAACTGAAAATAAAAAGAGAACTACTAAATACAATTAAGACAAGACAAATGACATTTTTGGAGCTGTTAAAAGACACAACAGCCTAATAAAAGTAATATTGGAAGGAAAAATGCAAGGTAAAAGAGGCAGAGGCAGACCAAGACTAACATGGACGAGTAATATCAAAAGATGGTCACGTCAATCTATGACAGCCTGCACCATGAAAGCAAGAAACAGAGTAGAATGGCGATCCATGGTAGCCAACCTTCGTTGCGGAGAGGGCACACGATGATGATGATGATATCAATACTGGGTCCAAGTGTAATAAAAGAAAAACTATTTCTCTTATTTTCGTTGTCAAGAAAGGGCTTCACAATACTTCTACTAAGCGAATCTTGTCTGTGATCATAGATGCTTCACGCCCTTCTAATTTCTGAGTCTGTTTTCTTATTCTCCACTATTACTTAACTTAATATAATCCCCTTCCTGTTCGTCTTCAGACTCCAGCACTCTCCTGAAATCGAAACTGCCCTTTTTGAGAACTTGCACAAATCATAATCCCCATCCTGCCAGGGAAATAGCAGGGAATTTTACAGCCATCTTGTCAAAAAATAATCAACAACGTAAAACAATTCAATAAAGAAGGTCTATAGCGTGTCTGCTTGATTAACCAATCGATTTTGAGAACGGGAAATGTGTTAATTGTTACGTGACCTTGCAGGTTGTTTGTGTTTGCAGTGACCGAGAAGAGGGAAAAAAATAGTTGACGCAAACAACACAATCAGGTATCGACCTATACTGTCCAGTCGATGAGATAAATATTCCAATGGCATGAAGCTACATTATTAATGCATTATGGGTTTATTGACGATGCATTGTGGTCTGCATATAACAACAAATGATGACGCAATCATCGCGTATATAGCTAAATGTATGATTGGAGATATTGTAATTTTGACATGTTTTCAACCAACAGTAATCGTTCGGAAAATAGCAGAGACGGAGATGTGGAGGACGGAGCAGATTTGGAGCATACTGGGAAAGATTACCATTTGTCGAGTAAATGAAATAAACCTGTTAGTATCACGTGGCTTTGGAGCCACTAACAGTGTTACTGATTTCTGATAAATCATAACAAAAAGAAGAAAATATGAATTGAATGTAATTGCTCAGTATTATCAATGCAATATAATTATTTCACAAAAATCTATTAATTCGAAAAGAAATATTTCTCATTTCACTTATTTTGTATTGTATAGATACATAGTACATAACGGAGTTAATTACTCTCTAGGGAACAGGCAAATAATTGCAATGCTGCGGTAAAGTTGGTATACTTGACCATCCGACATGTAGTTATACATAATTGTAGACAAATAATTCCATCAATTCCGCCATTCTCGTGGCAAGGCGCAGTGCCATGGAGTACGGGTTCGATCCTGCTTTCTCTGCCCTACTGGGAGATACTTGCCTTAATAGGAAAGTACAGAAATACAATTTATTTCCGATCTGTGATCGTAACCCTATGCTATAGGAGAACGCCTTCGTGTAAGACACTGCTCACAATAGCTAATTTTTTAATTAGCTGAGTGGCAGTATACCAAGCGTTCGGCTTCTCGTGGCAAGGCGTAATGCCATGGAGTACGGGTTCGATCCTGCTTCGGACCATATATTGTTCTTTGTTTTTTTTTCTGTTGTTTATTTGTCATTTTTTTCTGAGTGCTAACACATACCTCTTCCTTCTATGATTCCCTATACATAATTGTACTTCACAGTTTGTTGTCGTTGTTCCTGTATTCTTAAAAAGGCCATAGACCAAAACGTCAGTATTGTGTTATGTTCCTTCCTTGTAAAGCTATCACCATTTCTTGGAGTGTTTATCACACCCCACTACTGGCTCCTTAATTACTCTCTCCTTAATGAGTGACTTTGTGACAATATACAGCATATGCTATACATTCGAAACGATAGAACAAATAACAAGAAGAATCATTAGAGGCGACAGGAATGAGGTTTTAGTTAGAATTTTCAAAATCGATAAGAATCATTCATTGTATTTTTGGCTCTATAACATGAACGGGTTTTGGCTCTATGATGTGAACGGGTTTTGGCTCTATGATGTGAACGGGTTTTGGCTCAATAACGTGAAGGGATTTTGGCTCTATAATGTGAAGGGGTTTTGGATCTATAATGTGAAGGGATTTTGGCTCTTAATGTGAAGGGGTTTTAGCTCTATAATGTGAACGGGTTTTGGCTCTATAATGTGAACGGGTCTTGGCTCTATAATGTGAACGGGTTTTGGCTCTATAATGTGAAGGGGTCTTGGCTTTACATTGCGAAACGGTTTTGGCTCCATAAAGTGAAGGGATTTAGCTCCATAAAGTGAATGTATTTTAGCTCTATATAGTGAAGGACTTTTAACTCTTTAATGTGAAGCGCTTTTGGGTCTATGACCTGAAGGGGTGTTAGCTCTATAATGACAAGGAGATTTGGCTCTATAATTCAAAGGCTTTTGCCTATATAAATTGAAGGGGTTTTAGTTCTGTAAAATGAGGGGGTTTTGGGCTCTATAATATTCAGGGTTTTTAGTTCTGTAAAGTGAAGGGCTTTTAACTCTATAACGTGAAGTGTTTTTGGCTCTGTAATGTGAAAGGAAAATGCATAATATATTGTGATAACAAGGTCATTCGAGATAAAACAAAAGATAATAGGAAAAGAGAAAATGTACAAGGCATTTTAGGAGAATAGTTTATGTAGGTGGTCAACAACATAAGTGATACACGGCTGCAAAAATTGAAAGTTGGGTAGAGACATGATCACCTATTCTCATAGACAGTGAACTTGATGATATTCGAAGTGTCCGGAGGGCTGGATGGTCTAGGGGTTAGACGTCGGTCTCTGAACAAGAAGGTTGCGAGTTTGATTCCTACCACAGACGGAGTTAAATGTTTCAAAAATAGAATCTGTAGTTTCTTCGTTGCTTCACCCTTCTCTGGTTTCTGGGTTTTGAAATCAAATATCTAGCCCTCTCGGATAACGTCGTAAAGTAGGACAAATCGTGTTCACTTGCGCACGTTAAAGAACGCGTGACAGTTAAACGTGGAAGTGTAGAGCAAAAATGGTCGCTGCCCAGAAACAAAGTTTGTTATTGATTTCTACACACGCCGAAGACGGATGAAAGGCGTAAATAGCGAGGCGTTATCGTGGACTAGTGACACGACGCATCCACGCCAACTTAACGATTGAACGCTAAGAAAAACAAGTGTCCAAATGACGTCAGGCCGATTCATTTTGGTAAATCTAAATATTACGGTTACATTGAGATTCCATGGTGATGGTTACCTTGAATTTTTACAAATAAAATCCTGGGCAAAATTGCGCTGTTGGATTAAAAAAATATACTATACAAGAAGACTACTGAAGATTATGATGAAACTGATATCCTCGTCGTGTTGTACACCGTGCACAGGCGATACAATATGCGGTACACTATGCACACCTTATTTTAAGTAATATAAAGGGGGAAATACATATTTATTTCTCGTTTCAAAATCGATCTAGCGGAAAAAATAGACAGTCCTATATGTACTAAGTTTTTAAATCATTTTTTTAAACAATACCAGTGAGGTTTATTGTGTAGTGTGCTCACAGTTCAACAGGCAAACACATAGTTCGACAACAATGCCGCCTGGCGGGTGTGTCCAACCCGAATATAAAAAGTCAGTGACGGTGGATGGGGCGGAAGAATCAGAAATGATCAACGGCCCAGGAAGCGAAAACAGCAAAGTGTGTGGTATACATGAGACATATTCAGGACACGAAAGACGAGTATGGCAGACCACCCCGTGAAAAAGATTGGAGCATCATCACGTAACAAAGAAAGCCGTGGAGAGAAATTTTGGGGCATGTTAAAGACACACAGCCTACTAAAATGAATATTCGAAGGGACAATTTAAGGTAAATGAGGCAGACCAAAACTAACATGGACGAGTAATATCAAAAGATGGACAAGTCAGCCTATGACAATTTGCACCATCAAAGCAAGAGACAGAGAAGAATGGCGCTCCGTGGTAACCAACCTTTGACACGGAGACGGCACGCAATGATGATGATAAGTGAGGTTCATGATAGTTGAAATAGCGTTCTTATTATATTTACCAGTTATAGCTCAACTTCATTGACCTCTCTAATGATTATTGTGTGAAATTTCAAAATCCTATAGACTTTTGAAAGGTCTCAGTCTGAGTAGTAAGAAAACAGAAGTATTCGTTATATCGAAGAAACAATCATCACCATCATGCAGCATACCAGTAAACAAGACAAATCTGAAACAAGTGCAACGTTTCAAATACTTGGGCACAATAATAACATCAGATGGAAGATGCAACACAGAAATAAAAAGCAGAATAGCTCAGGCCAAAATAGCATTTCAGAAAATGAAAAATATCTTATGCAACAAATCTATGTCAATAGAAAAGAGAAAGAGAGTTCATCAGTGCTATATAGAACAAATTCTGACCTATGGAAGCGAATCATGGACAGTAGACAAACAAATGAAAAGACGATTAGAGGCCACAGAGATGTGATTTCTCAGAAGAATGTTGAAAGTTCCCTCGACAGCTAAAAAAGACCAATGAGGAAGTTCTCAAAGAGACCAACACAAAAAGGGAGCTCTTAAAAACATCAGAAAGAAGCAATCAACATTTTTCGGGCCCATCATAAGAAGAGGAAAGTTGGAATACTTGGTTACAACTGGCAAAATAAAAGGAAAGGGACATCGCGGACGACAAAGAGAGAAAATACTGGAAAGCTTGGTGTCATGACATGGAAAACAGCCAACAACAGAACTGATACGATGCACTGTGGATAGAAGATTGTGGAAGGACATGATCGCCTACGCCAACCGGTATAGCATATGATGATGATAGGCTTTTGATTAAACTTTAACAATTGCGAAATTGTTTAAAGAAAGAGGAACTTTGGAAACTTACTAAATTGTGTCAATTTCTTCTTCAAGTACTCTATTCTTGAGGCTTTGAGACAGTTAGGCTCTGACCATAGATCTCTGAGACATAAACGGAATATTTGGATGCTGATAACAGGACGGACAGAAGTTATCTCATATTCTCTATTCCTGAATAATTAAGCGATTAAAATATATATAACATTTCTTTTTTCTTTCGAGAGCAACATGCGCAAGCCTCGATAAATTTAACTCCACAGAAAAACCATTACACATGGAGCAGGTGATGCGTAGAAAACGCAACAGATAAATACAACAAGAAGGAACATGCGGATGACAATAATCAAGGTAGATAATTCGAGCAAATAGAAGGAAGCATTGAAACAAACTATTTTAGGAAAGACTCATTAGGTCTGGTGACTGCTTTCTTTCTCAAATAAACTGCTATCTTGTAGACAGAGAAGGAAAACCAAAGACTTGGGAAGGATTCTTAAATGACGCTCTTGCTGATCACAATGATCAGACATCAATCCCCTTACGTAATGGGAACTGACAAATAATTGCAGTGCTGCGGTAAAGCTGATAGCAGGGAGAAAGTGGGGTGGTGGTGAAGTACTTTACAAAGTTTGGTGACAGTTTTTACATCCTACATGTAAATATAACATATTTACCTTAAGCATTTATTTTATTTTTTTCTTTCTTTGATTTAAGGAGCCGCGATAGCTCAGTGGTTAGTGAACATGACTACAAGGATAAGAGGTAGGGTTCGATCCCAACCGATGGCTTCCGGGTTCACCCAGCCATAAATGGAACCGGATTTTTTTCTGTGAAAGTAAAGCGGCACGGGCGTAATACCGACCACATTACGCCAAAAATCATGTGCTGAAGGTCTAGAAAATGTATGGTCATTAACACCATATTCCCTACACACCACATGGCGTGATGGGGCACTTTACTTTTTTTTTTCTTTGATTTATTAGTTTCAGTTACTCCATTACATTTAGTAGATTATTTCTTCATTTCGTTGTCCGTTTGTGGTATGATTGACTTTTGGAGATGACCGCATGTAGACCGAAACGTCAATAATCTGCATTGTCCTCTGTAAAGCTGTCACCATACTCTGTAAAAGTGTATACTACACCCTACCACTTGCTCCCCAATTGTTGTACTTCTCTTTCCGGATCGATAACACTGCGGGGTCACCCACCAATTGACAATTGGTATCAGACATATGTACATTAATGACGGCCTGGCGTGATACCGACCACACCATACATATGTTTTACTGTTGGCCAGCTACTAAAACCATATTCTCAGTTTGTCTTTATGAGTGGATAGAATCCCACCTCATTGTAACAAATATATTGAAGACGAATGCAATGGATGGGAAACTGAAAGACGTGCTGACAGAATAATATAATATTAAAAAGACTCCACTTCGAGTATGTAAATTATTTGATAATTTTTGATGTGTTTCTTTCGGAATTCAAAAACTTGTGTACAAGTGGCTATTTATTATTTATATTTATCTAATCTAAAGGTACCCGTTATTTATTGACTTTGCTTCAGTATCATTTCTTACCTACAATCATCAACATCAAGTACCGGACCTGCTGGCGTAGGTGATCATGTCTTTGCACAATTTTCGATCTCGACAGTTATTTATCATTTCTGTTGTTGACCCTCTGCCAAGCCATTCTCTTAAGCTGTCTGGTATTTTTTCTCTTTGTTTTCCTCTGTCTCTTCGTCCTTCAATTTTTCCAGTTGTTACGATATATTCCATTGTTCTCTTCTCATTACATGGGCAAAAATGATGATTATATTTTCCTAATATTGGAAATTAGCTCTCTTTCTGCTTGGGCCTCTTTCAGAACGTTTTCGTTACTCTTCTTAGCTGTCCATGGTATTCTCAACATTCTTCTGTAAAACCACATTTCTACAGACTCCAGTGATTTTCTTGTTTGTTGCCCTATTGTCCTTGATGCACATCCATATGTTAAGACTGACTCTAGATAACATTTAAGAACTCTTTTTCTTGTTTCGATTGTCAAAATGGATTGATTATTCCTACAATAGAACATATTTATTGTCCATATTTTCTATTTTCAGCGGAAGTCTAAATGCGCTTATCAGTATCTCAGAATTTCAATCGAGAACTGATTTTTGGGCGTCGCTTCACCTCAAGCACAATTGGCAAGAAAATAATTCTGTATAACCTTGAATTGCCGATGAAGTCTTAAAACAACTAAAAATAAAAAGAGAACTACTAAATACAATTAGACAAGACAAATGAAATTTTTTGGGGCACGTTAAAAGACACAACAGCCTACTAAAAGTAATATTGGAAGGGAAGATATAAGGTAAAAGAGGCAGAGGCAGACCAAGACTAACATGGATGTCCACATCAAGAGATGGACAAGTCAATCTATGACAACCTACACAATCAAAGCAAGAAACAGAGTGGAATGGCGATCCATGGTAGCCAAACCTCGTTGCGGAGACGGCACTCGTTGATGATGATGATGTATCTTGAATGTTTTGCATCATATTGTGTGCTGTTGGTGCCTCTACAAGCCCAATACCGTCACAATTTTCAACCAATTATTCAAGACCTTTGTGTACATGTATTGGTCTATTTCTAATTTTCTAATTTTCTGGTTTCTGCTTATAAAAAGTCTTATGCTACAGGGTGTCTCACTCACTACCAACCTGACATTTCCTTAATAATTCTAATGCCAAAAACAATATTGTATCAACATTTGAACAGGAGTCTGTGTGTCTGTGTATGGCGCTGATTGTTGCGACCCTTACTAACGCAGCCTTGTTGACGCGCCTCACTGTCATTTTGGTGAGGGTAACTACAAAATTGCACGGATGCACCACGGAAAAAAAAGCAGAATAGCTCAGGCCAAAATAGCATTTCAGAAAATGAAAAATATCTTATGCAACAAATCTATGTCAATAGAAATGAGAAACAGAGTTTCATCGGTGCTATATAGAACCAATTTTGACCTATGGAAGCGAATTATGAACATTAGACAAACAAATGAAAAGACGATTAGAGGTCACAGGGATTGGATTTCTCAGAAGAATGTTGAAGGTTCCCTGGACAGCTAAAAAGACCAATGAGGAAGTTTTCAAAGAGGCCAGCACAAAAAGGGAGCTCTTAAAAAACATCAGAAAGAAGCAATCAACATTTTTCAGGCACATCATAAGAAGAGGAAAGTTGGAATACTTGGTTACAACTGGCAAAATAAAAGGAAAGAGAGATGGCGGGCGACAAAAAGAGAAAATACTGGATAGCTTGGTGTCATGGCATGGAAAACAGTCAACAACAGAACTGATACGATGCACTGTAGATAGAAGATTGTGGAAGGACATGATCGCCTACGCCAACCGGTATGGTACATGATGTTGATGAACTACAAAATTACCGTTGATGTTCATGACTGTTAGTGTACAGTACGTGTACTTATCACGCTGGAAAATGTCTTGGTATTTCTGAAGGGGCGAATGCCTTGCGATAAAAACATTAAAGAAATGTTCGGTTCGTAGCGAACAGAGATGACTATCAAGGAGGCTGTGCTTCTCAATAAAAAAAGTTAAAAGTAAAGTACCCTCGTCACGCCCAGTGGCGTATAGGGAATATGATGTTAAGGACCATACATTTTACAGACCTTCGGCACATGATTTTTTGGGGTAATGTGCTCGATATTTCGCCCGTGCCGCTTTACTTTACCAGAAAAAAATCCGGTACCCATTTAAGGCTGGATGAACCGGAAACCGTCGATTGAGATCGATCCCTACATCTTGTCCTTTGTAGTTCAGTTCACCAACCACTGAGCTATCGCGGCTCACTAGTCTCCGCAACTCCAAGGACTTAATGTGCTTGAAACACCTGTTCTTAGCATGTTCACCCCCCAAAAAAACGTCGCTCAGTGACAGACATTCAACTTCTCATGACTTTGGCATGGCAAACTGGCATGTGATCATCATAGAGTATCTCACAGCCGTAGATGATTATGTCCGCTACAACTTTCTGTTCTTTACAACAAATACAGTTTTATTCTTCTACATCTTCCCATAACAGCCCCGGGATCGTTGTTCACCGCTGACTCACTTAGTTTCCATTTCTCTCAACCTTGAGTCAGTCTTTGGAACTCTGTAAAATCGAATCCTGTCAATTCTTTGATGTTATTTTCCCATTATTTCGCTGCTTACCTCTGGGCCTCGCTCCTTTCACACTTCCTCTTCTTCTCTGCTTCCTCATTTGTCTTCCAGCGTCGAAGAGAAATATAATTTGTGGTCTTTTGTTCTTCTATTCGCTTCTGCTGCTGTTATGTTTCCTAAAGCTTCTAATATTCCATGGATCCATCTTTTTCGTGGTCGACCTTTGGCCCTGGTGTTCTCGCAACGTTTATTGAGGGCTCGTTGTGTTGTGTTTTGATCAATCTACCTTGTCATGTGGCCAAACCATTGTATCTGTTGTTTCTTTATATATTCTATGGCGTGGTCTATTCTTAGCTCTTTTCTCAGTTCTTCATTTGTGATCTTGTCTCTCAGGCTGTTTCCTGTCATTTGTCTAAAACATTTAATCTCGGTAGAGAATATTTTTCTTATTGTTCTTACATCTAGAATCCAGGACATTAATAGATACATGGTATCTCTATAACTATTTTAGTTTGCGTTTCTTTGCAATTCTCAGTAGATCGTCATGTATCCCGATTGCATTTCGCGGTACCATTTCATCTCTATATCGTGTATTTTCTCCATTGAAAATATTAAAATTAATTAAATAAGATTGCAGTGGTTTTTCACGAATGACGAAAGGTTAGTTAAAGTGAAACACAATCTACTTGGGGAGCCAACTTATTGACATGCCAGCGGTTGATAAGTCAAACATGGGGAAAAAAAACAGGCAGCTAAACAAGTGATATATTATATCATAATATTTATATTTTTGCCATTATTTTGTTAAAGGTTATAATCCCCCAAGCAAGGTAAACCCACAGGGATTCAGTAGTTTAGTCATTACTTTGTTATCACATACATGCATACATACATATAAAGAGAAGCATGAACTATCCATTTCTTTACTGTCATTATCTCATAGTCTTCAAAATGTTTACTTTTTAAAGCTCTCATTATATATATATAATATATATCTCTCCCTGTTTCTCTCTCTCTCTTTCTAGTTCTCTCTTTCACATTCGTACAAACATAAACTGTTTTGCACACGCCTTCATATTTATCAATATTGTCATTAATTTACTCTCTTAATTTCTCATCAATAATTGTTTCCTCTTTCTTCAATCATATCACTGTAATTTTCACTATTTTTGATATATTTCCAAATTGTTCCCCTTTTTTAGTGCACAGACTTTCTTTCACTCGTTTATTACACACAAACACAATCAAACACACATACACACACGTATTTTGCTCTTTATCCATCTCAAATACCTTCATACACTTTTATACATTCATACCACATTTCTAAATGTTTATTCATCCCTGACACCTTATTTTGGACTTTCTCTTTCTCTCTCTGTCTGAAAGACACAATTTATCCTATTCTCTCAAATAAATCCTTCTACATCTTTCTCAGCCTACCCTTATTCATTCTAACACGTCTCCTCTGTCTGTCTTTCCCTCTATCTCTTTCTGTTCTATCACTCATCGTCTTTCCTTTAATCTCAAATCCATTAGTGCCCCCTCTTTTCCCCTCACTCTTTTTCTCTTTCAAATTCCTTGGTCTCTTTCCCGCCCCACCTTATAAAACCTCCAGTGGCCTGTATTATTCCCAGACCGTCGCTCTAGGGGCCTATTTCTAACAAAAACCAATCGTTTGTCAATTCTTCACATAGATTTTCTTGAAATAGCCTTCTCCACTTGCTTGATGGACATCTTACCGATCTTTCCAACTCAAATTTCTCTTCACTTTTTATTTAAACATTCATTCTCCTTGCATACACTTCAGCCTAACAGTCGCCATGTTATCTTCAGAATAAGCAAAATATAAACACAGATGGTATCATGTAGCTATACCTATAGAGAGACTAGCCAAAGTACAACGTTTCGGCAAAAGACTGCATAGGATACAAAGTAACAGATAATACAACAAGAAAAAAAAACAAGCAAGAAAGGTAGCAAATACTGATCACAAAATGGCGGAAAAGGAAGTGACGAAAGAGCCTAGGTGCCTGTTAGTCACATGATCGCCAATAAACCAGCTAGGATCTTGAGGGCCAAAAAGGAGCCAAACATAGTGAAAAAGGAGAACGTATCCCCTGAGGATGGATGAATGGTGTGGTCCCATACTGTACAAGGAAAAAGAGAAAGCATGGTCGCAAGGTGGAAGCAGAGCAGAGGAGACGATATAGATAATTCAACGAGGAATAAAGGTAGTGCACACGAGAGATAAAGTGTTAGAGGAGGTCAGTGACTAAAGAAAAGAATGAAAGAAGTGGATGGAGAGTGCCAAAACGGGCAATGGGTTGGTTCTCCAAAGAAAACCGACTGTGGGTATCAGAGAAGCAAGAGACGATGCCAGAAACCTGGAAGCCCTCAGAGGTATCATGGCATATAGATTTTAGATGCGAGGAGATCGGGGTGCCGGAATCTCTTTGGATGTTGTTTTCCCTTCAGTATATGTCTTTCTTCGAATATCGTCTTTATAGCAACCGTTAGCGCTCTGGCCCAGCCATAAGATGATTCTAGTTTAATTTCACTCCGACGCAACATCACCTGACACATTTTAATAAAAATAGGTACCTAACTTCCTGAATTTAATGATGGTAGTAAGTGTGAAACAAGAGTCAATAATCAGCAGGAGCTACCAAAGATTTATTTTTAAACAAAAAATATATGAACATTTAAACGGTACTAACATGTTTTCATTGGCCTTTCTGCAACCTTTCTCTAGGGCACAATGACTAGGATGAAGAGGAGAATACAGACAGAGGAAGGTGGGAAGGTGGCGAATGGACGAGATTAACTTTCGCCACATCCTACAGGACAACTCTCAATCGTGAAGAATGAAAGAAAAATTGTGAAGACATAGTGAAGAGTACTACAGCGGTCACGAAGGACTAATGAGGGATGAAGATGAAGGTAGCAAGCGGAACGGAGCTCCCCCCTCCCTTCTCCCCTCCCTCACACCCAAATAAAGTGTCGGTGTACTGCAGTATGGAGTACTAAACTCTGAAAACGATATTATATTTTAAGGGTTCTCTTTCAATGTTATAAATCGTTCCAATCTTAAAGCCAAGACTGAAAGTAAAAAGCAAAAGTAAAAGTTGATAGGCCTATGGTGGATATGATATTTTTTGGCAAGATATTCCCCTGACCAACGACACATATGCTGTTATAACTACAATGTTGTATTTGACGTATAATCCTGAAAAATTGGCATCATTTATGGCTGAAGATACATGGAGTTTACTACATTCACTCAATCTACATCTGATATTTTCAGGTTCGGATTCAGTTTATGAGCCCACATAAGAATTTAAAGTTGTTACAGCTTACAAGATTGTCACTAATAATATTTTAGAAGATTTAAGCTATAAAAATAAACGTTTCAAAGATTGACAAATGTGAGACTTTCTGGTGTGAAACGTTCCATTAATTTACCGTGAACGTTTTTAGAATAACCAATAGTGTTTTTTTTTTCAATGAAACTAATTCCCTTAAAAAAACCTTACTCGTACATGTCATATATCTAAAATGGAAAATGATATGATAATAAATTGTAATTATAGCTAGGAAAAAGACATATATCAGAAAGCATCCCAATGGGATACCAAATGTTGCCTATACTTAAACATCGTTCTATAATGGCGACAGTAAAATGACAAAGAAAAATGAAAGTAGCACCCATCTGCTACATATTTATCATATCCACATGTGAACTGAAGCGTAAAGACGTGCAGTTTGCTATCCTGGGTCACGTATATGACAATTAACCCATTACGCTTCGCACGGTATTTAAATATGTATGTCTATCCATCACAAAGACATGATAACGTAGGGAAGAACGTTATGGAGAGCTACTTCATGTAGATGAGACAGAGAGATAGAGAGAGATAGTCCAAGAAGAAGATGGGTACAATGTGTATGTCGCAGACGAGCTGGGCATGGCTGAAGAAAACGTTGGCGTCTTGCACTGGACAGAGAATCTTCTGAGTAGCTGTCATGTATGGAGGTTAGGGCTGAACTGTCATATATGGAGGTGGGACTGAGAGAGAGAGATAGATAGATGGAGAGAGAGAGAGAGAGAGAGAAATAGAGAGAGAGAGATAGAGTCCAAGAAGAAATGGGTGCAAGATGTCGCAGACGACCAGGGCATGGCTGCAGAAAACGTTGGACGTCTTGCACTGGACAGAGAATCTTCTAAATAGATGATCATCTGAGTTGATGATGATGATAGATAGTCATATATGGAGATGAGGCTGAATTTTAATATATTGACTTATTTGATGATGATGATGATGATGATGATGATGATGTTTACCTATCTTACTCTTGGTACTCATCAAGTCCTGAAGCCAGAGCGTCAGTTGTTTGAGGCTTGCAGTCCCAGCTGGTTTGTTCCACTCTCATGAAATGAAAGAGCTCATGTACTGAAGGGAGGTCAAAAAGTAATGCACACCAATTTTTTCTCGGCTAATAATAAAGATAGGAATATGAAATTTTGCACACTTGGAATATGACATGTTCCAATTATGTGCACCAAATTGCAAAGCATTCTGATAAATATTACGCAATCTATGAACCGTTAAAATGGAGCTTGTCAACAATGTCCGTTACAAACAGCGAATTGTCATAGAATTTCTGGTTGCGGAAAAAGAAACTGTGGCAAACATTCATAAACGACTGTGTGCAGTGTACAAATGTTCTGCAGTCGATAGGAGCACAGTTAGTCGCTGGGTTCAGAGAATTAAAGCTGCAGAAAGTGTACGAGAGGAGCTGCATGATTTACCGCGTTCTGGACGTGTTGCCTCGGCTACCAGCACAGACATGTTAACCGGGCTGATGCCATTATTCGTAAGGATAGGCGTATCACTAGTCAGCAATTGGCATTGCAGCTTACAGTCAGCAAGGGAAGTGCAATCGCTATTTTAAAACTCTCGGATATTCAAGATTTGCGCTCGATGGGTTCCTCGGTGCCTAACAAATGATCACAGAGTTCAAAGGAAAACTTTCTGTTCTGAATTGTTGGAGCGTTTCGGTGTTGAAGGAGAAATGTTTTTGTCAAAATTGTTACCGGTGACGAAACGTGGGCACATTATTATGAGCCTGAAACAAAAATGCAGTCAATGGAATGGCATCATCCGCAGTCACCAAAAAGAAAAAAATTCAAAACATCTCCATCAGCCGGAAAGGTGATGATCACTGTCTTCTGTGACATTGATGGTGTGATTCTTGTTGATGTAATGACAAGAGGTGAGACAATCAACTCGACAGCTTACATCAATACACTGACAAAACTCAAAAATCGGTTCCACAGAGTTCGGCCTAATAAGCCATCTGCAGATTTGTTGCTTCAACATGACAATGCACGCCCTCACACAAGTCTGGTAACACGGGAAGCAATCAACAAATTTTGTTGGACTGTACTGCCCCATCCTCCTTACAGCCCTGATCTGGCTCCCTCAGATTTCCATCTGTTTGGACCACTCAAAAAATTCCTGCGTGGGACACACTTTGACAATGATGAGGATGTGATCCGTGCAGTTAAAAAATGGCTACGCGAGCAGGACAAAACATGGTACAAACGAGGCATTCATGACCTAGTTTCGCGTTGGCGTAAGGCAATACGCTTGGACGGAGATTATGTTGAAAAATAGGTAGCGTAAAGGGGATGTTCAGCTACAATCTGTGAAAATTTCACACATTTTGCCCGAATAGTTTCCGAGAAAAAAATTGGTGTGCATTACTTTTTGACCTCCCTACGTATTACCCATTTACAATTCTATCAGAAATGTTTGTTGCGTTTTTTAGAAAACAAATCATAATTATAATCTTGTGCTCTCTCTGCATCGAGGTCTGGCTAATATGGAGAGCCATCTCACTGCCTCTTGCCTTAATAGTGCATTTTGTCATAGATTTTATAGTCAATCTCTTGATGTTATCAACACACTTTTGTTTTTGCGTGCCTCTGCCTCTTTGACTATGTATTTCTTGTTCCAAGATGACTTTTCATGACTTTCTGTATCTCATTAAGTGTTCAAAAACATCAAATTAAATTCATAAATTAATTTTTAAATACAAAATATTAATTTCAAACATTGAAACAAACAAGAACACATTTTTTTTTAAATGGGTCAAGGTCTTATCGAACTTCGTAAGGCCAATCGCTAGAATTCAAAAGAAGCAACATCATCATCATCAAGTACCGGGCCTGCTGGCGTAGGTGATCATGTCTCTCCACAACTTTCGATCTCGACAATTATTTATCATTTATTTAAAAAGAAGCAACAGAGAGCCTAAAAGCTCATATCGGGCAGAAAAGAGACATTCCCCACCTCCAAATATTGCTTCTGATTTAAAACGCGGTTTGATACTTCAGCCTCTCTCTTCCTTATGTCATTAAATGTTATTGAATATTTCTTCCCTCTAGCTTAACGAAACACAAACATTATGGTAAGTATCAGTTTCAAAGAATCATCAAATACCAAACCTGCTGGCGTAGGTGATCATGTCTCTCCACAACTTTCGATCTCGACAGTTATTTATCATTTCTGTTGTTTACCTTCTGCCAAGCCATTCTCTTAAGCTGTCTGGTATCTTTTCTCTTTGCTTCCCTCTATCTCTTTGTACCTAAATTTTCCCAGTTGTCACAATATATTCCAGCTGGTCCCTTCTCATTGCATGGCCAAAATATGATGATTGATTCTCCCTAATATTGGATATTATCTCTCTTCTTGCTTTGGTCTCTTTCATAAAGTTTTAATTACTCTTCTTAGTTGTCCAAGTTTTTTTTCTCAAAATGCTTCTGTAAACCCATATTTCTACTGTCTCA
Source organism: Megaustenia siamemsis (assembly GCA_032433765.1). Classification (NCBI taxonomy): domain Eukaryota; kingdom Metazoa; phylum Mollusca; class Gastropoda; order Stylommatophora; family Ariophantidae; genus Megaustenia; species Megaustenia siamemsis. Next base: position 107,014,233 of record JAVIAB010000051.1, read on the forward strand.
AATAATGGTCTTGTTTGTTGTCCTATTGCCCATGATTCACTTCCATATGTTAAGACTGGCTCTTCATAACATTTTAAAAATCTTGTTCTTGTTTCTATGGTCAAAAATAAAGGCTCACCGTAATAGCAAAACGACAGAAGTAATGGTAACAACAAAGAAAAAAGACATCACCTAGGTGCAAAATAAAGACAAATGGAACAATATTAAAACAGGTAAAGGAATTTAAATATTTGGGAACTTTGTTAACCTCAGACGAAAGATGCACAACATAGGTGAGATGCAGAATGGCTCAGGCAAATGCAGCTTTACACAATTCACTTTTGACAATAGAAACAAGTAAAAGAATTCTTAAATGTTATGTAGAGCCAGGCTTACGGTATGGATGTGAATCACGGACAATAGGATAACAGACAAGAAAATCACTAGAGTCTGTAGAAATGTGGTTTTACAGAAGAATGTTCAGAATACCATGGACAGCTAAGAAGAGTAATGAAAACGTTCTGAAAGAGGCCAAAGCAAAACGAGAGCTAATTATAATATTAGGAAGAAACAATCAACATTTTTTTTGCCATGTAATGAGAAGGAAACAGCTGAAATATATTGTAACAACTGGAAAAATTGAGGGAAAAAGAGATAGAGGGAAGCAAAGAGAAAAGATACCAGAGAGTTTAAGAGAATGGCTTGGCAGAAAGAAGGTCAACAACAGAAATGATAAATAAATGTCGAGATCGAAAGTTGTAGAGAGACATGATCACCTACGCCAGCAGGCCCGGTAGTTGATGAAGATGATGATGATTGTCAAAAATGGATTGCACGGTATCTTCTTCATTCTTTGGAAAGCTGCTTTTCGCTTGAGCTTTTGCTTTAAAAGAATACAACGCAATAAACAAACACCAAACACCCAATCCAACTTAATTCACCTATATAATTCACCCAACATCCTACATATTTATCTACATTTGACCATGAACACGGACTGGCTGATAAGTGTTCCAGCAGCTTGCATGGTTTTGTGCTGATATAGGGGAACAACGACTGTTTTTTTTTCTCTTATTTTATACACGGACAAAACCATCCATTATAGAATTTGCCATGTACGACCTATTTTTTTTCATTTCTGGTTTCACTCTTCTTTGTAGCAGACTCATAAAATAATCATTAGTTGAGTTCTGCTTTATTCCAGTACAAACTCGCGCCCACAAACCTTCCCTTCCCCCACTTTTCACATTAATTAAGATGAGAAAGTGATTTTCACTCTAACTTTTGGATGCGATAATGGCCCACTATAACCTAACAGGCTTAGTCTGGGGACGAATGGATCGCCCCGAGCCAACAAGTAGGTTGGGTAAACCCTCAAGATAACGTTTTCTTTTGCACTGCTGTCAAGTCAGTTTTTTTTTACTGTTTCAGTTTTCTGGATCACCTGTAAGTGTAAGCGTGTACACCCTAAATCCATTAGTGTCCGACAGTTTTCATCATTGTGCATTTCCTGTTATCTGTACATCTTGGTTAATTCTGGACTCTTCATTTTGATTGTAATAATATTATAATATACCACTGAATGTGCTTGATGGGCAAAGAGAATATATAGGGTGTTTATAAAGTCTCACTACACTTGGTATCTAGGTCAATTTGAAAAAAATGTTTATGACGTCATCACAATATGTGCTCAATGGTAAGTTCACTTGTTGCGACAGTTTTCTTAATGACTTGTCTGGACTTTTAAGGATTCTGTCTTGGATATCTAAACATATTTCATCATTCACAGCAGGCCTACCAGATCGTGGAGCATCTTCCACATTTCCAGTAGCAATAAACTTATTCAACAAATTTCATTGACAGTGGGAGCACATATTGTGATGACGTCATAAACATTTTTTTTTCAAATTGACCTAGATACCAAGTGTAGTGAGACTTTATAAACACCCTGTAGTTAAGTTTGTTCTTTATTCCTGAAAAGAAGATTAGGAGAATGAGTGGGACAATGTTTATTGACAATGGTGCATATATTGAGGGACTTGTGAGTTCAAAGATGGAAGCGGAGATCATTTCGACCCGGAGTACTTAGTGGGAAAAGCAGATGTATCTACAATCAACACCGTACAAAAATAGTAGTCACAATACAAGAACATAATCACCATACAAGAATAGTAGTCACCATACAAGAATAGTAGTCACCATACAAGAACAATAGTCACCATACAAGAATAGTAGTCACCATACAAGAATAGTAGTCACCATACAAGAATAGTAGTCACCATACAAGAATAGTAGTCACCATACAAGAATAGCAGTCACCATACAAGAATAGTAGTCACCATACAAGAATAGTAGTCACCATACAAGAATAGCAGTCACCATACAAGAATAGTAGCCACCATACAAGAATAGTAGCCACCATACAAGAATAGTAGCCACCATACAAGAATAATAGTCACCATACAAGAATAGCAGTCACCATACAAGAATAGTAGCCACCATACAAGAATAGTAGCCACCATACAAGAATAGTAGCCACCATACAAGAATAATAGTCACCATACAAGAATAGCAGTCACCATACAAGAATAGCAGTCACCATACAAGAATAGTAGTCACCATACAAGAATAGTAGTCACCATACAAGAATAGTAGTCACCATACAAGAATAGTAGCCACCATACAAGAATAGTAGTCACCATACAAGAATAGTAGCCACCATACAAGAATAGTAGCCACCATACAAGAATAGCAGTCACCATAAAAGAATAGTAGCCACCATACAAGAATAGTAGTCACAATACAAGAATATTAGTCACAATACAAGATTAGCAGTCACCATACACTTCACTAAATGCTGAGATCGGCGGTAGGGCGGATATGGGAATTCCTGAACTGCAATGAAGCTGATTGCATTAATAGAATAGAATAATAATATTATGAATAATTGTATCGTTCACTTTGGTTGCAATAACATTATAATATAATTTATCAAACAGGGCTGGATAGAAATATGACGATTTGATATATATATTTTTTTTTCAATTATTAACGTGAACATATAAAAGTACAGAAAGTACACAGTCCTCAGTTATCCTTGGTTTGAGTTTGATGCTTTATTGTGTGAATCTACAAACATTGTTTTTAATCAATGATAAATGGGAAAATATATATAGAACTGTTGATAGCAGCCTCGTCAGTGTGACAAGGAAACACAAACGTGAAAGATTAAAGCAACGGTTAAAACAATCTCCACCATGTACTTTAAAAAAAAAAAAAAAACAACAACTTACTCCAACGTTAACATAAAATCAAATTTACTTCAATTAATAGATAAATAAGTTCGACGAAATTATTTTTTAAAAAATAACAAGTACACTCAAAAGATAATTCAACATTAACAAAACATAACAAAAATAATACACGGGATATTATGAACGAAATAGAAAATAGTCCCAAATTCAATCCCAAGATAAATCTGATTCTAAACTCCTTCAAACTATAGAATCAAATCAGAAAACACTACAATAAAAAAGAGCGCCAAAACACAAACAAAAATATATCAAACATTACAATCGGCACAAACAATAGCTGGAAACAATCCTCTAAAATAAAACCAATTTTCCGGGCAGGAGCTCAAACTCAATCAAAGTTGACCTACTAGCAAAAGCAGGAACCACCACACATAAATAACGGTTTAACCACCACGTTCAGGTCCCAAAATGACCCAAAAAAGAAAGCCTTTTTCTCAGCCTACATGACAAACTATTGGAAAATTTAGTGGTTTTTGATGTCCCCTGAGTCTCAGGTCTGTCTGATGAAAGTAGTCAAGTATAAGATTTTTGCCAACTCGGAAGTTGCATCTTTGAGAAATGAAACTGGTATCTCTCTACTATCGTCTCTCTTTCCATCACGCTCTAAATTCCTTTAGTGTGTTTTGCAACATCATTAATCAGCTATTTTGTTCTATTTTATTGTTTACATTGAATTTTATTTACTCTGTAAACCGAATCGAATTTATTTCAAACTTTGTGAATAAATTAAATGTTGTACTTTTGATGAAAGAACAACTAAGAAATGAGAAAAATATTGTTATTTGAAAAAAGATTCTGTGTTAAAATTAAATAAGTGTGAATGTATACATGTACACGTATACGTCCGTTGTAAAGCTATGGGCTAACTCTGTACCATATATTGTACAATTCAGCTTGTTTCAAATATTGTTTTTATTTTTCAGGGACACAGTTGCCAGAAGCGGAAAAAAACCCCCCCATTAAAAGCGTTAGTAGCTACCGTTGACAACAGTCGCGTTTGTGGAACTTACTTTAGTGTGTTTTTGTTTGTTTGTTGACGGTAATCAGGTATCGGATGTGTTTAAATCTACATTGAGGAAACTGCATGCAAACTCCGCAAGTAATATGATTTGTTTAATCTACATTCGCCCAATTTTAATACTATATATATGTGTGTGTGTGTGGGTGTATAAATATATACAAATATGTGTGTGTCTGTGTTTATATGTATACAAATATGTGCGTGTCTGTGTTTATATGTATATGTGTGTGTCTGTATATATATATATGTTTATATATGTGTGTGTGTCTGTGTATGTATATATGTGTATGTGCCTCTGTGTGTATATACATATATATATATATATATGCACACACATATAGACACATGCGTATATAAATACTATACCCATGGACAACTCCTAGATTCATCCAGCCATGAACACCACAGACTGCACGGTGAAAAACAGCAATGGCGTCGTAATGCCCATCAAACTAACAACAAATATGGTGATGATGGAAATAAAAGGGGAAAAAAGAAACTAATGCCATATTTTCATACCACAAAAGGCGTGTTGAAGTTCTTCTTTCTATCTTTTGTGTATGTATTATATGCATATATATGTATTTCTATATTAAACTAATATATACTTTTAAGAGAGAAATAGAGCAAATAGACCATTCAAGGTCTAAATAATCGCTTTGTATAACATTTGAATAAATTTATAACTAAAATCACAACATTTAATTTAATCTCTGAATTACGAAAACGTATTCGATAGTTTAGACAAAGGAATGCTTTAGACGTTGGTAGTTACTGTGTTGTTAGGGAATTCCTACACATTTGATTAATCTTTTAAAAGAAATATGTGACGGAATTAACTGTAGTTCTAGGAGACTGATTTGTGCTCGAGATAAAACGCCGGCCTCGAGAGAGTTTCTGGGTTCAAATCCCGGCTGCACCAGATGGGATTTTAATTTATGATTTCTCTCTGCGGCAACCACCCTGGTCTTAACAGCGAGACCCGGATTGAAACGTCGATTACTAACGGACGGAAAAAAAATATGAGTACTTCCTAAGACGGAGTTATCTGCCTGTGCGGCGAGGGACCACTGTGCACAACACGGTTGTCAGGGAAAAAAGGATTAACACGCAAAATTCAGTTCCTATTCTCTAGGGACTTCGTCAGAGGTAAAAGCTGGCGAACGCAATAATAATAATAATAATAATAATAATAATAATAGAAGATGTAGTTCTGTAAATGAACGACACCTTGCAGAAGCGTTTGACATTTTTAAAAAAGCAGCAGTGAGGCACTGTCCACTCCATTTCTATCTCTGCTGGCCTATAGATTGAAGTACGATAAATGCCTTAGTGCAATGGAATAGAATCCAGTGGTCACTGACCAACCAGCTTGATTACCTAATCTTTGCAGATGACAGTGCTCTTCTCACATAATCGTAAATAAATGCAAGACAAAAAAAAAAAATGAGCATACAAGATATTGAAAACAATGGCTACCTTTATAAAGAAAAGAATTAAAAAAAAAGAGTTGTAGATGCATATTGAAAGAAATGTTTATTTCCATACAAAGTAACATTTACACATTTCTAAATCAGAAGGCAACTAATCCTCTCATTTAAAAGCATCACAAATTGCTACCTTCCGCCTGCATAATGTACGTTTATTGTAATACAAGCTTGATTTATTTCGCAAACAAAATGTCACTTGTGTGTCTAAATCCTTGTATTTTTCTCTGTTATTTCGGTCTGCATGAAAACTCCGCGATTTTGTCTTTATCTTTTTATACCTTGTTTCGTTTCCTTAATTACATGGATTTTTTTTTTCACTTTTTCACCAGCCTCATAGATTTTACAATTCATATTTTTAAACATAGAACAAAGAAAGAAATTACATACCATATATGGACAAATGGGAGCCGCGACAGCTCAGTGGATAGTGAACTGGACTACAAAGGACAAGAGGTTGGGTTCGATCCTGATCGACGGCTTTCGGGTTCACCCAGCCTTAAATGGTTACCGGATTTTTTCTGGGAAAGTAAAGCGGCACTGGCGTAATACCGACCATATTACCCCAAAAATCATGTGCAGAAAGGTCTATAAAATTATGGTGACTAACACCATATTCCATATACGCCACCTGGTGTGACGGGGCTCTTCACTTTTTTTTTACTATATGGACAAATAATTAGATGTTTCATGTTACTGAAATAATATACAACAAATTGTGCTTATTACGCCAAGCGACAAATGGGCCAATATTTTCCACATGAAAGAAATATTTGTGGATTATATTATCATCATCACGCAAATCAGTCGAATTTCTAAAATGAGCGAACTCGAAAGAAATATTTCTTTTAGTACGGAAGGTTTTTATCAATCCAGCGGTAGAGATTTCAGAGACAACATTTTTCATGTTTATAAATAATAATCTGCATGTTTATATTTATCTAGCACTTAACATAATATATAAGACTGTTTAGATAATTAAACAAGGAATTAGATTTCATCAAAACCAAGATGATATAAGATCTAGAAAAGAAATATGGTTTGATGACAGTTCACACTGATTCTGTTGAGAATGACGCACTGTGCGGCTAAACGTACATGACCAAAATTGGCATGGCACATGGTGTGTTGAACCGTACAGAAAGAGTTAAAAATGGAAAAAAATAACACTTGAAAATTGAACTCAACAGACAACCCGACAGGAAAGCGAGTGTTTTAGTCACTTACCCACCTTTTTCTTCAAAACTTATATTACACCACTGTATTTTGTCATGCTTATTCTTTCTTCTACAAAACTTATATGATACCATTGTATTTTGTCAATTTTGTTCTTTCTTCTTCAAAATTTATATGATCAACATCATGTGTCATACCGGTTGGCGTAGATGATCATGTCCCTCCATAATCTTCTATCTACAGTGCATCGTATGAGTTCTGTTGTTGACTGTTTTCCATGCCATACACCAAGCTATCCAGTATTTTGTCTCTTTGTCATCCGCGATCTCTCTTTCCTTCTATTTTGCCATTTGTAACCAAGTATTCCAACTTTCCTCTTCTCATGATGTGCCCGAAAATGTTGATTGCTTCTTTCTGATGTTTTTAAAGAGCTCCCTTTTTGTGTTGGCCTCTTTGAGAACTTACTTATATGATACCACTGTATTTTGTCAATTTTATTCTTTCTTCTACAAAAATAATATGATACCACTGTATTTTGTCAATCTTATTCTATCATCTACAAAACTTATGTGATATCACTGTATTGTCAATTGTATTCTTTCTTCTACAAAACGTATGTGATACCACTGTATTTTGTCAATTTTATTCTTTCTTCTACAAAACTAATATGACACAACTGTATTTTGTCAATTTTATTCTTTCTTCTACAAAACTTAGATGACACCACTGTATTTTGTCAATTTTATTCTTTCTTCTACAAAACTAATATGACACCACTGTATTTTGTCAATTTTATTCTTTCTTCTACAAAACTTATAAGATACCACTGTATTTTGTCACGTTTATTCTTTCTTCTACAAAACTGATATGACACCACTGTATTTTGTCACGTTTATTCTTTCTTCTACAAAACTAATATGACACAACTGTATTTTGTCAATTTTATTCTTTCTTCTACAAAACTTATAAGATACCACTGTATTTTGTCACGTTTATTCTTTCTTCTACAAAACTTATATGATACCACTGTATTTTGTCACGTTTATTCTTTGTTCTTCAAAACTTATAAGATACCACTGTATTTTGTCACGTTTATTCTTTGTTGTACACAACTTATAAGATACCACTGTATTTTGTCAATTTTATTCTTTCTTCTACAAAACTTATAAGATACCACTATATTTTGTCACGTTTATTCTTTCTTCTACAAAACTGATATGACACCACTGTATTTTGTCACGTTTATTATTTCCTCTACAAAACTAATATGACACCACTGTATTTTGTCAATTTTATTCTTTCTTCTACAAAACGTGGCATCATATCTTTTAATTAACACAGCACAAGAAAAGATGTGCAGAAGAAATGAAGCAAAAACAAGGAAATCCCATTTTCCGAATCGATAATATAAAAGGCAGAACGTTCAGTCAGGAAGTGGAACAGGAAAATGTCAAAAGACAAGAACCTAATTCTTCCTTGGTCTTCTCCAAGGATTTGAAGTCATTCTTCAACTACTGAGCTTGAAGCAAGGTCACACAGATCGAGATCGGGTCAACAAAGTGCATAGTCAGAATAAAATCTATCTGAATTGGTTCCACGGTTGGGTGAACTTTATGAATGGACGAGCGGTATTGTCTGGGAGAAATTGCGTGGTTTATATTCCTCGGATACACTTCCTGTCATGCTCGGTTGTTTATTTATCTCTCGAGTGATGAGAATTTACCAAAGTGAGAAATGGCACATTCCATCACAACCGCTGGAGCAAAGGGCAAGAGCTCACGGTTGCTTGGATACATCACGACTAATTTCCCCTGAAAATTTAGTGCTTTCCTAATTCTGTTACTTACTTGTGACCTAATAACTGCATTTCTAAACTTGTAAGTATTTGCTTTAATGACTTACATTTTTGTTAGAATTTTTAGTTCCTGTATTCATTTAATATTCTTCTATTTCTCGCATTTCAACTCGTAACCCTCAAGGTCGTTGAGGGGCAGTCCTGGCTGCAACCAGCACAGGCGATCCCCTGTTTTTGCGGGGTCAATGGATGAAATCAAAACTCAAATTGTTTGTTGCTGTCTTCAGATCGTTACTTTGCTTTTTCACTTGTTTATGGTTTGTGCTCAGTTGGACGAACTCCGTAGCATCGCCATTATGAGGCTCATGTGAGCTACAATAAAAATAATCTGGAGAATGATAGTGATGTGAAGGACAAGAGGCTGTGAGAAGAGAATCACATGATGTGAAGGACAGGAGGCTGTGAGAAGAGAATCACATGATGTGAAGGACAGGAGGCTGTGAGAAGAGAATCACATGATGTGAAGGACAGGAGGTTGTGAGAAGAGAATCCCGTGATGTGAAGGACAGGAGGCTGTGAGAAGAGTCTACAGTATCATTGATTGTCAATAATACTGTAGCTGTTATTTCATGATTAATATATATATATATATATATATATATATATATATATATATATACCCTGCGTATAATTCTTCTATTGAACATTCAATTAGATTACAGAAATTAGAGCAAAAAATGTATTAAAATTTGTGGGTGAAATTGATTATTTTGTTGACCATTGAAATATTCCTTCACACAAACATTCAATTGTTAAAGTCTCGCTAGCATAAAAATAATCGAATTTAGACAATAAAAATCTCTGTGTTGTGTAATAAGTTACAACTATCTCAAATAAAATATTACTAAGGTAAAGAGTATAATAAACTAGAATGTCAACATTTTTTTGTTGTGCAATCAGTAGCAGCTACTCAAAAAAGTTATTTTTTAAAAAATGCCCCATCTCAGTACCAAGCTTTGAATGCATAAGTCTGATGTGTGATCCAAACTGCTATAGACAGCGGGAACGTGGGGAGTGAACCATCAGATAGAATGAATCTAGAGAATGTGAACGTCGCTGTCTTAAGAAGATTCCATCCATTGGGATCAACACATTACAAACAAGGAAGTCGCCAGAAGATCAGGCATTTAAAATACCTTCAAGAAGTGAAAAGAATACGCTGGAATGGCCAGGCCACTTTCTACGAATGGAACGAACCAGGCATCCCACACCTAGCATTAACGTGAACATCACCTGGCAAAAGAAGAAGAGACAGACCATTTGGGACACCACGACGAACCATACATGATGAAATGAAAGAGGCTGGCAGGTCCTGACGAGGCATGTTTTTGCATGTTCCAGACTGGATTGGGTGGAATTCTTTTGAGAGTGGCCTATGCTCCGAGCGGAGTTCAGAGAATTAAGTAAAAGAAGAAAACGTCAATAAAGTAAACTAAACTAGGAAATCAATATCTTTGTCTCATATAACAAGTTGCAACTTCTGAAGTAGAATAAATAAACCACTTTGGGGAATAAAAATCTATTTTTAGTTAAATCGACAGGTCATCCTCGTTGCCCAACGGAAAAATCTACAGGTGTTCAGGTCACTACCGAAGCATATCCATCAACGTGGAACGAATAACGATACCGATGTTGTGATGCCTGATAAATCTTCTTTATAGTCCTGCTTAGCGCTCTAGTCTGATATCTGCCATCTTGACATGGTATTCGTGAAGTCTGTTCATGGCTACGACTTCTGAGTCATTTTTTTTAAAACGTTTTTCCATCCCCCATCCCAGAGGGCACTCAGAATGTCACTGCGGCCCAAAGCTCTTCCGCACTCAACACCATCCAAACTGGCTGGTCTGCTAGAACGCGCATTATCCCTTACACCCGCCATGGGTGCCATGATACGAAAATAAAGCAAACATTTGTTAGAACAAATGTCCTCACACTCTAACCAAAGTCGTCGAACCAAGCCAGTTTGACCTTTCTGAGCATATCCCTTGAGCCATTGAGGAAACACACATATGTATTAGTCTGATAATGCTTATTTAACAGCTATATCTTTCATGGTCAAACTACTTAGTCAATGCAAATGCACCAGTGTCTTCCTGCACAGTACTGCTTCCAACATGAGTTGTGAAAGTCCACGAGCTCCGTTCCTGCGAATAATTGATCCGTCTTTGCGAATGTCACTCTCTGAATTTTTGATAATCAAGACACTTACGTCTGAAAGGTCTTATCCGGCTGATCTTCCAGCACGTCAGCCACGCCCACCATGCCTGCAAGTTTTGGATCTTCGTGGTCGTCAGTAGAAACTTTACCAAGAACCTCAGACAAACTTTAGTGGACGTTACCAAGTGTATATGTTAGTCGTGGCTTATATCTTGGTGGTTGTATGTGATAACCATGGCTCATATCTTTGTGTGTATGTATGTATGTGATAGCCATGGTTCCTATCTTGGTGGGTGTCTGTGATAGCCATGGCTCAATTCTCGGTGTATATCCGTGCTAGTCAAAGCTCATATCTCAGTGGGAGTCTGTGATAGATATGGGTGATATCTTGGTGGGTGTATGTGCTGGCCATGGCTCGTATCTTGGTGTGTGTCTGGGCTGGCCATGATTCATTTCTTGGTTTGTGTCTGTGCCGGCCATGGTTCATATCTTGGTGTATATCCTTGCTAGCCATGGCTCATATCTTGATGGGTGTCTGTGCTGACCAAGGTTCATATCTTGGTGTATTTCCGTGCTAGTCATGGTTCATATCTTGGTGTGTTTCCGTGAAGCCATGGCTCATATCATAATGTGTTTCTGCGCTAGTCATGGCTCATATCTTAGTGTGTTTATGTGCTAGCCATGGCTCATATCTTGGTGTGTGTCATGTTAGTCATATCTCATATCTCGGTGTGTGTCCGTGTTAATCATGTCTCATATCTTTGTGTGTGTCCGTGTTTAGTCATATCTCATATCTTAGTGTGTATCTATGTTAGTCATGTGTCATATCTTTGTCCGTGCATGTCTGTGTTAGTCATATCCCATATCTTTGTGTGCATGTCTATGTTAGTCACATCTCATACCTTTGTGTGAGCATGACTATGTTAGTCATGTCTTATATATTTGTGTGTATGTCTATGTTAGTCACATCTCCTATCTTTGTAAGTGCATGTTTCTGTTAGTCATGTCTCATATCTTTGTGTGTTTGTGTTTAGTTATATCTCATGTCTTAGTGTGTGTATCTGTGTTAGTCATATCTCATATTTTAAAGTGTGTCTGTGTTAGTCACATCTCATATCTTAGTGTGTGTGTGTCTGTGTTAGTCATACCTCATATCTTAGTGTGTGTGTCTGTGTTAGTCATATCTCATATTTTGGTGTGTGTCAGTGTTAGTCATATCTCATATCTTAGTGTGTGTGTCTGTGTTAGTCATATCTCATATTTTGGCGTGTGTCTGTGTTAGTCATATCTCATATCTTAGTGTGTATGTCTGTGTTAGGAATATCCCATATATTGGTGTGTATCAGTGTTAGTCATGCCTCATGCCGTTGTGTGCATGTCAGTGTTAGTCACATCTCATATCTTTGTGTGTGCATGTCTGTGTTAGTCACCCCTAGTGACTCGGGCAGATGGTACTCGTAAACCTGGGAGGGCCGACCATCTAAGGGCAGAATCCCCCTACAGAAAAGACAATCTGCAGCCATGCAGGAAGATTGGGGACAATCAAAGGCTAAGGAAAGCAAACCTGAATAAAATGCTGGCTGAAATCGGATGCACTGGGCCACTGGCGCAGAACACAGCGCAACGTTTTAACATGTATTCAATCAGAGTGGATCTAGCAGACTCTAATTATGATGTTCTGTCTGTGAGATCGATCAATTCACTGAAACAGGCAGCTGTCTTCATGTGAGGGTCTGGAATCCTACTCTGTTTGAGTCTTGATCGCAGAGAGAGAGAGAGAGAGAGAGAAAGAAAGAGAGAGAGAGAGAGAGAGAGAGAAAGAGAGAGAGAGAGAGAGAAAGAGAAAGAGAGAAAGAGATGTCTGAAAGACCAAAGGGTTTTTGTTGTCTACATTCTCCGTCCTGTGTGATGACAGCGATAAAGGAAAGTGTTGCAATCTCAGGGCATTCGTAATCCATTCTTCCCGGATTCAATGTCTTGAAATGAAAACTCATGCAGGACAGTATGAATAGCCTGCTTCTGATTGCCCTCTTTTTAACCTGCTGTCTTATGTACTCATCATGCATTCACAATAGATGATTATATGGGTCTGCACTGATACGAAGTTAGGCACTTGCTCGACATGCCTTATTTTGTCCGAAATGGGTGGGAAATCATCGAAGCGTTAACGCTATCGTGCTATACTGTTTCCTTTTGTATCCAAAGATGTTACCCATTCCCACACTTTATATACTTTAAGGTCGTTCTCTTTCCATATTTCTAAGAGTCAGGATCGTCAGTGCATATTCAATGGCAGACAAGACAGCCGCAAAAGAGGCTGCTCTATTTATACTTGTGCTGATGTCATGATCTTCATTGCAAATAGACCCTTTCTCATTTTCAATACCATCTGATCTACAAACTTGTTAAAAGCAAGGCTCCACACCACACTTCTAGGTATCCTATCGCATGAATTATCTCCACGATTTTTAACACGTTCACATTCGGTGTTGAATTCTTTACTAAGCCAATATTCAAAGAAAATCATATCACCGTTGTCTTAGTCGGGCTGACATGAGCTCTTGTCTCCCCACGCCGCACGCTTATACGATCAGTCCCTGAAATCTCCAAAAACAACCCTCTCATTCTCTGCCCAGGCGATATATCAAAACCTCATCAACGTAAGATGATGTTCTGCCTCGTCCTAAAGTTCGCTCTGATCCTTGCTGTGTAGGACTTTAACAACACTGGAGACAATGATTAACTCTGTGGAGACCGGGGTACGCTGTCGGAGGTCAGCGTACAATATGTAAATACCTTATGTCCTTTCTAAAGGCTTTAGTAGGAAGAAAGGACTGATGTTGTTTTCAAGAAGTTGAAACATCAGGAAGTCTAGATATATTCTATTATATTCCTCCTCTAGGTCATTTGCAGCAATTTATGGTTTCTTTTTTTTTTTTTTTTTCGCTCGCCAGCTTCTACCTCTGACGAAGTCCCTAGAGTCTAGGAACTGAATTTTGCGTGTTAATCCGTTTTTCCCCGGCAGCCGTGTGCACAGGGGTCCATCGCCGCACAGGAATATAACTCCGACTTCGGAGGTAGTAAAAGTAAAGTAAAGTACCCCCCGTCACGCCAAGTGGCGTATAGGGAAATATGGTGTTAGTGACCCTATATTTTACAGACCTTCAGCACATGATTTTTGGGGTAATGTGGTCGGTATTACGCCCGTGCTGCTTTACTTTCCCAGAAAAAATCCGGTACCCATTTAAGGCTGGGTGAACCCGGAGCCGTCGGTTGGGATCGAACCCTACCCCTTGTCCGTAGTAGTCCAGTTCACTAACCACTGAGCTATCGCGGCTCCACTAATTTTTAGGGAATTAGTAAAACCCAGGTGTCCTCGCCAGGGTACGAACCCCGGCTGTTGCCGTGGTAAGCCAACCGGACTTCGGAGGTACTTATATTTTTTCCGTTGATGAGTAATTGATGTTTCAAGCCGGGCCTCGCTGCTGAGACCAGGGGTGGTTGCCGCAGAGAGAAATCATCAATAAAAATCCAGTGTAGCCGAGATTTGAACCCACAACATCTCTGTCTCGAGGCCGGCGTCTTGCCTCGAGACCAACCAGTCCCCCTAATGATTTAAATACCCGCATGGAATCTCTCATATACATCAAAGATAAATATTACAGCATTTAGACACTGTTCACATGGTACCCTTCGAGAGTAGGTGGAATAAGAAGCAGTCTTTCCAGTTGGCAGGTTAATTTCCTAACAATTGTTTTCTAAAATAACCTACACATTGTATTTCGCATGGTAATTATGCGATAGCCTTATATTGGTCCTGGCCCGACTTGGCAGAGGTATGTATCAAACAACTATATAGCCAGTCTTCACTGACAGTAGCGTTTACTGACGCCATAGATACTTGCTCCTCCAAACCATCAGCAGACAACAAAAACCGTGTGTTGTATAATACGCTGAAGCTATGCAACTAAAGTATCACTAAGATAAAAAAAAAAATAATCTAAAATAGAAAATAAACATATGTGGGCTATGTAACAAGTTTCAACTATTTACATAAAATATTGATGAGATACGAAAAACAAACTAGATAGCTTTGTGTTGTGTAGTAAGTTTCAGCTACTGAAAGTATTAATTTTAGGAATGGAGTAAGCTCAATATATTTTTATTAATAAATATTTCACAATTTATATGATTCTTGTTAAAATGCCACTTTTGATTCCGTAACAAACAGCTGTGAATTATGAGCTTACTGAGGCGTTACAGTCGTCCCCGGTGCATTAAAGACAACACATATATGGGTGTCTCATCACTCACTCGACTGATTTCATTAAACATATAAAGCACGTATGTCTTATTTGTAAACTCACTCGACTGATTTAATTAAACATATAAACCACATATGTCTTATTTGTAAACTCTTCGACTGATTTAAATAAACAACACATAAAGCACGTATGTCTTATTTGTGAACTCACCTTGCTGATTTCCGAGACGACGCTGAGTGGCATCACAAGAACAGCTACCATAAGATCCGCCACAGCCAGTGATAGTATAAGATAGTTCGCCACGTTATGTAAAGATCGTTCCAGCATCACTGCCGCAATGACAAAACAGTTCCCGATGATGCAGCAAAGGACGAACATTCCAAGAATAAAACTGGTCAACACCAGATGTTCGCGACTGTACACCGTCAGCAACCAGCCATTGTCGATGAAGGAATTGTTGCCCTCTGCGCTGCCATTGCTGGTCGAGCCGGTTGCATTGCTGGAGCTGAGACCAAATTCCGACAGATCATTTCTGGACTGCTTTGGGAGAGACACGCCCACTTGAATGTATGTTGACAACCCCAAGTTGGGTATAGCAAGCGAATGGTTGTCGGTGGTAAAATTATCCATGATTACTTATTACATTTCAAAATTGTTTTCTTTTAAATAATTGATATACTTACATTTTAATGTTTGAAAAGTTTACTTCGTGCAAGCAAACATTATTTCAACTCTTATAACACGAATGTTAATGCTAAAACACATTATAGTCCATGATCTAAAATTAATCCATTTGTTACATTTCCTTGAAGTAGAAACGTAATATAATTATTTAGTTCAAAGTTCACATATTTTGAACTAATCAAGTACTCCGCGAAGCGACAGGTCGCCATGAGATTCAGGAACTGATGAAGTAGTTAGATTGGCTCCACATGACAACAGTGCACAAACTAACACACTATATCGTGTTGTAACTTAGCCACACTAGCAACGTTTGGAGAGTAATACTTGCACCTGTTGACACAAAGAGTTGTAATTAATTTCTTAACATTTTGTCTGATAGTTATTATTAGTTATTATTACATAGCTATATATGGGACACTCACTGTTGTAGGGATACAAACATTTGTAAAACTGAAATTAATCAACCCCAAACAATACGATTCAACTGAATTGGCGAACAGAGAAGACAAGAGTGTTAATAACACATAAACAAAGATGACATTAAATTACTCAAAGCTTTACTAAAAAAGGGGAGCCGTGATAGCTCAGTGGTTAGTGAACTGGACAACAAAGAACAACGGCTGGGTTCGAGCCCAACCGACGGCTTCCGGGTTCACCCAGCCTTAAATGGGTACCTGATTTTTTTCTGAGAAAGTAAAGCGGCGCGGGCGTAATATCGACCACATTACCCCAAAAATAATGTGCTGAAGGTCTGTACAATTTATGGTCACTAACACCATATTCCCTATACGCCACTTGGTGTAACGGGGTTCTTTACTCTTTACTTTACTAAACAGGACATTTGTTTTTTGGAAAAAAATTTTATGAAGATAGACAATTTCCTTCCCAACTAAAAACTCCTTTCGTCATTTACAAAACAATGATAGATTACAGCAGCACATTGAAAAGCTCCTTTTAATTAAAACACCACACAGCATAATGGCATACAAATGTAAAACAGTTGGAAATAAATGAATACATGGAGTTTTTTAAAATTAAAGTTCAAACATGTTTTTAATTAACTCATTTCTCCTGTGTAATTATATTCTAATGTGCTCTGTATCAGACAGTTTTCACTCCATTGTGGCATATGCCATCAGTAATAGGTCCTGAATAATTTCTTCCTTCATTGTCTTTTCTGGACTTCACAGTGCGTATTTCACTGCTGTAATCTCTGTCTTAATGTTTCGTCTCCAAATTTCCTTTATCTTGCTTCTTTCCTCCTCCCCAGATGTAGGCCTATTTGATAATGGTTCTGGTAGACTTTGAAAGCATAGAAATGTCCTATCCATGTCTATGGATTTTATTTATTATTTCCTTCGCTGCTGTTGAGCTTGTCAAGTTAGACTTTTATTTATACAGCTGATGACGTGTCCTTTTCCTTTCACAACCGGGGCTTTATATCGACGCTAATGTAGGCAAAAATGCGTTGTCTTTCTTACATTGTGTAGTAAAGATTTAATGCTGAACAATTCAGATAACACCAGATATCACATGTCCTGTCAACCACACATTTCATCTCGACAGCGGCTATTTTTATTCCTTATTTGCGGATGACCATAGATATCAAATATAATAAATATGAAATATTATGCGGGTCCACGCGTACAGCTGTAGAATATGGTGGCAAAACAGGAAATCGTATTGAGCAGTAAAACAAACAGAAAGACATTACAAACTACAACCTTTCGGCAAAAAAACCTTCATCAGGTATATCAAACAAACGCACTCACTATCGGTTCTAATTTTATAGACTTTTCTAACTGTAGAGATTCTCTAACTGATCTAATTTTTAGAGATGTCGGTAACTGTTCTAATTTCTGAAAACTTCTCTAACTGCTATAGTTTTGGGTGACTCTCTAACTGTTCTAAATTGTGTGACTCTCTAACTGTTCTAAATTGTGTGACTCTCTAACTGTTCTAAATTGTGTGACTCTCTAACTGTTCTAATTAGTAAAGACTCTCTAACTGTTCTAATTAGTAAAGACTCTCTGTTCTAATAAGTAAAGACTCTCTAACTGTTCTAATTAGTAAAGACTCTGTTCTAATAAGTAAAGACTCTCTAACTGTTCTAATTAATAAAGACTCTGTTCTAATAAGTAAAGACTCTCTAACTGTTCTAATTAGTAAAGACTCTCTAACTGTTCTAATTAGTATAGACTCTCTAATTGTTCTAATAAGAAAATACTCTAACTGTTCTAATTAGCAAAGACTCTCTAACTGTTCTATACGTAGTTAGTATAGACTTTCTAACTGTTCTAATTAGTATACTCTCTAACTGTTCTCTAATTTTTGGAGACTTCTCTAACTGCTTTAATTTTTGGAGACCGTCTAACTCTTCTAATTTGTGAAGACTTCTCTAACTCGTCTAATTCAATCCATTTGATGACGTGGTAACATCAATGTGTCTTCACACAAACTATTTCCAATAATCCCGTTTTTTCATAGTTGTTCTGTTTCTGACGAAGCCTGTGGCAGAAGCGGTACATTTTGTCCCGTTCGCCTATAAGTTTAGCTGTTCAATCATCATCATCAAGTACCGGGCCTGCTGGCGTAGGTGATCATGTCTCTCCACAACTTTCGATCTCGACAGTTATTTATCAATTCTGTTGTTGACCTTCTGCCAAGTCATTCTCTTAAGCTGCCTGGTATTGTTTTTCTTTTTTCGTTCCTCTATCTCTTCGTCCCTCAATTTTCCCAGTTGTTACAATATATTCCAGTTGTTCTCTTCTCATTACATAGGCAAAAAATGATGATTGTTTCTTCCTAATATTGGAAATTAGCTCTCTTTTTGCTTTGACCTCTTTCAGAACGTTTTCATTACTCTTCTTAGCTGTCCAAGGTATTCTCAACATTCTCCTGTAAAAGATACTGTTCAAAATCTTCAATATCATGTTTATTTTCTCATGTTTTCCCTCCACATCTTTACAAGCGGCCTCGGAGGATATTATGTAATTGCTCTTGTCTCTAATGTTTAGAGACTTTTGGTTAGCTGTTCCAATTATT
Source organism: Megaustenia siamemsis (assembly GCA_032433765.1). Taxonomy (NCBI): domain Eukaryota; kingdom Metazoa; phylum Mollusca; class Gastropoda; order Stylommatophora; family Ariophantidae; genus Megaustenia; species Megaustenia siamemsis. The sequence goes on from JAVIAB010000051.1 coordinate 107,033,216, forward strand.
TGAGACTGTTACATTTGTATTAGTTGGAAACCTCTCTAACTCCCGCTATATGTTGACATGGTTAATGTGTTCTTCGTATGGACACTACGCTTATATTTACCAAATGAAAAAAAAAATATCGTTATTTTGTCTAGGCTACAAGGACTTCGCTGCAACCCTCAAGGTGTAGACTTCGCTATATTGTCTCATATATAACGACTTCGATACAGTCTTCAGATTCAATTTTACAAAATTATCTCATATACTAAATTGTCTCGTATATACAATCTTCGTTACATTATTTCATGTATAGAACTCGCTAAAGTTTTCCCACGCATGAGGATTTCGTTACATTTTCCCAGATGAATAATTAGTTAAGCCTCGCTATTTGATGCGCTGTTATATTCGCCAACAAAATACCAGACTATATTATCCTATGAATGATTGCGTCAAAACAATATCTCCATATATATATATATATATATATATATATATATATATATATATATATATGACAGGGACAGTTCTAGTCCTGAGGCAAGACACCAGCCTCACCACCTGAATCACAACCTTCTAGTGACACCCCGGGTTGAAGTAGATGAGATAGAGTACCGTATCATTTCGGAGACGAACGGCATAATTAAGAATGGGTGTTACTTTTTTATGTTAAAATTAAAAAAAAAAAAAACAATGGCTGTATTTCGCTGCACAGATTAAACTGGGGGAAAAACAAAACAAATAAACATGCTTTCTTTCAAAATAATGACCCATTTTCTAAAATATTCCCGGAATTTTTGTCACCGGTACTATGGTGTTCGTGCACTGTATTAATATTCTCCCGTTATCAGGAAAAAGATCAGAATGCTGATGCACATTGTTTAAGTAAAAAAAAGTAAAGTACCCCCGTCACACCAAGTGGCGTATAGGGAATACGGTGTTAGTGACCATAAATTGTACAGACCTTCAGCACATGATTTTTGGGGTAATGTGGTCGGTATTACGCCCGTGCCGCTGCACTTTCCCACAAAAAAAATCCGGTTACCATTTAAGGCTGGGTGAACGCGGAAGCCGTCGGTTGGGATCCGACCCTACCCCTTGTCCTTTGTTGTCCAGTTCACTAACCACTGAGCTATCGCGGCTCCCTCACATTGTGTAAGTAGAGTGATAATGGTCCTAGCATAAAAGCAAAGTCCTAGGTATATTTTTCTAAATTTACCCATGTCCAAAAATTCTGCAACGTTTTCTCCAATATCAGTACGTTGTACCATGCTTCATATATCACGACTTAAAACCCTGTTAAAGAAACTTTCGCTCATAAATTAGGCTACAAATCTCAAATACGTCAGTAACTGGAGACAACGAGGACTCGCCGAGGGCACAAATAAAAGATTAAATGAAAGTGCAGTAAGGTCACAAAACATCAGACGTCATTGTAATTAAACTGCTTTCATTGATTTGACACAGAAAACGCATATTCTTGTTGCCTTTCTTTTTACACTAAAATCAAATGAGAATGTTTATAAACACATATTATTTTATGATAAATTAGAAATTGTTGTTGTTATTAGATTTTCCATCTTCAATGCTCACCATCATTAGAAATGTTAAATTTAGATATCGGTATTTATGTAATAGTAATTGGCCAAAGTGTTGAAACGTAATTTTAATAGTAATTGGCCAAAGTGTTGAAACGTAATTTTAATAGTAATTGGCCAAAGTGTTGAAATGTAATTATAGTAATTGGCCAAGGTTGAAATGTAATTTTATAGTAATTGGCCAAGTGGTGAAATGTGAATAAAGTTGCAAAATATAGTAAAAGGCCAAATAGGCAAGAGTTGAGTACATTTGGAAAGGGGGGGGGGGAGACTAGGTATGATAGAAATAGACTATAGATAGGTGAAAGGGTGTACCGCCAAGAGGGGCGTGCAGTCAGTGGGAAGCATGAAGGACACTGAGTGTGGACCGTTATGCTAGAAACAGACCTAGATAGGGTCAAGGTTAATTGGGGAAGACAAAGGGATCTGGAAGATTCAAGGGGTGGCGTATTAAGTATGTGTTGTAAACAAGGGGTAGGTTAGAAATGATTGGTTACAGAGGATTCGGGGATAGCGAATATGAGGGAGGTATGAATTGTTGGGAGAGATAAATCTGGGGGCTCTCTCTCGTTAGTCGTCAACTCCATTTGGCCTGTTACTATATTTTGCAACTTTATTCACATTTCACCACTTGGCCAATTACTATTATAATTACATTTCAACCTTGGCCAATTACTATAATTACATTTCAACACTTGGCAAATTATATTACAACGACAGTGTTATGTGGAAGAACTGTGAATGATATAAACATTTCGTACAGTCATGTCGACATTTTATGTGGAAGAACTGTGAGTGATATCCATATTTTGTACGGCCATGTAATGTGAATGATATCCATATTTTGTACGGCCTTGTAATGTGAATATATCCATATTTTGTACGGCCTTGTAATGTGAATGATATCCATATTTCGTACGGCCTTGTAATGTGAATGATAATCATATTTTGTACGGTCTTGTAATGTGAATGATATCCATATTTTGTACGGCCATGTAATGTGAATGATATCCATATTTTGTACGGCATGTAATGTGAATGATATCCATATTTTGTACTGGCATGTAATGTGAATGATATCCATATTTTGTACGGCCATGTAATGTGAATGATATCCATATTTTGAACAGCCATGTAATGTGAACGATATTCATATTTTGTACAGCCATGTAATGTGAATGATATCATATTTTGTACGGCCTTGTAATGTGAATGATATCCATATTTTGTACGGCAATGTAATGTGAAAAATATCCATACTTTGTACCGCCATGTAATGTGAATGATATACTATTTTGTACGGCCATGTAATGTGAATGATATCCATATTTTGTACGGCCATGTAATGTGAATGATATCCATATTTTGTACGGCCATGTAATGTGAACGATATCCATATTTTGTACCGCCATGTAATGTGAATGATATCCATATTTTGTACGACCATGTAATGTGAATGATATCATATTTTGTACGGCCTTGTAATGTGAATGATATCCATATTTGTACGGCCATGTAATGTGAAAAATATCCATACTTTGTAAGGCCATGTAATGTGAATGATATCATATTTTGTACGGCCATGTAATGTGAATGATATCCATATTTTGTACGGCCATGTAATGTGAATGATATCCATATTTTGTACAGCCATGTAATGTGAATGATATCCATATTTTGTACGGCCATGTAATGTGAAAAATATCTATATTTTGTACGGCCATGTAATGTGAATGATATAATATTCTGTACGGCCATGTAATGTGAATGATATCCATATTTTGTACGGCCATGTAATGTGAATGATATCCATATTTTGTACCGCCATATAATGTGAATGATATCCATATTTTGTACGGCCATGTAATGTGAATGATATCCATATTTTGTACGGCCATGTAATGTGAATGATATAATATTCTGTATGGTCATGTAATGTGAATGATATCCATATTTTGTACGGCCATGTAATGTGAATGATATCCATATTTTGTACCGCCATGTAATGTGAATGATATCCATCTTTTGTACGGCCATGTAATGTGAATGATATCCATATTTTGTACCGCCATGTAATGTGAATGATATCCATCTTTTATACGGCCATGTAATGTGAATGATATCCATATTTTGTACCGCCATGTAATGTGAATGATATCCATATTTTGTACCGCCATGTAATGTGAATGATATCCATATTCTGTACCGCCATGTAATGTGAATGATATCCATATTTTGTACCGCCATGTAATGTGAATGATATCCATATTCTGTACCGCCATGCAATGTGAATGATATCCATATTTTGCACGGCCAGGTCGACAGTTCATGTCAATAAAATTGCTATTCAGTTGACGACAACTGGCTGATTGATTCCACGTCATTAAAAACCACCGCAGCGTTAATCTTACAACAATAACGGATTACATTTGAGCCTTTAATAAACAAGTAAAAAAATAAAGAGCCCCGTCACGCCAAGTGACGTATAGGGAATATGGTGTTAGAGACCTCAATTTTTATAGACCTTGGTACATGATTTTTTGGGGCAATGTGGTCGGCATTACGCCCGTGCCGCTTTACTTTCCCAGAAAAAAATTCCGGTGCCCATTTAAGGCTGGGTAAACCTGGAAACCATCGGTAGGAAGGAACGCGACCTTGTCCTTTGTAGTCCAGTTCACTAACCACTGAGCTATCGCGGCTCCGAGCCTTTAATTAGCTAGCCCTTATTTTAATTTATTTTCTTGTTGATTGTCTCAGTACTGGATTGATTGACTTTAGTAGGCCTTGCAGCTTCTCGTGGAGCAAAGGGCTGCAACCACACTCTGTCAATGAAGCCGGTTCTATTTTTCATCTTATTCAAGTGAGCTCACTTTCATCTTGCAACTTTTGCTTCTGTCTTGGCTTCGATTCTTCAGATCTTCTAGGGCATTCCATCTTTCCCGTATCCTTATGGATTCCAGTTCATTGACTGTCTAGCAATATTGCATCGTGGTTTTCGCTATTTATAGCCAACGCTTTTCCCAGCTTTGCACTGAAGTTCTACTTTATTGATCTTCACCTTCACAATGATCTTCACCTTCACAATAATCTTCACCTTCACAATAATCTTCACCTTCACAATGATCTTCACACCTTCACAATAATCTTCACCTTCACAATGATCTTTTCCTGAAGCTGCTGTGGCTGTTGGTGGTTTTTGCTGCTGACAAGACGGTCACGTGATCAGTCTCCAGTTGTGACTTTCCTCACATGACTATATGTGTGGCTTTGGGGTTATGACTATATGTTTGGCTTTGGGGTTATGACTATCTGTGTGGCTTTGGGGCTATGACTATATGTATGTCTTTGGCGTTATGACTATCTGTGTGGCTTTGGGGGTATGTCTATATGAATGGCTTTGCGCTTATGACTATCTGTGTGGCTTTGGGGTTATGACTATCTGTGTCGCTTTGGGGTTATGACTATCTGTACTCAGGATCGTTTCTTGGAATGTCTTGACTTGATGCTGACGACATCATCTATGAAATGTATCGTTGATTATTGGAAAATATGGACACTAGCAAAATGTTTTCCGAACTATAATTCATTTAGGAAGCCCGTCTTTACTTGTATTGTCTTTGTGTAAACTTTGTCAAGAGCTTCTCAAGTTACCAAACAAGACATGTGTACATTACCATTGACGTTGGTTTATTACGTTGAGTTCTCAACAGTAAATTTAATAAAAATATAAAACAGCGTCAATTTTCTCCATTTGAGGAGTAAGCGGGATGTTTATTTCGGCACTACACAATAAAGATTCCATGCAAAAATGATGTCGCCACGTAGTGCACAGGTCAGAGTTTTTTTTATTTCAAACCTACTGTCCTATCTTTCGAAAAAGAATAAAAAATAAACTTGACGCTATCAAGAGTCGCCATGCAAAAATAAAGTCTTCTTCTTTTTCTACCAACGCCCCAGACTGGGATCCCACTATACCAAACGCTCCTCCTTTTCACTGCACAGACTGCTTCCCTCCAAGGGATAAATCGACGAAGTTCATTTTTTTACATTTGAGGAAACTAAGACATGCGCACTCCTTCTACGATCCCTGAATCTACGCTCGAAGAAGAACGTGCGTTGATTACAGCCTACGTCATTCATGTAGATATTACATGAATAATTACACCAGAAAAAGAAAGGAGATTCTAGCTGGGTCGATAAGAACTCGATCATAGCCAGACCAAAACAGGCTAAAGATATTAATAATTGATCTACTGCTTACTTTAGAAGGAGGTCCTCATAACCTTGTGTCAACGATGAGACACAAAAAATAAATCGCAGATGATTAACAATGTTAGTTGATCTAGGATGTTTAGACAAGATTATTTGAAGAAAATAACGATGTCATGAGGCACTATGATAATATCGGGCACGTCTAAAGGATTAATTATTTGATTATTTAGCGGAATCCATATGTAGCACTCGAGGCTAAACCCCTGACTTTTTAAATAGATAGTGAAGATTAAACAGACAATTGCTCTCTGTATCTCAATGGCTAGAAACATTACTTATATATTTCACATTGGCTACAGTATGCTCATAGCATTTTTAGGGAATTAATTATAGCTTGCCGAAATTGCACTTTATAATATTTGGCAAAACAATTATACACGATACTGTTGATATTTTGCAACAAAGACTGAGTTTAAATTGTAAAATCATTTGTTATTATTATTATTAAAAAGGGAGAGCATATATATAAAATGCATTCAAGAGAACCCCGAATTTTACATTATTATAACTGTTTAACATAAACCCCATCTAATTGAATGCACCTACGCCAGCTTTTAACAAGCGCGAAATTACGGATGGAAGGAATTCTTTCGAACGGGTGCGCGGCCAATCAATCACGCCCGTATGGGTAAACCTTTCCACATTTTTCCACATAGCGTCAGCTATGTCATGAATGGTGTGATGGACTGATCAAACACTGTTGTTCTATAGTAATGTCACTTCCTTGACTGTGACGCTCTGGTTTTCCCGTATCACGTTCTTCACGGTTGAACATATATCTTTAGCTATTGATGAATGTTGGAGCTGGGCGAGGAGAATCCACCACACTAGTGACGCCATTCCCGAACTGCTCAATACATTCATACACATGTGCACAACTCAAACACCTGCCACCGTACGGAATGCTCATCGGTTACATTTTTCTCCAAATTTAATTTTTCGGTAAACAAAATCTCACACACTTTGCTGTTCTTGCATTGTTGCAAAGGAGCTACCGCCTTCTCATTAATGTTTGCCATGCCTGCTAACACTGCCTATTGGTCCCCCAATATTACAGCCTCCCTATACTAGACATACAATAACATCGGTCGTACATGCGATTATTTAAATACAACTTTTCCGATTTCCCATTGTAAATTAATCAACATCATTGAGTTACTAGCCAGCTAGTAATTATAATGATGTGGTTGATGTCAATATATTGGCATTTTTATTATATTATGATTTCAAACACATAACACATGTACCCAAACACACACACGTATATATATGTGTATATATACGTCCAAAGATAACTCTAAAGTAATAGTATAGTGTTAGGCCTTCATCGCTGAACTCATGTAACTGACGTTTATTGCCAATAAATTAATGGAAAGGTGATGGAAACAGAGCTGCAAGAATAAATAAATAATTCATTATGAAGGCGTAAGTTGTGTAGAGTGAGTAACGCTGTTTAATTCTGCTTATTACAGTCAGGTTTTTACCAACTATAATTACAGGTGTGCCATGTATTCGTCATGAAGTCTAAGCACTGGGCGGTCGGTTAGTTGAATGTATTGTGCTGTCAAATGTAGTTATTTTGCTGTCAAATCTGTCTCGCAGTTTGATGGTACCTATCTTGAGCTAGCTGGGGTGTTTTCTAGTTGCTTTGTTTCCTGCAGACTACTGTATAAACCAATAGTTGGTTGTGCTAGAGCTAAGGACGACTGACATGACACTACCCACAATCGCCCATGCTTGCAAAGATGAAAACATCACAAAACTCGAGTAATTCCATCCTTCCCACTTGCCTTACTGCTATAGATGGCTGTGGGCTATCTTGCAATCCTTTTCATGGATTTTCTTAATGTTTCTTCTGATCATTGATGTCATCGCAGCAATATAATTCTCATATTTGTCATATTTGATTGGTGTTCAGATACTGAACATTTTATATTCTGATGATGACTCTAGAAATAGAAATAAAATATAAATTGTTTAACACATGTTTACAATTTGTTGAATTTTAGAACCATCAGAATCCAAAAGGTAAGCATATACCTAGTAATATAATAATATTAGGCAGTTTCTAGAATTGTTCATGTCTGCTCTGATCACACATTAGTGAGTAAAAACTGGCTAGCTTTTAACCAACGATGTTAAGACATTGATATCTACATTGCTGACCTTACTTAGAGTACCTTACATTGACACTGTAAAGAAATGAGGGACTTTTCATAGATAGCCTTGTTTAGAATCCCTTATATCGACAATGTTAAGATATGGAGGATTTTCATAGATGACCATGTTTAGAATATCTTATATCGCTAATGTTAAGGTACAAGTATCAAGATAACCCGAGTGTTGTTACATTTCATTAATAGACGATGTTAAGATAGTAAGAACTTACATTAAGAACAATTAAAAAAAAAAAACTATCTTCTAGAAGGAAAATGTGAACATTTGTAGTTATTTAATCTTGCACAACTTTAGAACCACTTAAGTCGACAAAGTTCCGATTTGGGGCACTTAAATGTGAATAATTTTAGAAGCACTCAATTCGACAGGGTCGAGTTGTGCAGAGAAAAAAAAGTATTACCGACTACAGATCAGAAAGTATCTAACGAATAGCTGTCAGCGAAAGGCTGTTCCTCGTTATTGCATGATGATCATCAGGTCTTTCGTCAGGAATGGCATCTTTACAAGTAATGAGGTACCGCCCACTCTTTCATTTTCCTCAAGGCATACAGGAACTTTGCAATGAATTTTTGGATACGTCCTAAAGTGTTGCTCTTTGATTTTGATCAAACGATTTATAATGAAATAAGTTTATCCAACGCTTCGTCTTAGTTATTATTTCCTCGAAATTCTCTTCCCTTCATGTTTTCATTCTCGCCATTTGCTTTCATATTTTCATCTTCTCACATTTAATCACGCCATCTATTTATTTATTTTTTTTTATATTCCTGTTATACTCAACCCGTGTAGCCCAGTTCCTGGATTCATTAAAAAATGTCTTTCCAATTTTGTTGTCAAGTCGCTCATAATTTCTTTCTATTTTACAGACACGAATAATTTCTTGACAGGGTGTCCAGACAAGCTAAAACCTCTTCCGATGTTATCAAGGTTCAAATCAATTCTTTCTTTATCCTTTTTTTCTCAGTTTGTGTTTTGCATTCTTTAGTCATGCATTGTATTTCTTAGTCACATCTTTTTTCTCTAGTAACTTAATTATATAGTCACAACTTTTATTCTCTAGTAACTTAATTAATTATCTAGTCACAGCTTTTATTCTCTAGTCATTTTATTTATTAGCTTGTTACATTTCTATTCTCTAGTAACTTAATTTGCTATCTAGTCACACATTTTATTATCTGGTCATTTCATTTGTTATCTTGTTACAGTTTTGTTGTTCTCTAGTCACTTAAGTTGTTATCTAGTTACAGTTTTGTTGTTCTCTAGTCACTTAAGTTGTTATCTAGTTAGTTTTGTTATTCTCTAGTCACTTAAGTTGTTATCTTGTTACAGTTTTGTTGTTCTCTAGTCACTTAAGTTGTTATCTTCTTACAGTTTTGTTGTTCTCTAGTCACTTAAGTTGTTATCTTCTTACAGTTTTGTTGTTCTCTAGTCACTTAAGTTGTTATCTAGTTACAGTTTTGTTGTTCTCTAGTCACTTAAGTTGTTATCTAGTTACAGTTTTGTTATTCTCTAGTCACTTAAGTTGTTATCTTGTTACAGTTTTGTTGTTCTCTAGTCACTTAAGTTGTTATCTTCTTACAGTTTTGTTGTTCTCTAGTCACTTAAGTTGTTATCTAGTTACAGTTTTGTTGTTCTCTAGTCACTTACGTTGTTATCTTCTTACAGTTTTGTTATTCTCTAGTCACTTAAGTTGTTAACTTGTTACAGTTTTGTTGTTCTCTAGTCACTTAAGTTGTTATCTTCTTACAGTTTTGTTGTTCTCTAGTCACTTAAGTTGTTATCTAGTTACAGTTTTGTTGTTCTCTAGTCACTTACGTTGTTATCTTCTTACAGTTTTGTTGTTCTCTAGTCACTTAAGTTGTTATCTTCTTACAGTTTTGTTGTTCTCTAGTCACTTAAGTTGTTATCTAGTTACAGTTTTGTTGTTCTCTAGTCACTTACGTTGTTATCTTCTTACAGTTTTGTTGTTCTCTAGTCACTTACGTTGTTATCTTCTTACAGTTTTGTTGTTCTCTAGTCACTTACGTTGTTATCTTCTTACAGTTTTGTTATTCTCTAGTCACTTAAGTTGTTATCTGGTTACAGTTTTTATTCACGTTGTTTGTTTTACAGTGACGTTTAGAAACTTCCCAGATCACTACATGTATTATCTAGTCACATTTTTTATTCTCTGGTAATTTCATTTATTATCTAGTCACATCTTTTATTCTCTAGTCATTTCATTTATTATCTAGTCACAGTTTTTATTCACTTTATTTGTCATCCAGAGATGTTTAGAAATTTTCCATGCCACTAAATGTATTATCTAATCACAGCTTTTATTTCCTCATCTATTTATGTTCCTTTAAATTCTAATCACTTCTTTCATTTTTCATAAATTTCTTTTTTACGTCATCTGTATACCCTGGCTATTATTTTAGAATAATGCTTTAGTCATTTATTGGATTCCTGTATTGTTTTCTTGACAAGTATCGCTAGTTTATGAATATTCTTCACTCTCTGAAAAGTTTGTTCCACTTCTTAAATAATTATACACTCTGTTTCATGTTTTAATTTTTTATTTGGTTACAGCTTGTTATGTTCTCCTGTCGCAAGTCACTTATTAACCGTCTCCTCAAAACTCCAGTCCAGATGTGGACAAACTACGGCCCACAGCCACAACCAGCCTGCCATGAAATATTCACAGGCCTGAGAGGTTTATTGTAAATTATCTCCCACACCGGCTCACAAGACGAAACAAAAAATAGAACAGAACAGTAAGACATACATCCATACTAGCATTTACACAAATCAACACAAATATATTCTTTGCCAAGCAGTATCAACAAAATGGTACTTATTTGTCAAATCTCTGATCATACAAGTTAGTCACATGATTCGAACCAAATTTGGCTGCTCAAGACGGCGTCTTATAAAGCAAGAAACCTATGCCTTAGAAGTACTTCTCAATAGTTAACATGGAAGATCGAAGTTGTTAGTTAGCTTTGTATTTACTATTAATTTAGCAAGTGTAAGGAGGTAGTTAGTAAAGAAACGTTGAAAGCAAGTCACTCAAGATAACAAAAGAAAACTTGCGACACAGATCAAACTCGCAAAATAAACATAGTCAAATTAGACAATGTATCAAATATAGCTAGTCGGACAGACCAACAGATTTTAAAAAAATCTAGTCACGCAAATCGACTTCGTAACAAAATTGTCAAACAAATAAAGATTAACAAATACACCAATAACACATATCTACTTATGAAATAAATCGATAGGCAAACGTCATGAAATAAATCTAGTCAATAGAATTAGGAAATTATGCTAGTCTAAATCAACTTCACAAAATAAACCTAGCAAAACAGACACTTTCATTGAAAAAAAACCTACTCACGTGCACCAACCTTACAAAATAAACATAATCACACACACACACACACACACACTAACCTCACAAAATAAACCTAGTCACGTGGACACCTTCAACACATATTCCTAGCCACTAATACCAACTTAACCGAATAAATCTAGTCACACAGACCAATTCTAAATAAATCTAGTCAAACAGATTACATTTGCCAAATGAGCCTAGTCACACAGACCAATTCTAAATAAATCTAGTCACACAGATTACATTTGCCAAATGAGCCTAGTCACACAGACCAATTCTAAATAATTCTAGTCACACAGATTACATTTGCCAAATGAGCCTAGTCACACAGACCAATTCTAAATAAATCTAGTCACACAGATTACATTTGCCAAATGAGCCTAGTCACACAGACCAATTCTAAATAAATCTAGTCACACAAATTACATTTGCCAAATGAGCCTAGTCACACAGACCAATTCTAAATAAATCTAGTCACACAGATTACATTTGCCAAATGAGCCTAGTCACACAGACCAATTCTAAATAAATCTAGTCATACAGATTACATTCACAAAATGAACCTAGTAGTCACATAGACCAATTCTAAATAAATCTAGTCACACAGATTACATTCACAAAATGAACCTAGTCACACAGACCAATTCTAACTAAATATAGTCACACAGATTACATTCACAAAATGAACCTAGTCACACAGACCAATTCTAAATAAATCTAGTCACACAGATTACATTCACAAAATGAACCTAGTCACACAGACCAATTCTAATGGTCACAAATAAATCTAGTCACACATTTCAATTTTACCAAAACATAAAATAAACGTACTGACACAGGCAAAATAGAAATGTTTCCTCCACATTGATAAATAGCGCAAACGTCCATGGTTTTTTCTTTCTTTGAAACAACTGTACGTTTTATAATTGATAGGCTTGATATCACGTCAGGCATTCAGTAACAGCAACTTTTTAAGGTTGTTTAGCTGGAACTGTGCTGAAATGCAGGTCTCAATGGTGGCAAGGCGTTGTGTTGAGCAGTACGGGTTTGATGTTATTTCTGCCTGCCTATTGTCCTAAGTGTTTTCTGTTTACTCCTGGATTTTCCGAGCGCTTAAAATACCCTCGTCTCTGTGCATGTGCCTCTCTCCTCATCGGAAATCACACACATACAGATCACATTAAAAAATAAACATACTCACACATATACATTCACAAACAAATCTAGTCACACAGACACATTCACAAACAAACCCAGCCACACAGACACATCCACAAGCAAACCTAGCCACACAGACACATTCACAAACAAATCTAGTCACACAGACACATCCACAAACAAACCTAGCCACACAGACACATTCACAAACAAATCTAGTCACACAGACACATTCACAAACAAACCTAGAAACACAGACACATTCACAAACAAACCTTAACATACAGACAAATTCACAAACATAGCCACACAGACACATTCACAAACAAACCTTAACATACAGACACATTCACAAACATAGTCACACATACCCATTCACAAACAAACCTAGTCAAACAGACACATTCACAAACAAACCTAGTAACACAGACACATTCACAAAGAAACCTAGTAACACAGACCCATTCACAAACAAACCTAGTCACACAGACACATTCATAAACAAACCTAGTCACACAGACCCATTCACAAACAAACCTATAGCTCGTTTCAAATCATGTGCCCAACTTCAAAACGCTATTACTCAGTAATCGTTTGTTAAAAACTGTTGAAATTTTCCAAATGTTATTAGAATGCAAAAGACCCTTTAAATGTATATTTAACAAATATCTTGCAGCTGCAGTTTTCTTAAAGCGGCGAATTTCTTTGATGTTTGTCAAAATTTAAATTGTGAACCCCTAAATAATAGAAATTACCGTAGTTGCTGGTCTATGATTAATTTTCACTAGGTAAAGGCGTGGCCGTAATGGGGAAATAACTGAATAAGACAAAACACCAGGAGAATTATTGTCTTCTCAGTTCGAGGACGGACGATAATATCAAGGTATACCTGTATGTCCAATTTTCATAGTTGTGTGGTCCTGAAAAGGACCGTGTGTTGAACTAATTTAAGGTAATATAGGGGCCAACATTGTGGGGGACTATATAATTTCATTCTGAATCAGACGAGTCTAAAAGATTAATAACTGTTTGGGGTTGAACATTCCACAAACCATCATTTTTCCAATATTCCTCTTCCTGTTTTAAGACGTGGTCTTCACATTTAACCCAATAATCTTTGTCTATATTTAATAAAGCGAGATTAGCAAGAGTCTTTACATCGCATATTTTGAATGTTGTATTTTCATCTGCCACTTGTCCTTTTAATTTTGCCCAGAATAGTTCTATTGGATTTAAATGAGCATGGTAAGGTGGCAGCCTCAAACTTATATGACCGTGCTCTTGGATAATCTTATTATTTGAAAAATCTTTGTCCTTTGTTTTTGCTTTACTAGAGATAGTAATTCAGGTTTTAAGTACATGTTATTAAATTGAATGTGCTCCTTTGTGAGCCATATCTTAATAGCATCTTTTGTACTGGATGACGTCGGGACTTTATCTTCAAGTGCAACAATGTTGTGGTACGCTGCATTGTCCATTATTAGGCAAGATGGTCGATCTAGTGATGGGAGAACATAATTTTCAATCCAATTTTTAAATATGTGACCATTCATCTCAGAGTGATAATCCCGATTGTCTATGGATTTTGAAAGAAAAATGAGCTCGGCATTCTGTATTAGTCCATGTTGTCGACTACCTGCATGAGCAATTATCAAGCGCTGTCCTTTGCTGCTAGGTATTAATCTCTTAATCTTTCCGTCTGATGACAGTTTCATTCAAACCCAACATTTTGCGAATTTCACTTCTAATAAGTTCACTGTCGAAATTATCCAACATTTTTGCTCTTCCTTTAATTTTGTATATTTTGAGCATTGACGGTAACGTGCTTGAATCCAGCGATTAAATGACCGTTTAGATAAATCCAAAATGTGTCTTGTCCTATTCTCAGGGTTTTCTAAAGAATTAAATAATCTTCCTCGATTAGCCTCTTTGCAAAAATAGTCATACATTTTTATTGCGATGTTTTGTAAACTGCAGAATTTCATTTTAAGACTCATGATAAATGGTATCGTTCCACGCCTCCACCTCTGAATGAACGGAAATGGAACACACAATTTCTCGTGTTTTTTACAAGTGTCTAATTGTGTCAAAAAAACCACGCTGAAAGCGTGCAAACACGTCAATTTTACCGTGTATGGATTTTTACTGGCTATTTTTAACTTAAAATACCGTAAACATTAAGTTTTGACTACATCAATGGGTCGTTATAAATTTATATAAATCAAATAAGCAACAATAATAACCAAATGTTTTTTTTTAATGAAATTAATTCCCTGTTGGGTTCTAATCATTATAACTTTACATGCAAATTTTGAACAACTTACAACAAGCGGTTAAAAAGCTATCGATTTTAAAAGTTGGGCACGAGTTATGAAACAAGCTATAGTAACACAGACGCATTCACAAACAAACCTAGTCACACAGACACATTCACAAACAAACCTAGTTACACAGGCCATCTTCACCAAAAAACTTGTTCCACACAAGACAATAATAGTAAATCGTACCAGAATACGCCTGGTCTCACTGATCGGGCCACGAAAGCTCCCTAATGGAGACAAGTCATCTATAAAAACACTGTTTAGCAGTCTAGACTCCAAAAGCACTAGCTCCTTTATCCTGAACTGCTTCAAGGGGAGTGAAACAGAAATAAAAATACGTGCTATAAACTGTCTCACACATAGAGCACATACCATGGGAGAAACAATTTTAGGGTTTTCCCCCACTTATATTTTTAAGACAGCTATTAAAATAAATTTATGTTATTTGTTCATTTTGGTGAAAATTATAACAATATGACACTTATTTATACAAATCATAATTAAAATATATATTCTTTGCCTGTTTTATTTCTATAGTTCCGTTAAAAAAGGCTGAAATATAAAGAAAATGATGATTCTTGTTTTAAACATTAATACTTGTGAAGGGTTTAATTTCATAAAATGAGAAGGATGTTTCAACATTTATTAGATAAAGAAACAACGTTGCTTCTGATCTAGCACATGGAAGTGAGTTGAGGATGATTAAAGAAAAAGGGAGAAATTATTTCATGACAATAAATAAGGTTCTACCAAAGTTTACTATGGGAAGCTAAAATGATCAATGGCGTTTTGAATGAAGCTTGTGCAAAAGGTAAACTTTAACATAGCATTTTGAGCAAAAAATATCCGGTGACAGTTAAGTTTGTGACGATCCATCAGCGGATGGTACTACATAGAATGTTGATATGTTAAGGTAGATAGTGTTAGCTTCAATTATTCATTCACCTAAATTATGTGAATATTTTTGAAGGGGGATCTCAAAATTGATACTAATAATATTGGAAATAAGGACATAATGGGATTTCGTGAAATTGGAGAGAGAGATGCGATGGCGGGGTACACCTGTGCGCCAATAACAAGAAAAGCGATAACGGGTACACCTGTAAACCAATAACATCCTTGTTTTTCGATGCCAGCGTGTTTCTCCACATAAAAAGCAGATAGTTTTTAATTTCATGATATCTCTACAAGATAAGGGGGGGGGACGTGGAAACAGACCATCATCTACTAGTTTTCAAGCTATAACTGAAATAAATAAATAAATATATATATATATATATATATATATATATATATATATATAATGAGAGCATATACACGAGGCAGGAAATACAAGACACACCTTTTGGAGGATGTTAGTAAATTGTGGAGATTGCAAGACAGAGCTAAAGAATAGATTTTAAAGACTGTCAGAATTTAAATAAGACCAATAAAAGAAGTAATGAGGTCTAAAAATTCAATAAAAAGGGGAATGAATCTCACCAGAAACATTAATTAATAAATTTCTTGTTAAGAATAGGGCATACACATCATTATTAGGAAACATTCGGGCAAATTCAGAAAATCAAACAGGCAAGTTAAAAAAAAATAAAAGAGGACACATTATTAATGTAGAAAAACAAAAGTTGAAACTATAAATTCCAAGTAATCAACCAAAGGTACACCTGTTGAAATTGACCTACCGATGGATCATCATCAATGAGTTCCGTCTCCGCATTCAAGGTTGGCTATCATGGAGCCCATTCCCCTTTATCTTGCTTTGATAGTTCAGATTGTCATAGATTGACTTGTCCATATTTTAATATTACTCGTCCATGTTAGTCTTGGTCTGCCTCAGCTTCTTTTACCTTGCATTTTCTCTTCCAATAATACTTTTATTAGGCTGTTGTGTCTTTTAACATGCCCCCAAAATGTGGGATTACCGGTGGATGGTAGCTCATAATCTATGGACGAGATTATGAAAACGATCACCAACTTAAGAAAGTAAAAGCACCAGCTCCAGATGCAATTTCTGCTGAGGCAATGATGGGGGTGTAGAATGACAAAGTTACAACATATGCAGGAGGTCTCACTCGATAAAAAAATCTATGCATTTCTTCAATACTTCTAGCACAAATGAAGATATTGCAACGAAATGTGAACAGGTGTACATTCATTGTGTGGGAAATGAAAAGAAGTGTTTAGCTTATGTGTGTTTATATGTTGGGTGGCGTCCAATTGTTTCGATACTGAGTAGCGTAGGCTGCCTGACGCGCCTGTCTGTTGATCCCTGCCATTTGGGCGAGCCTCCCTATATAATACGGTTGTTGTTAGTGACTGCTAGTGCTCAGTACTTGTATGTACATACATGATCGTAGGAAGAAATGTTGGTATACCCTGGAGGATCGATTTCTTTTAGTAATAAAAACAAGTAAAGAAAAGCTGAATTCGGTAGCCAGGAAGATACCTTGTATATCCCGTGTTAGAGTTCTGGTGGGAATAACAATTATCCCTGAATTGAAAAGTAGGCGATCTTACTAAAATCTCAAAGAATTGTTTACGATGAATGGTGATATCGTATGGCATGGAACAGTTGGCTGTGTTCACTTTCTGTGTGGTTTCGCCTATGTATTTTGGCGTGTGCTGAGACTGCTATGATGGGGGCTACAGCTACCTTTCTTTGTTTGGGAGTAAAAAAAAAATGTAAGTAACCCCGTCACGCCAAGTGGCGTATAGGTAATATGGTGTTAGTGACCATAAATTTTACAGACATTCGGCACATGCTTTTTGGGGTAATGAGGTCAGTATTACGCCCTTGACGCTTTACTTTCCCAGAAAAAATCCAGTACCCATTAAAGGCTGGGTGAACCCGGAAGCCGTCGGTTAGGATCGAACCCTACCTCTTGTTTCTTTATTTGGGAGATGAGTTAGTAATTCGGATGATTCCACTGGCACGGTCGGTTGAGCAATTATGGATTTTAATTCGTTTGCATTGATTCCGGGGCCTTCCATAACCAAAGAACAAAAAGAAGGGAGAACTCAGAAATTGTTATATTTGCATAGAGGGATCTGGTTTTCTTCATCTCTGCAAATAAAAAAGGTCGTTAAAATCGTTTAGCGGAAAGGATTTGTGAATTCCTTCGAGATGTACAACAGAATACGGACACTCCAGTTGCGTCCCACTTTAATTCCTCGTCGGACCACAAAGGTAAAGATGACATCCGTATCACTGTTATTGTCATATGTCACTCCAGCGACCGCAGTCGGTTTGCCTTGGAGAATCGTCTTATAGTCAAATTGGGTTCGCTGACCCTACGAAGCTTTAATGTATCACATACTTAGACATAGTTTCCCTGTAGCTGTCGATTATCTATTGCATATTCTCTGTTGATTATGTTTGATTACATTATTATATACAAATGATATACTATTCACATCTCTCGTCTACTAATCTACACCGAATCACTTTATCAGTCCCCTATATTTATTACCCTACTCTACGACACCTATATCCTTCCTCCTCTCTAGTATGTTTCTTACACTTTGTGTATGCACACGGGCCAATTTTTGTGAACTTATGTTACTGCATACTGTGTGCGCACATTTTTACTTTTGTGCACGCACACGCACCACGTTCGCACTTCCGTTCTTTCCACTGTAGATTCTACAACAGAGAAGATTTTGTTTCTTACTTTCCTTTCTTTTCTAATTCTAGTTCGATTATTATTATTATTATATTTTAAATACATATTTGCGCGTGTGTTGTATGTTTCCTCCCGTTGAATGCCTTTGTGCCGAAACGTGGTTCTGATTTGTGTTGCCCACTTGTTGTGCGAAGCTTTAATTATACATTTTTTCTATTTCTTTTTCTGTATATATATTTTAATTTCTCCTTCTTTAAAATCATACTATTTGTAATTTTTACAAAAAAGTTTATGCACAACTACGGGATTAAGAGACTATGAGTATAAAAGCGATAGATTTTGCACTTACAAGATAGAACCACTGCAGTTAACGTTAGAAGAGTCATTGCAATAAAACATCATTCCCCCAAATATGAACGTATCGAACATGATAATTCCTTTGACAGTGTAGACAGAAATACTCTCAGGTCACGTCTAAGACACTATGGAATACCAAGCAAGCTAGTCAACATCATTAAACATTCAAAGGAAAGAACGACATGCGGTACAGTTCATGGAGGACTAGTAATAGAATAGTTCGAGGTAATGATCGAGCTCTGAGAGGGATACTTGCTGCTAATGTTCCTGTTTCTGTCAGCAATAAACTGGGGTAGTAAAACAGTCCAGACACACAGTTTGATGGCATTCAATGGACAACAACCACGTAGTTTGAAGATTTCACAGACAATTTAGCATCACTGTCGCACAACAAACGGGAGATGCTCGAATAACCAACAGGGTGTCAGACGTATCAGTACACATTACAGTTAGTGCAAACAACGAAAATGCTGAAACTCTTTAGCAAACATAAATAGTTAATGTTAATTGAATTATCATACGAGACCAGAAACTGAAAGAGATTTTATACATTCATTATTTTGGTATCATTATAAACAGTGAAAGATGCATGGGGAAAGAAGCAGATGTTAGATCAGACATTTGGAAGACCGGTGATACAGTTGAACAATATCTGCAAAGCTAAAGAACTGTTATTATCACCCAAACTTAGATTGTTCAGTACGAAGGTTCAAATCAGGTACATTATGTATAGATCAGAGTCATTGTGCAACATTATCCAGGAATACAATGAAAGTGCTAAAATGTATTAACACCTCCTTGTGAGGATTTTTTTCAGATCAGACATCACTAGAAATGATGAACTGTGGTATGAAACAAATCAAACCACAGTCTAGGAAATAAAATATGAATTACTGTCGAGAGTGGTAATATAGAAGCTTTGAAAGCCAACATCCATTCCATTTATATAAATGATTAAATGATTTATTAGAACGTTATAGACTAATATGATATATATATATATATATATATATATATATATATATATATATATATATATATATATAATATTGTTATATACGAGATATATCATCTTCTTCTTACCTTCCTAATTTGCCTTCCAGCGTCAGGGGGAGGTATACTTTGCGGTCTTTTGCTCTCCTATTTGCAATTGCTGTTGTT
Source organism: Megaustenia siamemsis (assembly GCA_032433765.1). NCBI lineage: Eukaryota > Metazoa > Mollusca > Gastropoda > Stylommatophora > Ariophantidae > Megaustenia > Megaustenia siamemsis. The sequence goes on from JAVIAB010000051.1 coordinate 107,053,236, forward strand.
GTTTCCTAGTCGTTCTAATATACCATCAATCCATCCTTCGCGTGGTCCGCTTGTGGGTCTGGCGTTCTTGCAACGTTTATTTGATATCTCTCGCTTATCACGTGACCAAACCGTTTTATCTGTTGTATCTTTATGTATTCTATGGGGGAATGTATTCCTAGCTTTTTCTCATTTCTTCTTTTCTGATCTTATCTCCCAGGCTGTTTCCTGTCAGTCGTCTAATACATTTCATCTCTGACGTTTCATCTCTGCATCTATTATTGTTCTTGAGTCTAGAGTCCAGATCTGACATTGGTAGCGCTGCGTTGGAATGAAGATTGTATTTTAGAGTGCTCGTTTTGCCTCTAGAGTTATTTCCCCGTTGGACAACAGTGGTGATAGCTGTCCGATGATTTGACAAGCCTTGTTACAACTTAAGTCTATTTCTGCTGTTTGTGAATTGTCGTCTGTCACTGGACTTCCTAGGTATATGAATTCTTCCGCTTCCTTTAGTTGTCTGTTATCAACCGTTATGTTGAAGTTCTGTTTCTCTTTTGTGATATTCATGACTTCTGTTTTGTTAATGTTGATTTTCATGTTGTATTCTGTGCCTGTGTTCTTGAGTGCACTTATCGGTCTTATATTTTTCCATGTATCAGTGCGTTATTGTCTGGAAATAACAGCTCGTTAATCTCCTCTGTCTCCGATGGGTTGGCTAACTTGCATATGTAATCAACAATAGGGGGGACGTTCACCTACCGTACTCCTGATTTAACTTCGAAAGGGTATGTGCAGCATGCTGCTGTTCTGACTGTGCATTTGATGTTCTGACTGTGCATTTGATGTTCTGACTGTGCATTTGATGTTCTGACTGTGCATCTGATGTTCTGACTGTGCAGATGCTTGATGTAGATTTGATTAGGTTGGTTAGATGTTGGCTTACTCTGTAGTTAGTATTTAACACAATTTTTTGCCATTTATATTTTAGATGATTTTCTCATGTGTGTCATTGACATGCCTTCGGTATTATACATCTAAAATTGAGTTATTTGCGGGTCATCATCATTGTTGATAAAACTGAGCACATAAATGGCAGGATGAAATAACCAACTTAACTGTCCTGCAACGTGCTAAGACCCCAACAATCATGTCGATGCTCAGAGGTCGAAGACTAAGATGGCTAAGGCACGTCCAGCGAATGGAAGAAACACGCATCCCCAAGCAAATACCATATGGTGAACTAACATACGAACAAAAAAAAATCGGCAGACCTAAACTACGATATAGAGATATATGTATATCATCTCTGAATGACATCTCTATCTGTGAAAATGACTGGGAACATCTGGCTAGTGATCGCACATTATGAATAGCACGTATAAGAAATGGTATATTATTGATAGCACGTATAAGAAATGGTATATTATGAATAGCACGTATAAGAAATGGTATATTATGGATAGCATGTATAAGAAATGGTATATTATGAATAGCACGTATAAGAAATGGTATATTATGGATAGCACGTATAAGAAATGGTATATTATGGATAGCACGTATAAGAAAAGGTATATTATGGATAGCACGTATAAGAAATGGTATATTATGAATAGCACGTATAAGAAATGGCATATTATGGATAGCACGTATAAGAAATGGTATATTATGGATAGCACGTATAAGAAATGGTATATTATGGATAGCACGTATAAGAAATGGTATATTATGAATATCACGTATAGGAAATGGTATATTATGAATAGCACGTATAGGAAATGGTATATTATGAATAGCACGTATAAGAAATGGTATATTATGGATAGCACGTATAAGAAATGGTATATTATGGATAGCACGTATAAGAAATGGTATATTATGGATAGCACGTATAAGAAATGGTATATTATGGATAGCACGTATAAGAAATAGTATAACATCATTTGAGACTGTGCTAAGGCAACACTTAGAAGAGAAAAGACTAATGAAAAAGGATAGAAAACCCTGTGGATCAGTGGGCCTGACTTGTTCATTCTGAGGCCGTGTGTGTTTGTCAAACATTGGTAGAATTAGCCAAGAGAGAAGCTGTTCGATAAAAGCAAAACCTAAGAAACAAATACACAATAACCTCCACTAGACAATCTGACAAGACGAAAAGGGCCATAAAGAAATATTTAAATTTTAGTTGGTGATGTTGAACTGTGTGACAAAGTTTAATTGGTGATGTTGAACTGTGTGACAAAGTTTAATTGGTGATGTTGAACTGTGTGACAAAGTTTAATTGGAGATGTTGAACTGTGTGACAAAGTTTAATTGGAGATGTTGAACTGTGTGACAAAGTTTAATTGGTGATGTTGAACTGTGTGACAATGTTTATTTGGTGATGTTGAACTGTGTGACAATGTTTAATTGGGGATGTTGAACTGTGTGACAATGTTTATTTGGTGACGTTGAACTGTGTGACGAGGTTTACTGGGTGATGCTGAACGAAGCGATTATTTTACTTATTGATATTGAACTGTGTGAAAAGGTCTACTTAGTGATGTTGAACTGTGTAACTAGGTCTGCTTAGTGATGTTGAACTGTGTAACTAGGTCTACTTAGTGATGTTAGACTGTGTGACTAGGTCTACTTAGTGATGTTGAACAGTGTGACTAGGTCTACATAGTGATGCTAGACTGTGTGACTAGGCCTACTTAGTGATGTTACACTGTGTGACTAGGTCTACTTAGTGATGTTAGACTGTGTGACTAGGTCTACTTAGTGATGTTGAACAGTGTGACTAGGTCTACTTAGTGATGTTGAACAGTGTAACTAGGTCTACTTATTGATGTTAGACTGTGTGACTAGGTCTACTTAGTGATGTTAGACTGTGATTAGGTCTACTTAGTGATGTTTACCAGTGTGACTAGGTCTACTTAGTTATGTTGAACTATGTGACTAGGTCTACTTAGTGATGTTGAGCTATTGACTTGGTCTACTTAGTGATGTTGAACAGTGTGACTTGGTCTACTTAGTGATGTTGAACTATCTGACTTGGTCTACTTAGTGGTGTTGAACAGCGTGACTATGTCTACTTAGTTATGTTGAACTATGTGACTAGGTCTACTTAGTGACGTTGAACAGTGTGACTTGGTCTACTAGTGATGTTGAACTATCTGACTTGGTCTACTTAGTGATGTTAAGCTATGTGACTTGGTCTACTTAGTGATGTTGAACTCTGTGAATTAGTCTACTTAGTGATGTTGAACTATGTGACTTGGTCTACTTAGTGATGTTGAACTATGTGACTTGGTCTACGTAGTGATGTTGAACTATGTGACTTGGTCTACTTAGTGATGTTGAACGATGTGACGTGGTCTACTTAGTGATGTTGAACTCTGTGATTTGGTCTACTTAGTGATGTTAAGCTATCTGACTTGGTCTACTTAGTGATGTTGAACTCTGTGACTTGGTCTACTTAGTGATGTTGAACTATCTGACTTGGTCTACTTAGTGATGTTGAACTCTGTGACTTGGTCTACTTAGTGATGTTGAACTATGTGACTTGGTCTACTTAGTGATGTTGAACTATGTGACTTGGTCTACTTAGAAATGTATCAGCGTGGTGGTTAGGGTTATAATTTTTGTTAATTTAGCTGCGTTAACAAACGTTTTTAACGTTGACCTGCTTGGTTAGTGTATTTAGCTGCTATCTTTTATTTATTTGTTTATGTTGACCACCATTTTTAGCTTATTTAGTTGCTAACTTTTATTTATTTGTTTATGTTGACCTTCATGGTTAGGGTATTTAGTTGCTATATTTTATTTATTTGTTTATGTTGACCTTCATGGTTAGGGCATTTACTATACTTGATTTATTTGGTTATGTTGACGGGATTTATTGTGCATTTTACATTTTACAGTGGTTACTATTCTTAACCATTTAATAAAAGTTACTTGGTTGTTTCTTTGCAACTATGACATCCCATATTTTTTTTACTTAAGTTCTGTTTCTATCTTTCGGTTTTTCTTTTTAAATTGTTTATTCTGAGTTCTTGATTCAAGGCTATGAGGTATCACATCTATACAGCGGCCTACATCTACATTCTCTTTCTGGGTTTTCAGTTATCATTCATCCGTAGCGCGAAAGTAATCACCTAACGGTGCAGGTCTACTCTGACGTTGTTCATTAAAACATGGAGTAAGGCAGCTTTGTGTGTCAGAATGCAAGTATTTTGCAAGCTTATAGTAAGTATTCCAAGAAAAAGTATTTTTACTGTTACAACTGTGCTGTTACAGTGAAATAACAATGTCAAGTTGTTAATAGGGTCATTACCTTGAACCCAGCATTCTGAGGAGACAAAAGTTTAAAATAAAAACGAGTAGTCTATAATAACAAATAATACATACAAGGGGTAATAATGATAACCGTCTCTCTCTCTCTCTCTCTCTCTCTCTCTCTCTCTCTCTCTCTCTCTGTTTGTCTCTCTCGAGTACATGTTTTCAAATTTGTACACCGTTTGTTCTTTCTGTAAAAGCAGTGTACATGTATTGCTCAATGTGGTTGTTTGATCTATCAGAGTATCTCTCACAGGATCTAACCCTCAACATCGTGGATGCCTGCATCTGTTCTGTTTCTAACTATTTCTTCTTTTATCTCTCAGCTTGTACCTCTCTTCAGTCCGTCATTTCTATAAATATAATGTTGTAGTCGATGTCGTGTTATATTCTCTAATAAGCGTGTCTTTTTAAACTTGTAATTTACTTTCTTATTACAGTTATAGCAAAGCAGTGCGGCTTTCATTGTACAAATAATGCGTGTTTTTGCTGCGGGGGGTGGCATATTCTGCCTCAGAATGGGATAATAATTATTTACATTTTATTTATAATTATTCTATTTTGCAATATCTTGATCACTGAACATAAATGGCACAAACTATTATTATACATGGAAACACGTGATTTTAGAACGCAAAGAAGACTGGAATTGCAAGCTGTAAGAAATGGATGGGTTTCAACGTCGTGAACTTACAACAAGAGTCGTCTGGAAGAGGCTGGATAAATAGATTGTTAGATAATAGTTGCAACCGTAGATCGGTAGCCTCCCAAGGATTAACAAAGCTACAAGTTTTATCAAATTCAACAAGTTCATTAAATGTTTTCAATTAAAGGAAAAACATCGGCGACAACAAAGATGTAAAGTCATGAAACAACGTTTTCCAAAGAGAGACAACCTCGCTTTAAAAAAAAAATAAAACTACTGCTTTTGGAGGACAATCAGAGCGAACCAAAATTGATAGGAAATTTTAAAACACATTGCAAAGCCCGTTGTTAATGCAGCGACGAAGGAAAGGAAAATGCAACGAATTCAAGAAATATTCACGGGAAACTGCGTTATATTTCTTGGTATAGAAACAAAATACGACTGTTTCTCAATGATGAAGAGCTGTGAAGTATCCAGATGTGTATTTAACTTGGTTTCCAATGTTCCAACGATGAGGTCGCGACGTAAGAGATAGGTTGGAAACCATTGGCTAACAGTTTTTAATTCTGGAATTGTCTTTTACTAAAAAAAAAAAAAAAAAAGAAAGAAAAAAAGCAACCAACAGAAGTATACAGGTAAACAAATATTTTAATGCAATAATAAACAAAAATGATAATATGGTGTTAATATGGGGAAAAAGAAACAAGAATGTGGTTAAAAAATGAACTAAACACGCACTTGCTATGACGAGGTTAGCCAGACCTATCTCGTGATTGTTGGCTGGAGCAGACAAGACTAACTACTTGGATTAATGCCTGTCAGGTATATTTACGTATCTGATCCTTTGTCATAGATGACATTTTGGAAGAACTTTCGTATTGCCTCGTTCAGGCGTATTTTTTCGTACCCAGTTTTTAGGAGAGACCACACATCTTGGATATTCTGACAGAACGCCTGTACATTACAGCTTTCCTAAATGTGTAAACATTACCAGTGTATGAATGATTCATGCATGAAGCAATGAGAGTCGAGTTCGAGATCTTGATTGAGAAGGATAATTTCCCATAATGAATCTGGTCACATATTAATGCACACAAAAAGATAATGTGAAAAAGTACTGAATGAAAGACAATTATGTGATGAGTAAAGTGAAAAAAATAAATGAACAAATAATTAAAAAAATAAGAAAGAAATATGGTAAAATCTCTAAAAGTTACATAGAGATATTTAAGATACGATTATAAAATATAAGTAACTATGATAATAAATTACCAGCAGTGGGAGGACACTGACTACATTACATCACCTCAATACGCTGTGGTCTAGTATTATGATGATACTTGTCCACAAACACAAAAATGCTTCAGACCATTACTTAATCATAAGAAACAAATATTGCTGTTGTAAAAAAGCAAAAACTAGATAGTGAATGTAATTAATTAAACAAGGAAAGCAGATGACATATATTGGCAATATCGAAAACAACGTCTATTTAGAAAACTCAGTAACGGAAATTATTAGTGATTCTCTCCACGTCACGATTGGTGCATATGAAATATCGTGTTATAGACCCTTTTTGTCATGATCAACAGTACATTTTTGGATATTATTGTCGCCATAATGGTGTCACGCTGCCCTTACTTCCAAGAAAAATCTCAAGTCTCAAGTATTTTTATGTAACTCGGTGGCGTTGTGATTAATGGACTCACGTGCTGACCTGAAAGTTCCAGGTTTAAATGCAACATTTTTTCCGATCCGAAAGTCTCTCGGTCTCAACAAGCCTCCTTAAATGGGTACAGGAGACATTCTCTTTGAAAGAAAGGAAAGTAGGAACTGAACTGGCCACTCCATCTCAAGAAGCAGAGGTTTACCACAATGTAATCAATAACATCTCATTACCCAACCACAGTTTCTAAGTGACTACCTTTATCCATTTCTGAGTTTTGGACAATTAAGCCCTGTGGTAGGAAAGAAACTGTCACATTTGTGAATTGAACCAGGACCCTTAATGTATATACCGAGCACACTAACAACTCGGCCACCTGCCTCCTCGTCTAAAGTATTGTTCCTGCTTTATGAATATGACTGTTAAGTATAGAAACCTTAAATTAAAATAAAATAAGATTTATTTCACCCATAGAAACGATACTTGCTGGCTGTCGAAATCTTGAAATGAAATTAAGAAACGGTGCATGAAATCTGAATTAATTAGAAGATAGCTACAATAGAAATACACAAATTAGTGCAAGCAACATTAATAATTTAGGAAATAAGGGGCATGTAGCCAGGGCAGTTTGCTTGCCTACAAAAACAAATGTTGCTATCATATAGGTAAAAGTCGCGACATTATTTCGCACCGACATGACTACAAGGTTTAACTTGCGTCTGAAAATGTGGGCGCAAGACGTTTTAATGAAGAGTAGCGCGGATTGGCATCCAATACAAGTCACCTCACTCGTATATGTGCCTCCTAAAGGCCATTGACAAATATGGTGGCTGGTGCTGTTTACTCTCTACCTAAGCAGAAGGAAAACATAACCAATAGGTGAAACGTCGAAGTCAAATGACAGGCCTCATATTCCCAGTCCATGGGGGACCTGTTGGTCTCGAGGCAAGACGCCGGCCTCTGGACAGAGAGGTTGTAGGTTCAAATCTCAGCTACACCGGTTGGGATTTTTATTTATGATTTCTCTCTGCGGCAACCACACCTGGTCTCAGCAGCGAGACCCGGCTTGAAACGTCAGTTACTCATCGACGGAAAAAAACATGAGTACCTCCGGAGTTGTCTGCCTGTACGGCGAGGGACCCCTGTGCACACGGCTGCTAGGGAAAAATCGATTAACACGCAAAATTCAGTTCCTAGTCTCTAGGGACTTCGTCAGAGTTGAAAGCTGGCGAACGCAACAACAACAACAACAACAACAACAAAATGACAGGCAGAAAATCGTTATCGTTTATCACTCAGTTAGACTTATTTGTTTTCCCATATAATGATTAATAGATCTGTGAGAGACAAAGTGATTAAGTTGCAAAATTTATATAAATTATATGAAGGATGAGTAAAAGTCAGATTCACCAGTTTATATGTACTTTGCAGATCATTGCACTAATCATAGCCCATCTGAAGGCATCTCTGTCTCTAGCAAGATTTCCTACTTCTTCTGTTCTCATGTTCAAGGTCTCTTCGATTTCTTGAAACCACCTTCTCCTTGGTCTGCCCTTGTCTCGTTGTCCGATAATCATGCCATCCATTATTGTTCATCCCATTTACTCATTTGGCATGGGCATAGTGCGAGAAGTGTTATAAAGGTGACGCACAACATCGGTTTTCTTAGCTAATAATAAACATCTATCTATCTATTTACCTTTCGAGCCGTAGCCAGCCCAGCCTTAATTGGGTACCGGATTTTTTTCTAGGAAAGTAAAGCGGCACGGGCGTAGCACCGACCACATTACCTCAGAAATCATGTGCTGAAGGTCTGTAAAATGTATGATCACTAACACCATATTCCCTATACGCCGCTTGGCGTGACGGGGCTCTTTACTGTTTTACTTTATACTGTATTTTACATTCCATATTATCTAATATACTGTAATGTATAATGTACTGAAGCACATTAATACCGCACTACTTTATAGATGCAGGAACAGAGTGTCAAATGTAAATATACGTGTTTATAAATTTACATATTTTGAACCTTTATTCATTTTCCTATTAATTTATGCTGGTCTTTATTTTGTAGATTTGATTTTTATGAAATCCATTACATTCTGTATGTGCAGACATAGGAGAAAATATAAAATGCAGCCATTAAAAAATGTAATGTCACACTTATCAGTCCAGTATCTGGTATGTTCACCGCGTGCTTAGAAACATGCTAATCAGTGACTCCGCATGGAACTCACAAGTCTCTGAAGGAATTTCTGAGGAAGCAAGTCCCATTAAGGGTCGAAGAGCATCTTTCAGCTGTTGCAGATTAACGGGGGAACATTGCCTGTAGACTCTGCGTTGAAACTCGTCCCATAGATGTTCTACATGGGCCATGTCTGGCGACAGGAGAGGCCAATCGATCGACACAATGTTCTGCTGGTGTAGATATTGCCGTGCAATGTGTGCGGTGTGCGAACGTGCGTTATCTTGCTGGAGAAGTTGCAAGTCTGGATAATTTATGAACGCAGGAGCAACCAATGCATCAAGAACCTTATCTCGATAGGTCTCAGAATTACATTTAAATGGAAGACGTGAAGAGACAAGTGATGGTAAAATGTGAATCATCCCCAAAAGTGAATACAGCCACTACCAAATCGGTTGCGGTGACGAACACAGCAATCTGTAAAGCGCCCTCCACACCGTCGCCAAAACCGTATATTGTTACGTCCATCAGCAATGATCATGTTTAATCTGCTCTCGTCTGTGAATCGGGCAGCATTCTTCTGCAGTCTAGTCCACCTGGCATGTTGCTCTGCCCATTTCAGACGGTGCTGACGGTGAGTCTAGAGTCCAGCATAAGGTTGCTATGCAGTAAGTCCTCTTTCTTTGAGTCGTCGTATGACTGTGATACGAGAGACGTGGCCATGTATACCCATTGTTGTTTTTACTGTTTGACTTGCCGGGAGAGAACGATTTATCAGCACAATATGACGATCTTGCTCAAGGGTAGTAACTCGTGATTAGCCACTCCGAAGTCAATCTCGGGTACTGCCATTAGTTTAGTAACGTTCATTCAGACGTACAATAGTGCTCTGGTGGCAATTTATCCTTCTGGCAGTGGCCCGATAACTCATCCCTGTCTCCTACAAACCAATTGCTAGGTAACGGTCGGTTTCAGATAGTCGTGACATTTCAAACACATGTACCAGGTGTTTTGTCTGAGCAGCCGTTTTTATACCGAATATACAGCCACAACGTATATACATGTTCAGGGTCAAAACTATTATGAATCGCGTTGCATGTACAACCTTCACTGTTTTCATGTAGAGTGCACAAAACCCCGTGAGTTGAATCGTGAACTTTTTTTTATTCCAGCAGCCATTAGCATCCTACCTCATGACAAACACGGGGAAAGTCTATTCCCACACTTAAATTTACATTTGGCCTTGCTGGTCCTGGTTCTGTAAAGTGGTGCGTTATTAATGAACATCAGTGTATATCTTAATGCGTTCAGTCCAGCATTTTATAACATCCCGCATTATGAAATGTTTCTTAAAATACAAGGGACAATCAAAGAGTTTTGCAATTTATTTCAAAAATCTTTAAAGTGGACCGGAATACTATATATTGATGTTAAGACCTATGAATCCTATCGGTTGATATTTTTCACAACCATATAGCGCTCATGAGGTACAAAGTGAAAGAAAAATTGGTGGAGGACTGATGAATTGTGCGTCAAGTGGTGGTCATAGGTCAGTCAACAAGTTTTGCACTTTAGTATGAATGAGCCAAGACACTTACCTCAACATTGGTGTGAACTTTAGTTCTTATATTCGTATTCACTTCTTAAGGCGATGTTTTCTCTCATTACTTGTTTACCTTCGCGATTGCAGAATATCTTAACTGGAGCCCCACCCGCGCCTTTAATTCGTTCAGTAATAAAATTATCAATTTCCTTAGCGCCTGACACACCTCATGGGAAATGTCTTCCAATAATGTATTTTTAGAATGATATATAACATATCAGTAGCCTTAACCTTCACAGTAAGTGTTCGTTTTTGACCGACCCTGGCATATAACATCACTAATTAAATGTCCAATATAAAACCCGATAATATACAATTAAAAAAACAAATGCTCTCAAAAGAATAACAAATGAATGAAAATAAAAACATTGAGTCAATCAATATATGACATTCATGATAATTAAGTCTACCAATAATGACAAATAAATATTGTTGTAAAAGCTGGAGGCCAAAACAGAAAGCTTGAGTTATTTGTGGGTTATCATCATTGCACAAAGAACATGTCCATTGGTGCTGAAATCCCTTCCTCAGCAAGTCCCACAGAGTCCAGCGACTGACAACTCCCGCTCTGTTATTCAGTTATTGAGTTATATGCGGGCCATCATCATTGCCCTCCGAACATGTCCATAGGTGCTCAGATCCCCTCCTCAGCAAGTCCCCCAGTGTCCAGCGACTGACAACTCCCGCTCTGTTATTCAGTTATTGAGTTATATGCGGGCCATCATCATTGCCCTCCGAACATGTCCATAGGTGCTGAGATCCCCTCCTCAGCAAGTCCCTCAGTGTCCAGCGACTGACGACTCCAGTTCTATGTTGGTTGATAAGTCTTCTTACACGCCCACTAAGTTTCTCGTTTCTGACTGTACCCATCTTAACTTCCATCTCTTTCATCTGAAGATGTGAGACGAACTCATGGTTGTCGAAGTCCTATGCCCTTTTGAAATCTCGGAAGGCATTGATGATGTCCGCCTGATCCATTGGTTAACCGTCTTCAACAACAGCGCAGATAGCCAACCTGTCCGCTCTTTCATTTCCCCGCATTCACGCATGTCCATGGACGTAGACAAAGGTGACACTACGTATTTTTTTACCACTGCAATGACTCTACCAATTGCCTGCGTACAAAGCCCGCCAGCTCTGTGTTTGTTGATGTCTTCTTATGCTCCTACTAAGCCTCTCGTATCTGGATGAACTCATCTTTACTCCCATCTTTTTCATTCGAGCTGAGACGTGGATTCATGGTATTCGAAGTACTGTACCCTTGACGAATCTCGGAGGGCATAAATGATATGAGCTAATACAAATACCAAACTCCACACCTTTGTAAACAAATCCGTACGACGATTATTGCATTTTAACCAGACAAATTTCAAATAATTAAAAAATAATTATAATGACGATAAAGGAAGGAATAACTAAGTACGTATTCAACTTTCAGAAGAAAACAGCTATAGCCAATCCTGAAACATGTCAATAATTATCAGATGTAAACTCTTCGTCGAAAACTAAGACGGACGAACGAAAATGAAACCATACAATGAAAATTACCCACTGTGGCCCTAGCTATCACAAAAAAAAATGCTTACTGTGTATTTGAAACAAGTCTAAGACCAACAGTGCAGCGTCTTAAGTACACTCATCACACAGTGAAATCAAAGGATGGAGTACTAACTTAGTACCTTCGTAGAGATCGCATGGATAATACAATGCTAGTGATAATATTCTTTTGCTTTTATTGCATCTTTGATGGGATAGCAGCATCCAGACAGTTTTTTTTTCTTTTTAAAAAACTAACGATTTTTGTTTCTTTTCAATCGCCCGGCTTGAGTACTTTACTATATTTTTTGCTAGTTGTCGATAGAGCATGGGACTTGATTTTTACATCTCCTTACATTTTAATCACATCGGGTTGCCTATTGGCGTTGTCTTGAAGTTCAAGTAATAAAAGTTCGTCGTCATAGGGCACAAGTTTGTAGGTCAGGGAGAACAGGGTGAGCTTACACAATGTTAATGTCTGTAGGTCAGGGAGAACAGTGTGAGCTTACACAGTGTTAATGTCTGTAGGTCAGGAAGAACAGTGTGCTCTTACACAGTGTTAATGTCTGTATGTCTGTAGGTCAGGGAGAACAGTGTGAGCTTACACAATGTTAATGTCTGTAGGTCAGGAAGAACAGTGTGCTCTTACACAGTGTTAATATCTGTATGTCTGTAGGTCAGGGAGAACAGTGTGCTCTTACACAATGTTAATGTCTGCATGTCTGTAGGTGAGGGAGAACAGTGTGCTCTTACACAGTGATAATGTCTGTAGGTCAGGAAGAACAGTGTGAGCTTACACAATGTTAATGTATGTAGGTCAGGGAGAACAGTGTGAGCTTACACAATGTTAATGTCTGTAGGTCAGGGAGAACAGTGTGAGCTTACACAATGTTAATGTCTGTAGGTCAGGGAGAACAGTGTGCTCTTACACAGTGTTAATGTCTGTATGTCTGTAGGTCAGGGAGAACAGTGTGCTCTTACACAATGTTAATGTCTGTAGGTCAGGAAGAACAGTGTGCTCTTACACAGTGTTAATGTCTGTATGTCTGTAGGTCAGGGAGAACAGTGTGCTCTTACACAATGTTAATGTCTGTATGTCTGTAGGTGAGGGAGAACAGTGTGCTCTTACACAGTGTTAATGTCTGTAGGTCAGGAAGAACAGTGTGAGCTTACACAATGTTAATGTATGTAGGTCAGGGAGAACAGTGTGAGCTTACACAATGTTAATGTCTGTAGGTCAGGGAGAACAGTGTGAGCTTACACAATGTTAATGTCTGTAGGTCAGGGAGAACAGTGTGCTCTTACACAGTGTTAATGTCTGTATGTCTGTAGGTCAGGGAGAACAGTGTGCTCTTACACAATGTTAATGTCTGTAGGTCAGGAAGAACAGTGTGCTCTTACACAGTGTTAATGTCTGTATGTCTGTAGGTCAGGGAGAACAGTGTGCTCTTACACAATGTTAATGTCTGTATGTTTGTAGGTGAGGGAGAACAGTGTGCTCTTACACAGTGTTAATGTCTGTAGGTCAGGGAGAACAGTGTGAGCTTATACAATGTTAATGTCTGTAGGTCAGGGAGAACAGTGTGAGCTTACACAATGTTAATGTCTGTAGGTCAGGGAGAGCAGTGTGAGCTTACACAGTGTTAATGTCTGTAGGTCAGGGAGAATAGTGTGAGCTTACACAATGTTAAAGTCTGTAGGTCAGGGGGGAGAACAGTGTGCTCTAACACAATGTTAATGTCTGTATGTCAGGGAAAACAGTGTGCTGTTACACAATGTTAATGTCTGTAGGTGAAGGAAAACAGTGTGCTCTTACACAATGTTAATGGCTGCAGGTCAAGGAAAACAGTGTGCTCTTACACAATGTTAATGTCTGTAGGTCAAGAAAAACAGTGTGCTCTTACACAATGTTAATATTTGTAGATCAAAGAGAACAGTGCTTTTATATGAAGTTAACGTTTGTAGATCAGGGAGAACAGTGCTCTTACACAATATTACTGTTTGTTGGTCAAGAGAACACTATGCTTGAGGAGAATAATGCTCTTACAAATATTAATGTTTGTATGCAAGGGAGAATAGTGCAATTTCATAATGTTAATGTTTGTGTGCAAAGGAGAATAGTGCTATTTCATAATGTTAATGTTTGCACGCCAGGGAGAATAGTGCTCTTACACAATGTTAATACTTATAGGTTAAGGAGAAAAGTGCTCTTATATAATATTAATGTTGAAGAGTTATATTCTCTTATACTCTTATATAGAGTATATAGGATCTAACCTGGATACCACACTAGGTCCAGTAAATGGTGTTATATATGGGAACTAACTTGGATGCCACAGTTGGTGGAGTGAATGGTATTATATATGGGAACTAACCTGGATACCACACTGGGTGGAGTGAATGGTGTTATATATGGGAACTAACCTGGATACCACAGTGGGTGGAGTGAATGGTGTTATATATGAGAACTAACCTGGACACCACACTGGGTGGAGTGAATGGTGTTATATATGGGAACTAACCCGGATATCACAGTGGGTGGAGTGAATGGTGTTATTTATTGGAACTAACCTGGATACCACAGTTGGTGGAGTGAATGGTGTTATATATGGGAACTAACCTGGATATCACATTGGGTGGAGTGAATGGTGTTATTTATGGGAACTAACCTGGATACCACAGTGGGTGGAGTGAATGCTGTTATATATATGGGAACTAACCTGGATACCACAGTGGGTGGTGTGAATGGTGTTATATATGGGAACTACCCTGGATACCACAGTGGGGGAAATGAATGGTGTTATTTATGGGAACTGAACTGGATACCACGCTGGGTCGAGTGAATGGTGTTGTTTATGGGAACTGACCTGGATACCACGCTGGGGCGAGTGAATGGTGTTATGTATGGGAACTAAGCTGGATACCACGCTGGGTCTAGTGAATGGTGTTGTGTATGACAACTAAGATGGATACCACGCTGGGTCGAGTGAATGGTGTTATGTATGGGAACTAAGCTGGATACCACGCTGGGTCTAGTGAATGGTGTTATGTATGGGAACTAAGCTGGATACCACGCTGGGTCTAGTGAATGGTGTTGTGTATGACAACTAAGATGGATACTACGCTGGGTCGAGTGAATGGTGTTATGTATGGAAATTAATAGGATACCACGCTGGGTCGAGTGAAGAGTGATATATATGGGATTTAATCTGGACACGACATTGGGTCGAGAGGATAGACGTGGATATAACCTTGATACCACACTCGGTCGAGTGAAGTGTGTCTGATTTGGATCTAATCATGAGAGTATTAATCACCGGATGCTTTAAAAATTAAAGAAACTAAAAAGAAAAACTCGATGATTCTAAAATGGGGCAAGAAATAGGTAATTGCGAAGCAATCCTGCCCCTCAGCTCACATTGAAGCCTTTCAGAAATATTATTTTAAAATCAGGCCAGGAAAATACAATCAGTGACGTAAGCAATCACGCGATAACAACTAATCTGAGCTATAAACAACAAGCAGAGGATGCTGCAAACCTTTCATACATGCATGACGGGTTAATGTAGACGACATCTATTACTGAGAATCGTGCTAAAAGCTTGGGACTAGCACTAAAACTGCCATTCTTTTATCCATTCCATTCGTGATTTGCTAAGACCAGGAGATGTACTGTTGAAACACTGTATCCACAGCTGTCACGTCACTTCCGGTAATCCTCACACGCAGCGCAGAAGTACTTCCGGATTAATGGAAAGAAAATGGTCTTCGAATATCACATATATATGTGTCCTCTGTCCTGTCTCTTAGTGTAGATAATCTGTTCTGACTCTGAGTGTAGATAATCTGTTCTGACTCTGAGTGTAGATAATCTGTTCTGACTCTGAGTGTAGATAATCTGTTCTGACTCTGAGTGTAGATAATCTGTTCTGGCGTATGGACATTCGGAATACATAGTTTTTATATAATACATTGTAACAGTCTTTTGAGGCAGGAGAGAAACATAAGTCCATGGAAATACCAAACATCCTGGACGTTTCAGCTGAATAAGCATAATAAACACTAATAATAATTGTTAATTAATCTCATAGTCATCATCAAGTACTACTACGTCTGCTGGTGTAAGTGGTCGTGCTACCCAAAACTCTCAGTTTCTACAATTATTTATCAATTACGCTGTTGGCTTTCTGTCATATCTCTCTCTTAAACTGTCTTGTATCCTTTCTCTCAGTTTCTACAATTATTTATCAATTACGCTGTTGGCTTTCTGTCATATCTCTCTCTTAAACTGTCTTGTATCCTTTCTCTCAGTTTCTACAATTATTTATCAATTACGCTGTTGGCTTTCTATAATGTCTCTCTAAACTGTCTTGTATCCTTTCTCTCAGTTTCTACAATTATTTATCAATTACGCTGTTGGCTTTCTGTCATATCTCTCTCTTAAACTGTCTTGTATACTTTCTCTCAGTTTCTACAATTATTTATCAATTACGCTGTTGGCTTTCTGTCATATCTCTCTCTTAAACTGTCTTGTATCCTTTCTCTCAGTTTCTACAATTATTTATCAATTACGCTGTTGGCTTTCTACAATGTCTCTCTAAACTGTCTTGTATCCTTTCTCTCAGTTTCTACAATTATTTATCAATTACGCTGTTGGCTTTCTGTCATGTCTTTCTCTTAAACTGTCTTGTATCCTTTCTCTCAGTTTCTACAATTATTTATCAATTACGCTGTTGGCTTTCTATCATGTCTCTCTAAACTGTCTTGTATCCTTTCTCTCAGTTTCTACAATTATTTATCAATTACGCTGTTGGTTTTCTGTCATGTCTCTCTCTTAAACTGTCTTGTATCCTTTCCCTCAGTTTCTACAATTATTTATCAATTATGCTGTTAGCTTTCTATCATGTCTCTCTAAACTGTCTTGTATCCTTTCTCTCAGTTTCTACAATTATTTATCAATTACGCTGTTGGCTTTCTGTCATGTCTCTCTCTTAAACTGTCTTGTATCCTTTCTCCCTGTTTTTAGAATTATTTATTAATTATGCGGTTGGCTTTCTATCACGTCTCTCTCTAAACTGTCTTGTATCCTTTCTCCCTGTTTTTACAATTATTTATTAATTATGCTGTTGGCTTTTTATCATGTTTCTCTTTTTAACTGTCTAGTATCTTCTCTCTGTTTCCGCTCTCTACCTCTTCTTCTCTCGATTTTTCTTCCAAGTTGTAGCTATATTTTCCAGACATTTCAATCTTATTACTACCAAGTAGCATGATTGCTTTCTCTTGATGTTGTTAAACGTTTCATTTGAGTCTTTACACATTCTTTTAATCAAAGCATCGTTACTCTTTAGTGGTCTATAGTATGTTCTTAGACATTTTAAAACGTAAAGGACCTTCAGAAACAACTTACAAGACAGACAGATGAGGTAGCAAAATGACATGAGCAAATCACAGTTCACGATTAACACAACAAGGAAATAAGAACAAGAAACTTCTCATTTTTCTTAGGGTTAATGAAGCAAAAGGCTTATAGTATATGGCACATGATGTCTCTGTTATGTATGCTCACGTCGCCTCACCTATACAATAGTACAGTTCCTAGTTAGTTCCTCACAGCCCGAAGACGGCACATTGGGTGGAAGATATAGCTCTCCTCAAAAGACGATTTGTTGCTAGTTCTTTTAAGTCATGAGGTAGCCTAGTAGGTCGTATACTTTAGCGTTTGTTTGTCTTGGCAAGGCGCTGTAACGAAGATTACTGGTTCGAACCTGCTTCAGGCTGTCTATTGTTCTTTATTTTCTTTTCTGTTGTTGATTATTTGTGATTTTTCCCTGAGTGTTGTAAACATATCTCTTCCTAATAAGATAGCCTTTCCTAACTGTTCTGCTTAGGGATTCTCTTGGACCGCCCTCTGTTCTACTCTTTAGTCATATGCAAAGTGTGTGGGTGAATCTCGAAGGAATATAAATTTGAATTACAGGTTTATCAATCTGAGTTGTGAATTACATTCACTTTTGGATAATTGCGGTCTGATATAACCGAGAGACATAGCCTAACGTTCACTGGATCGTGTCTCGCTAAGAAGTAGGCAGAAACCCACAACCCAAACCCTCACAATTAATCTTAGTATTAAAGTATGAAAAGGACAAGAGGTAGGGTTCGATCCCAACCGACGGCTGCCTGTTCACCCAGCCTTTAATGAGAACCCGATTTTTTTTCTGGGAAAGTAAAGCGGCACGGGCGTAATACCGACCACATTACCCCAAAAATCATGCGCCGAAGGTCTGTAAAATGTATGGTCACTAACACCATATTCCCTATACGCCACTTGGCGTGAGGGGGGTACTTTACTTTTTTTTACTTTTATTAAAGTACGAGGCTTTTGTCAGTCCCTTCGCAGTTGTTGTGTTTAATTCTCAGCACTGTAAACAAAATATCATCTCGATCGACAACAGGATTAACATAAATACACTTGATTTTTTAGTTTAAATAAAATTGAGTCTTTCTTGGATAGTTCTAACGCTGTCTTATTACAATTTTATGAAAAGTTATCTTTATTATTTTGACTTTGTAACTGCAACCATAAACACACGCTGTCTGAAATTGATTAAAATGAGACAGGTTTAACAGCTTCACAAATTATAGAAGAATTATTATTTTTGTCAGATGTGCCTTTGTTAATGCAACCGCTATATTTTACAAAAACATGAAAGGTCTTGGTCTAAACAGTAAGAAAATAGAAGTAATGGTCATATTGAAGAAAAACAACATCACCATCATGCAACACAAAAAACAAAAAGGTAAAATCTGAAACAAGTGCAGAGTTTCAAATATTTGAGCACAATAATAACATCAGAGTGGCGATGCACCACATAAATAAAAAGCAGAATAGCAAAGGCCAAAATAGCATTACAAAAATGAAAAACATCTTGTGCAACAAGTCAATATGTATATAAAAGTATAGTGTTCATCGATGCTATTTAGAGTCAATTCTGACCAACGCGAGCGAATCACAGACAGAAAACATAGATATGAAAAGACGATTAGAGGCCACAGAGATGGGATTTCTTAGAAGAATTTTGAGAGTTTTCTGGACAACTAAAATGACCAATGACTGAAAGACCAAAGCTTTAAACAACATGGATATGTCGTCATCGTCCACGCTGGAAGGAAAGTGTTACATTGATGTCGGTGGCGATATGTGGCTTGATTCATAACATTCCACATAAGCCCGACATGCTTTCAGCTTAGATCCTTAACTCGCTTTATCAGACTGGTTAGTTCATTTAGACATCAACTGTAAGAGGGTGTTGAGGGATCTTTATGAGCATTTGCTCATATATATATAACACATATATATATAGTGTTGTATCTATGGGCCAATGGATTTTCCACAGTCTACTATAGTCAGTACAATCTTGAAGTATGTGTTCAGTAGTCTGGGACGCATGTCCACATGTATATGTATTTGAGGTGCCTATCTTGAATTTTTAACATGTGACTATGGAGATTGTGTCCTGTTCTGAGGCGTATAATGATAACTTGTTACCATCTATTCATCTATTCATATTATAAAAGGCATCATGATTTGGGATGTGTGGTCTTCTGATTGATTGGAGTATCTGTTTCTTATGATGGTATGTAACCGGTGTATCTAGTTGTGTGCCTGTTGCACCTTCCTTTGCCAGCTGATTCGCTTTCTCGTTTCCTGGTATTCCACAGTGAGATGGGATCCACTGCAGGGCAACCTTGTGATGCTTGCAGAGTTCAGCCAATAAGGTCTGCAGATGTGACAATTTTCTGGATTGTAGTGCATGGAGTACTGATCTTGCATCTGTCAAAAATACTACAGGCTGTGCGCTAAGATTACTGTTCAGCACTGTTTCTTTTGCCAACGTTATTGCTTGTATTTCTGCATCATAATTGTTTCAATATTTCCCTGTTGCTATTTTATTCATATCCCTAGTGTTATTTGGGTACTCTATATATGCACCTGCTCCCCCATTCTTTACAGCATTCTGTGCTGATCCATCTGTGTACACACGAATCCATAGGTCTTGTGGGTATTCTTCGTCCAGGAAACTGAGAGTTATTGTTTTACGCTGTATACTATTATGTTCTTCTTTGTCATGTGTTCCTTTCACTTCTATCCTTAGTTGTATTAACAATCCTGATTCCTTTGTCCAAGGAATTTTTTTCTGGTATGGGCAGTAGTTAACAACTATTGGCATGTCTGGTGTTTGTCTACTAATACGCTTGGCTTGGTGGATAAAGCTGCTTCTCTTAAGCCGTCCCAAAGCAAGATATTTAAATCGGTCCTTCATTGAATGTCTCGGCATGCATGAACATTTTTCTATCTGTATTAACACCTTTTTCTCCTCCTTTCTCTCAGTGCTGGTATCCTCTACAATTTCTCTATCTCCAATATTGATGTTGATTTCATTGCTCCTGTGATGACCCTAAGTGCCTGGTTTTGTACTTTATCCAGTTCTTGCAATGTGGTGTTTGATGCTGAGCACCATACAGATGATCCATATTCTAAATGTGGGCGTATACTCTGTTGGTAAACTTTACTGAGTATTTTCCCACTCGTACTCCATGTGGTTCCACACAACTTTCTTAGAATAACCAACTTCCTCCTTGCTTTTTGGGTTGCTTTATTTATCTGCTGCCTCCAAGATAGTTTGTTGTCAAATGTAACTCCGAGATACGTAGCTTGTATGTCTTCTTTCACAGGCTTATTATTTATGTAGAGGCCTGCATTTTGTTTTGGGGAGAGAATAAAAAGTGTAGTACTGCATTTGTCTCTATTGATGCTGATACACCACCTCTTTGTCCATGAATTCAGTTCATGCATACCTCTTTGCAACAAATTGGAGGTCACTGTTGCATACATCTCTGTGCACCACATTATCAAATCATCTGAATACATTGCCACTTTGATACCATGTGATAGTTCAAATGGTGATTATAAGTCAGTTCTTTTTAAAGTTTAAGTCTTGCAATATGCTTTTACTGTTCGTTTTTCAACTGTCGTGATCGAAAGTTGTGGAGAGACATGGTCACCTACGCCAGCAGGCTTGGCACCTGATGATGATATTCCTTTTTCATTATCCAAGGTATCGTAAGGATTTTACTATAGTTTTTTGCTTCGAATTATTCAATTTTCTACCTGACTGTTTGCGAGATTGTCCTTGATTCACATCCAGATGTTGATATTGGGAAGAAACAGGCCCTCAGTAATTTTGATATCTTGTTGTTTTTGTGCCACATGTTCTTCATGGTGTTTTATTTTTATGTTGATATTGCTAGTTTTCTTTTGATCTCTTTCTAGCAGTTTCCATTGTTAGTAAACACAGATCCGTGATATGTTTAAGCCATTTATCTATAATTGTGCGTGTCTACACGTGGTTTCTGGGGGGGGGGGGGGATTAGGACGTGTGACTTGATAAAGCCAAAGTGGTCAACGTTTTATTGTTATTGCTATTTAAAGTTTTATTTAACAAACCTGATGAGCATCATTCATAACATAAATGGTTACCGTCATGTATTAAGGCATTAGAGGAAAGACACTTTTAGTGCTCATATTGTGCGAGCTTATATTTATCAAAGGATGTCAAATTATCAAACACATATAAACATAGCTATTCAACAAATAAAAACACCCGAGGTATCATCGTGCACTCTAATATATAATCTACGTTCCACCGTTGTGATAATAATGCCAGGACTTGGACGCTAACATCAAGAATAATAGGAAAATAAACACTATAGGAGTGAAATGTGTGAGACACATGGTAGGAATCAACTAGATAGATACGAGGAATGGAAATGAAGAACTGAGAAAAAGGGATTAATTTCCGCTTTTGAATATATGAAGAAAAAAAAAGAGACAAAATGGTTTTGTCAGGTGATGAGGCAGAATAACCAAACACAAAACAACGAGTCTTCAATAAACGCTGCGAGAACACTAAACCCAATGGTTGACCATGAGAACGATTGATTGAAGGAATATTAGAAATACTCGGAAGCATAACAGCAGAAGACTCAAATAGAAGTGCAAAAGACCGTAAATTATCTCCCATGGACTCTGAAAGCCAAACAAGGAAAGAAAGAAGCATAACGACACATGTTATGATTGA
Source organism: Megaustenia siamemsis (assembly GCA_032433765.1). NCBI lineage: Eukaryota > Metazoa > Mollusca > Gastropoda > Stylommatophora > Ariophantidae > Megaustenia > Megaustenia siamemsis. Next base: position 107,075,310 of record JAVIAB010000051.1, read on the forward strand.
TGTGATGCCAGGCCGCACTACTTTATGAAAGAACAAACAACCATGTGCTTATCAGAGGCTGAACACCGGAGTCGTGTGTTGTACGAAAAAAGTTATCTATTCGTTGCATTTGGTAAGTCAGTCTGGACATTCCTAGACATTAGCGAAAACAATAATAATTCATCCACTATATTTATTCAATAACATAATAACCAATATGAAACAGCTATAAAGATAAAATAGATGATGGAAATTGACAAGCCGCGTACTCTTATCATCATTGAGTGCCGTCTCCGCATCGAAGGTTGGCTACCATGGAGCGCTATTCCACTCTGTCTCTTGCTTTGATGGTGCAGGCTGACATAGATTGATTTGTCCATCTTTTGATGTTACTCGCCCATGTTAGTCTTGGTCTGCCTCTGCCTTTTTTTACCTTGTATTTTCCCTTTCAATATTACTTTTATTAGGCTGTTGTGTCTTTTAACATGCCCCAAAATTAAGTTCAGTAGATCTCTTTTCATTTTTAGTTGTTTTAAAACTTCATCGTTTGTTTTCTTTTCTTTCCATCCAATTCTACCTATTCTTCTATAAATCCACATTTCAAAGGCTTCAATTTTATGTTCTGTTTTCTTGTCTAATTTCCATGTTTCTGCACCATAATTCGCGTACTCTACAAAGATTAATAAGAAACGCTACATAGCATTATGTTGAAGAGGCGATAGAAAACTAAACATTGTACATTTTTACTGAGCAGGCAGTTGTGTAGAGTGTCAGTGAGATTTGGTGTACTATTCGGTCTAGGCTCACATCACAGATCGATCTTTGTAAAGGGAATTGCTTGTTACACTGCCAGCCTCAGCTCGATATGTCGAGCAATAGTTTCTGGCTGCTTCCTCGGCCCGAAATCAAAGACTTTAAAAAGATATTTGAGCACGCATCCGGAACTAGTGTTTGTACATGTGGTGGAAGTGATTGAAAAGAAATGAAATAATACAATTATCATTTCAATGATGTGCTTTTACAACCCATTTTGTCCATTTGTTGCTGAGGACCGAAGCTGGAGTGTGAAATACTAGCTCAGAACCCTATTATAGCATGTTGTAATATGCGGCTAATGAGGGTTGGGCATGAGACTGGCCACAGCCAATTATAGATTTAATAAGGTTCACTGGCATAAAATAAAACCGGAAAACCCACCAAATAGTGTGACGTGTACAAACATAGGAAATATAGACGGCTGACTTCACTCTATTTACAATAATCTTTACTCACAAAAATGAAAACGTCACACAATTTGGTGGTTTTCCGGGAATTCCCTTTCAGTCCGAAGGCCTAAGTAAATCTGGCAGTGAACTAACTAGCCTTTACTGTAAACAAATTTCCACCGCAGAAACGTTACAAACATGATCAGGTCAAATTAGGAAATAGAAGTAATTTAATCACCCAGATAAAGGCTCTCAATTTGTGAGATGATGCAGTCTCGGTTGCCATCTCATTCTTTCTCTATCAGAATTCACAACTAAAAGACCAAGCAAAAGCTGCACAGATAGCAGTAGAAGTAAACAAGAAAAGGAATTCTAAAACTATGCGACAAAAGAAGGTTAGGAGCAGAAAGACAACAAATAAAGATATCGCGCATGCCAACTGAGAATATTACATGACACGCCCATCCTGAAATCTCTAGGAGAAGAAACAAGAAGGAAAATATATACTTTAGAAATACTGAAAAGACTGGGAATTCTCAAAACTGCGAGTGATCTTAAGAAAACGGAACTAAATTAAACGGCATGGAAAGTGTTTTTTTAAAGGTATCTGCTTAAGAGGAAGTTGAACGAGAAGAGAAAACGAAGACAGCCACTTTCTAATACTAAAGTTAATAAAATTAAGTTTCAAAAAAGATAATAAATAAATAAAGATAATAAAAATATTGTTGTTGTTAGAATTAATAGCAGCGCACACTGGGCGGATACATGTGTTCCGATACCACCCTCGAGAGTATCGAGAAAATCCTACGAGAGTTCTGACCCACGTGCACGAACTCTATAGCACGGCCTGGGATTCTCGGTGCGAGTAGATTTTCGCTGATTAATTCAGGCCAGCAGACACATTTAGAGAGAATGGAGACAAATAATAATAAATGACTATTATTATAGAGGAAAACTTCCGAGGCGATAATCAGCGAATTAATTCAGAGGAAGAGCTATGTTTACAGCACTCAGAAAAAAATGACAAATAATCAACAACTGAAAAAAATATGGACCAAAGCAGGATCGAACCCGTACTCAGTGGCACAGTGCCTTGCCACGAAAAGCCCACGCTAGGGAACACTGCCACTCAGCTAACATTTACAGCATACTCTTTTCGATTTTAACAGCTAAATTTATTTAACGTGCGCGAGTGTACACGGCGCTTCCTGTTTATTACCGTTATCCGAGAGTGCTAGACACTGGATTCCACCACCTAGAGATAGGGGCGGGGGTAGGGTTAACGTCAAGATAGAGTGGGGGTAGGGGTAACGTCAAGATAGAGTGGGGGTAAGGTTAACGTAAAGATAGAGTGGGGGTAGGAGTAACGTCAAGATAGAGTGGGGGTAGGGGTAACGTCAAGATAGAGTGAAGGTAGGGGTAACGTCAAGATAGAGTGGGGGTAGGGGTAACGTCAAGATAGAGTGGGGGTAGGGGTAACGTCAAGATGAAATCAAGATTTAATGTTCCCTATTTCCTAAAGATACCACGGCTTGTAGTGGGTTTAGACATGGATCTTCCTGCAGAGGCTGATGTCCACCTCTACCCTGACCGCCCATCCTACTTTCGGATCTGCTGCGTTACGTCATGGCTTGCAGCATGTTACAATATCTATGCTCCTCCGATTAGAACATCAGACTTCTCAAAACTTATATGTAACTTAATTACCTTTCCACTTCTATTCTCCTTTCTAGACAATCCGCTCTCAAATAATATACTCCCCAGAACAATTTCCGATTGTTTTTCTGAATTTGTGTAAGTGTCAAAGATACCGATAATTGGAACATTATTTATTGACAGGAATGTCAGTTCTAAGATTCCTCAAAATGAGATACTGATAAGGATTCCATTCATAGAAATAAGGAATTAGCATTCAAGGAATATTAGGTCAGATTTGCAACTGGAAGTCTGACCAGCAAATCTTCGGACCATATCAGCATCATTACCCTTTCACAATCTTGTAAACGAAATACGAAAGGGAAGCTTGGGGGGGGGGGGGGGGGGGGGGTTAGGAGGGAGGAGGATGACATGTAAATGATAATAGACATTCCTATTTCCTATTTTGCTGTGTTCATTGGGCAGTAGTAACTCCTTTCCATCATTCGCTTTATAAAATGTAAAGTAGTTAGCTTAGCGGAAGTTGCTTTACGTCTTGGTTTACTGTAAGTTGTCAGTTCTACGCTTCTCCGACTAGCACATCCGACTTATCAATAGATGGAAGATGCAGCACATAAATAATAGATGGAAGATGCAGCACATAAATAATAGATGGAAGATGCAGCACAGAAATAATAGATGTAAGATGCAACACAGAAATAATAGATGGAAGATGCAACACAGAAATAATAGATGGAAGATGCAACACAGAAATAATAGATGGAAGATGCAACACAGAAATAATAGATGGAAGATGCAACACAGAAATAATAGATGGAAGATGCAACACAGAAATAATAGATGGAAGATGCAACACAGAAATAATAGATGGAAGATGCAACACAGAAATAATAGATGGAAGATGCAACACAGAAATAATAGATGGAAGATGCAACACAGAAATAATAGATGGAAGATGCAACACAGAAATAATAGATGGAAGATGCAGCACAGAAATAAAAAGCAGAATAGCTCAAGCCAAAATAGCATTTTAATTTTTCATTCGCCAGCTTTTTACTTCTGACAAAGTCCCTAGAGACTAGGAACTTAATTTTGTGCGTTAATCCGTTTTTCCCTGGCAGCCATGTGCACAGGGGTCACTGGCCGCATAGGCAGATAACTCCGTCCGTCTTCGGAGGTACTCGTATTTTTTACCATCCATGAGTAATTAACGTGTGAAGCCGGGCCTTGCTGCTGAGACCTGGGGTGGTTGCCTCAGAGAGAAATCGTAAATAAAAATCCCAACTGGTTCATCTGGAATTTGAACCCACAACCTTTCTGTCTCAAGGCCAGTGTCTCGTCTCGAGACCAGCCAGTCCCCACCAAAAAAATAGCATTTCAGAAAATTAAAAATGTCTTGTGCAACAAGTTTGTGTCAATAAAAGTGAGAGAGTTCAGCAGAGCTATATCGAGTCAATCCTAATTTCTGGAAATGAATCATGGACAATAGACAAAACAATTGAAAAGACGATTATAGGTCATATAGATGGGATTTCTCAGAAGAATGTTGAAAGTTCCCTGGACAGCTAAAAGGACAAGGAGGAAATTCTCAAAGAGGCCAACACAAAAAACGAGCTCCTAAAAAATAGAAAGAAACAATCAACATTTTTCAGGCACATCATAAGAACAAAAAATTTGGAATACTTGGTTACGACTGGCAAGATAGAAGGATAAAGATCGTGGGCAACAAAGATAGAAGATACTAGATAGCTTGGTGTCATGGTATGGAAAACAGTCAACAACAGAATTGATATGATGCACTGTGTTAACAGCAAATTGTGGAAGGACATGATTGCTTATGCTAATTTGTATGGCACATTGGATAGGCGGCGGGAACATGAAAAATGTTCCTTGTGGCAGTTTCCTCATATTCCAAGTCCGGCTCGTTGCGGGATCTACTGAGTTAAGTGCTCTGTGCACACCGTGAGCTGTGTGTCTCATTCGTTTTGATCATGTTTCGATATTCCAATTGTTTACGATGAATGATGATATCGTATGGCAGGGAACAGTTGGCTGTGTTCACTTTCTGCGCAGTTTCGCCTTATGCCTTATGTCTTTTGGCGTGTGCTGAGACTGCAACGATGGGGACTACAGTTACCTTTCTTTGTTTGGGAGATGAGATATTAATTCGGATGATTACGCTGGCACGGGCGGTTGAGCTATTATGGACTTTAATTTGTTTGCAGTGATACCGGGGCTTTCCATAACCAAATAACCAATAAATGTGAGTAACGGAATTGCCTTTCCTCGTTCGTTGATTTCTACATTCTTGATTTGTGGTTTGCTTCTATGAAGAAGGAGACTATGATCCTCAACTGTTTTGGTGTTCTTTTTTCTTACCCTGAAGTCAGCAGTAACCTATGACTTTATGCTAACTCACCCAACTAAAATTTCTGCAATTAACACTTTTTTTTAAAGAAAGAGGCTCGTAAAACTCTGGCGTGCTTACATTTGTTGAATGGATATTACTTTTATAAAATTATGTATTATTACATTTATCACATTATTTATTACTATTACATTTATCAAGTTACGCTTTATTATTACACATGTCACAATATAGTTTATTGTTTAATTTGTCAAATTATACTTTCCCATACATTTATTACATTATATTTTATTGTTACGTGTCCGTTAGTTTCAAGATCCACAAGTCCGCACAGCGGACGTAACCTTAGGTGCTCCGATATCCAACTCGAGAATTACGAAAAATTCCATGGAAAACCCTGATCCGCGAACACTAAATTACCCAGTTTCCCCCCCCCTTTTTTTTTTGCCCCCCAACCATTATATATGTATATATATATATATATATATATATATATATATATCTATCTATCTATTGACCTTTCGAGCCGTAACCGGCCCATAGGGCGTAGACCAAGATACACCTTCTCCTATATGAATTTTTGTTCTAGCAGTTTTCTTTTAAAGATATTTTATCAAATCTCGCCATCTGTCTCTGTTCTGTGCAAGCAGTTCTATCTCATTGAGGGAGCCGATTCCTGCTGCTCTTGCCTCTCTCATCAATGTTCTTCTCAGTGTCTCCCTGGGTCTTCCTCTTTTCTTTTACCTGTTGTTTCCCATATGAGGGCTTGCTTTGCTATTCGATTATTATCTCTTCTCATCACATGTCCAACGTATGACCATCGTCTTTTCTTTATTACTGAAGATATTAGTGGTTGATTGGCGATTTCTCTAATTTCCTCGTTTGTTTTGAATTCGTTCCATTCTATACCAAGTATTTTCCTTAGACATTTATTTTCGAATGCGTTCAACTTTGTTTCTATATCTCTTGTTGTTTTCCAGCTTTCACACGCATACGTAAGGGTTGATAGTACATTTGATTTGAATAGCCTAAGTTTTGTGTTTGTGCTAATGAGTTTTGATTTCCACAACTTTTCAAGGCTTCTGAAAGACATTGCTGCTTTAGCCATTCTGATTCTAATTTCTTTGCTTGTATCCCCTTCTCGATCAATGTGACTTCCAAGATAGATGAAGTGATCGATCTCTTCTACTGGTTTGTTTTCCATGTATATTTTGTCACTTGTTGGAATTAAACTTTTCATGACTTTAGTCTTTTCATGATTGACCTCAAGCCCAATTTTGCTGGCTATTGATGATAGTTCATTTGTGTTTTCCTGCATCGTTTTTATCTGATTGCTGATGAGAACTATGTCATCAGCAAAGTCCAGGTCCTCCAAATGGTCTCCTTGTATCCATTCGATGCCTTTATTACCAGTGCAGCATTTCTTCATTATGAAGTCCATAACAATTCCAAATAACAAGGGCGTATATATATATATATGAAACATTTGTTAAATTATATTTTATTATTACAATATCAAAGTATATTTATTATTACATTTATTAGATTACATCTTATTATTACATTTATTAGATTACATTTTATTATTACATTTATTAGATTACATCTTATTATTACATTTATTAGATTACATTTTATTATTACATTTATTAGATTACATCTTATTATTACATTACATTTTATTATTACATTTATTAGATTACATTTTATTATTACATTTATTAGATTACATTGTATTATTACATTTATTAGATTACATTTTATTATTACATTTATTAGAATAAATTTTATTATTATATGTATGAAATAAAAATTGTAAAAAAATATAGTAGATAACTTGTAAAGTCCAATGACGTGTAAAGTTTTTAAAGTTTACCGGAAAGCGTTCTGGACCATTTCGGTTGAAAAAAAAATGCCCTAGATTTAATAATAAAACAAAGACTGGGAGCGGTCTGTAGAGGGTGATCCAAAACAGCAAAAACTACAAAATATTTCTTAATTTGAAACCCAAATCAACATAGAAGCCCTGTGAGCTGAGTGATTTTTTCGCTGGCGACTGACCAGCAAGTTTTCGGTTCCGTTCCCATATGTGGCAATTTTTGTTTGGCTGTGTGGATCGTCATAGCTTCGTAGTTCCGTCACGCTCTGAGAACTGGTAACCAAATGTTTTTGTTTTCTGAGCAATTAGAACGTACAACTTTGATACCAACCATATCATTCTTAAAATATACGCTAGACATTGAAAAATATGGCAAATAACAACATATAATAATCTATTTCATTTAAGAAAGATCAATACATGTGAGATGCGATGCTTGAGAAAAGTAACAAACAACACAAGAAGAGATAGAATACCAAATGAAACCATAAGAAAAATGGTAGGAATAAAACCCTGCCAAGAATATATAGAACAACAACAACTTAAATGGTGTGGCCACCTGGTCAGAATGAATCCTCACTAATCACCATCAAGGGCCTTCTTCTCGAGCATGCATGGAAAAAAGACCAGGAGGGAGACCTAGATGAAGATGGATAGATGCAGTGATAGAGACATGTAACAACAAAGGAAAATCACTAATTCAGACAGTTCGAGCAGCTCAAGAACGACAAGTGATATAAACCACGACACCTTTTAGGTATCAGTGAAAAGAGAAAAGAAAGAAGAAAGAAGAATAATCTCTTTTAACCTTAAACCTGCGGAAGAAATCCTTACCTAGTTATGCTGCATCTGAGTGTATACCACACCCCACTACTGGCACCTTGCTACCAGCTTTACCGTAAAAAAAAGAAAAAGTAAAGTACCCCCGTCACGCTCAGTGGTATATAGGGAAATATGGTGTTAGTGACTCTATATTTTACAGACCTTCAGCATACGATTTTTGGGGTAATGTGGCCGGTATTACGCCCGTGCTGCTTTACTTTCACAGAAAAAAAATCCGGTACCCATTTAAGGCTGGGTGAACCCGGAAGCCGTCGTTTGGTATCGAACCCTACCCCTTGTCCTTTGTAGTCCAGTTCACTAACCACTGAGCTATCGCGGCTCCCAGCTTTACCGTAGTACTGCAATTAGTTGCCAGTTCCCTACATCTGAGCTTGATGGGGTACCTTGCACGAAGATTATCTTCTATAGTGCGTTTCAAAACTCATACCCCCAAGCCTTATCAAATATCTTTACAATCCATGTAAAAATTACCATGAGTATTTTCACGAGTCTTACATTGTCCATGAGGTTGTGACTTAGTAATTTAAAATAACGCAGGTAATATGGTTCCCTTAAAGAGGCGGTTTTCTTTTGATATTTTCGGTTTAGTAATTATGGTGTCTCTAAAAGTAGAGTTTACAGTAATTAAACAATGTGTAAACTTTTGATAATCCAAAGCAGCGGACAAGAAGTTTGCAGAACTTCGATAATATAATTACTACTTTGCGTGCAAGTTAAGGTTTTCATAAATGCGCATGTAATATTGACTAGTAGAGGCTGTAGAGTTTCTATTATTTCATTACACTAGCAAAATTATGTGCGTTTATATATACATACAGAGAATAAGACAAAACAATAATAATAACGTTTGTTTCCAGTAAAGTATGTTTAAGATAACATCATGACAATAAACAATTTACATAGAACATGTCAACATCTGAAACCAAACGGTTACTGCATTTTTAAGAGAGGCCAAGTTTTAATACGGACTACAGCAGAGACTGAACTTGATGGTTGGGTTTGATATCAAAATAAAGTAAGAATATTCGTTCCGCCTTGAGCATGGCATATAAAGAATATAGTTTAGTGCTCGGATTTGTCAACTATCGGCACATTATCTAAACATTATTTTCTCTATTTTTTAGCCTGTATTGTCTGTCTTTCCTAGAAAAAAAAAAATTCGGTATCCATTTGATCCTCGGTGACCTAGAAACCATAGAAATGGTCAAAGTAACTAACAAGGCGGCACAGTAAGAATTGCACTAGAGATGCTCTCTTGGAGATATTGTGAACGTAAATTATACATTCACACTTTGAGTAGCATCTCTTTAAAACTAACCTAGGCATTCAGCTGTGCCTAGGCATTCAGCTGTGTTCATGCACTGCGCTCAAATCTTCCGGCGGTATCAGAAGGGAGGACTGTATGCTGTTGATCATTGTCGATGTTTTATTATGATCTTAAAACAAGGGAATGGCCGTTATTCTAAAGAGCTGGGGGAGCATAAGCGCCTGCGACCTGCGGTCGCAATAGCAGGGTCGGCGCACCATCAGCCGACCAAGACCTAGCAGTTCTACCTCCTCGTGGTCTCCCCTGGAAACAGTCTGCGTCAAACCAGGCTGGCTAACAGAAGCTGGGATCGCCGTGTTCCCCGTAGTGGTGGCTGTTACTGATATAGAGGACCCAGTATTGCAGTACCTCTGGGCTGGACTAGTAGTGTTCCAGCATAGCCTGGGACAGACGAAATCCAACCTCTCCAGTAAGAGCCCGGAATGTCAAGAAAGCCATTACGATTAGCCACATCTTATGAGTCAAAGGGCAACAAGCTCGCATCAACTCGTGGCAATCCGTCAACAACAACAACTAATGGGCTCAGTTTTGTTTGCTCAATACATAACTCAGGGAGAAGGTATGAATGCAGCTGTGAGCTAAAGGACTTAAAGAGTATCCCCCATAGATTGTCTGTAGGGTACAGATTCATATTTCTATTTCTTTGTTTAATACATCATACAAAGTTATCAGTTGTCTCCATGAATGTAACTGTCAGCAAAAGGACTTCAAGAG